>JAJQXH010000050.1:815000-850000 GCA_022343465.1 Oscheius sp. G VE-2021
TGTACGACAGTGAACCGACGCTGCAGAAGTTTCCGTACCGTAACGTGTACATTGTTGTGGCTCATCGGGACAAAAGGTACTTCAGTGACATTTGTACAACTCAACTCTTGTTTTCAGATATGGAGTCAATTTTACTAAAACCGAATAATATATAAATAAATGAAAGTTTTTCTTCGATTTATTTTTTTCTTTTTCTTCTGAGAGAGAGAGAAAGAGAAAGAAAAAGAAAGAGGGACAAAGAGGAAGAAATAGAGAAAGAAAGTGAAAGAGAGCAAGAGAAAGAAAGAGGGACAAAGAGGGAGAAAGAGAGAGAGAAAGAGAAAGAAAGAAAGAAAGAGAGAGAGAGAGAGAGAGAGAGAGAGAGAGATTCCTTGTACCATTCAGTCTGTGGAACTTAAACTCTTTCAACATTATGTGGTGGATTTTATTGATAATACCAGTACAGGGGATATCAGAAGGAAATGAACTCATCACTTCTACCCATACTTCCCCGTTCTAAAAAATAAATCAAAACACTTGTAAAGCGATTTTCAGACCAATTTAATGTCTTAATAATGTCGATCAATTTTATTTTGACATATAAAAATAAAGTGTGCTGGCCGGATCAAACCCTACTCGAGTGTCCGACTGTTGCGACTGTGTGGTAGATTCCGGTCCTGTTTTTCAAACCCGTGAGAACTGTGATTTTTCGTCTTAAAACTTCGCGATTTTTGCAAATTTAATGTAAAACTTTGATTATTCTAATGACGAAATAATAAAAATGATGCGTTTTTATGAAAATAGCTAACGATAACAAGGGCATGCCAGAGATTTTTGCAGAAAAACTAATAATAAAATATAACTCTTTTGGAATTTAGCCGTTTCCGCTAATTTTGTTGTAAAAACATCAGTAACAAATGTAAACATGCAAAAAACACCCAAAATATATGGGTCTGCTGGTTAAGGTGATAATTTTGATTTAGTCTCTACATGTGATCATTATTTCGACGGATTTTACGAAACAATATATGATGGCTGTGAGCCAAACTATTACGCTTGTAACAACCAACATTTAACGGAGGTAGTTTGGTTTCTTTTTAATCTAACTTTTTTAAAAGTAATCTACATTTTCAATCGTTTATACTAAATCGGTAACATTCATTCAGATGGAATGCCCCGAGGGAATGTTTTTCAATAGGGAAAAGACAATCTGCGATTATTTTGACAATATGCCCAATTGCAAAGACGTTTCTCGGGAAAATCTCACAATTGCGAAGATACCAGATCCAATACAACAGTTCGTTCCGTTTTTTATGTAATTTCTCCGTCAACATTTCTTTGGACTCTAATGGATACTCTGTTTGTGCCCAACTTTAATGAAGTGACACTCATTTAGGTTACTTTCAACTGCCGATGGAAAATGGATGGAGTTTATGGTTTTGCGGCATGCAGTCCACAATTCGTTACTTGTGCTGGCGGTAAAAGTCAAACCGGTTCAAACAACGAATTAATGATTTTAGGTAAAGTCATGGAAATAAACAAGTGTCAGGGAGAGAGATATTTCAATACTCTTAATGGAATGTGCGAGTGTTCCAGCGACGTACCAATTTGCGATAAAAGGTAATCAAATTTGGGGTTGGAAAAAAATGTGAAACAAATTTTATTGTAAAAATCAACAAGTTAAACATTTGGAATATTTTTCCATATGGAACGTTTCAAAAATCTCAAAAAAGTTTCGTCAATGATCATTTTATTTTTTTCTTGTTTAATATTTTGAAGTTTGCGATCAAAGTTTTGTTTTTCGGTTCATGCACGGCGGTTTTCGAAACAATTAAAATTTATATTTAAAAAATTATTATAACATTGTTTCTTATAAACCACTTATAGAAACGTTTTTTATTAATTGTTGGTCTCAAATATGACACAAATACACACACACACACCAAAACGCACGCACGCACATACACACATTAACATGTATACAATACATAACCACAGACGCGCATACACACGCAAACACACGCACACACATACACACACCGTCGTTAAGCCCTGTAATGTATTTACAGCCGCTGTTTCAGGTCTTCTGAGACAGAACCACCAGCTTTAGTCTCCAAGAAGTTTGCAAAAAGTGGGTTGATCGCTCACCCTTTAAAAAAAGATATTTCAGGCAGATTTTGCAAACGAAAGTCCGATGGGTTTTTAGCAAATGGGTGCGAGTCTACTTTTTTCGCATGCAACAACAAAAGAGCACTAAAGGTAGTTGTATAAAGACAAAATCTGATACTCTTTTTGTATTGAACTTTTGAAAATTCATTTGGAACTTGAAAATTGTTATACTATTTTGTTTTAAACAACAGTTCTAAACAATGTTCATGATGCTTCGAACTACCCAATATTCGACCAATTGTTTTTTTGGATTAGCACTTGTAATGAGTTTTTGGTAAACCTTGTAAGATTTTCATAACTGCTTCATTTTTCATTAAAGAGCTATTACAAAATTTACGTATGTATTGCATCATTTCAGATGAAATGCCCTGATGGTCTTGTTTTCGCTCATGACAAAAAACGATGCGAAATAAAAGAAACTGCTTTTATTTGCAAAGATTTGTACGCAATGACAGCAAAATTGACCTATGAAGTCAATAAGGATTCTGAAAGAATCACCCGTTTTCTGCAATCAACGCCTGAAGTGTAAGACGGGTATTTTAAGTATATATAACCGGTTTTCAGTGTTCCTGCCGCCTACATTAAATTATCTGACGACAATTCTGTACCACCAGTTTGTTATTAAATTTTATCAACACGAAAGGTTGAAACATAAAAAAACGCATTTTTCAGGTGTGGTTCCGTTGTGAAGATAGAAAAGATGGCATTTACGTGCTGCCTGCTTGCACATCAAAGTTTATCAAATGCATCAAAGGTACTCACATCATTTTTCAAAGAAACAAAGAGTTTTTAGGAAGAATACACGAACAAAACTGTCCTCTGAAGGGCCAGGTTGTCAATCCCAAAACTGGACAATGCGGATGGCCTGCGAATAATGAACTCTGCTGGGAGGACCAACGTTGTGCTTGATTTCTTTCTGTTTTATGAAATTGTAATTAAACTGTGGTTGTGAATTGAATTTATTGTAAGGTGATCGATTTGTCCTTATTAACAACTGTTTTCAAAAAAAAGTTGAAGGAGTAAAATCCTGACGATGAGAAATATTAGAAGCAGTTCGTTTTCGGCTATTGACAAAAATTCACCGAATAGACTAAAATATTGAATGCACTCAAACAAAAACATTTGATTCGAGCAATATTTTAGCGCAAATGGTCACAGAAATCGGATCTTAACCTTTGCTATAGTGTGTGGTTTTTTGCTATAGCTGGCATTCAACGAAAGATTCAACATTCAACGAAAAACTAACCACAAACTAGAAATATGTAAGTCCATTAAATGCGCAAAACAATTTGTGTAATTTTCGCTAGCGAGAAATTTAAAACCTGTTCAAAACAAATGTAAAAATACAATTTTTTTATTAAAAAAAGAACTGAAATAATCACTGTCGGGAATTACAGCAGCCTACATAAAATATTGGAAATAGTGTTTTTTAAATTTAATTTTAAATATATTTGTTCCATATGTGTGTTTGTTCTCCTGAATACTTGTTTATTTGAGCAAAGGGATTGGAAAAGTCAGTTGAATAGGTTTTATTCTCTTTGTGAGTGCCAGATTATAAAATTATAATAAGTAAGAAGAAAAAACCAAATAAAGCATATGACATCAGGCGAGATTGATTGTCGATGAAGTTGAAAACTGAAAAAAATGTTTTTTTTGTAATATTTCAGTTTTATTATGTTTGTTATAAATTATCTTTGTCTTGAAGAACAAAAAGTATGAAATTAAGTTTTTATCGGACTCTTTTTTCGTTTGTGTATTTTTTCTTCAAAAAAGTTTTTGGTTTTTAAAATTTAAAATGTAAGAAAAACATTCTTTCTGTTACTTGGAGTATTGGGCAAGAATGAGTGAGAATGCTGGGCTTCTCCGCAAAAGTTTATTAACTTTACTTAGTGCCGTGAGATCGGTCTAAAATTGTATAGTCCCAATCTGCAAAACAACAAACGTGAGGGAACAATCGCTCTTGCAATTGCTGATGTTTGTTTTAAGGGAAAAGTCGGTCATATTTAGTCTTCTTAAAAGATTCAAGCCATTATTTGAAGAAGGTTGGCTAAAAAAATGTTGACATTCACAAATAAAATAATTAAAAAATTATATCACCTGTGTGTGAAACTAAAAAAAATGTAGATCCATTATATGAAAACATATTGAAACGTATTTAAGACGTCTGAAAATAGCATGTTTTTTTGAATATCTATTCTTAAAAGAAGAAAAAGGTGAGCAAATTTAGCTCCAAGGAACACAAACTAAGAGCAATCACTTGAAAACGATAAGGCTGTCAGGATCAAAGTAATGCATGACAGCTGTCAATATTTAGTGATAAAACAGCAAGCAAAGTACACAAAAACTTTACAGGGTTTTGTAGCTAAGTTACACATTCATCTTTCAAACATCAGGAGGTTTAAATCATTTGAAAGATGTAATCCATTTGTCCTGTCAGCTGACAAATGTTTTTGGTGACAGATGTTTCTTCCGTGTGTTTTGCACTTTCGATGGGAAAAGCTTCCTTCGTTCCATTGATTTTTTATGATACCATTTGTTGAGAGCAATATCATTTTTATAAAGACATCTTTCAACATTTTCATGCACTTTTTTTTTACTAATACTATCACTTAAAAAGATTTTACTAAAATCATCCTGAAAAAACCAAAAAATATCATATTAACAAATACATGAAACCCGTAAATCGAAATTTTAAAAACCCTCTTTATTGGTAGTTTATGGAAAAATTCGAAACAAACATACAACTGAGTATTTAGTCTTTTAATCACCTCATTTATTTTTAGTTTGATTATTATTATTTGTTCCATTTCAACTCGTTTTTTTCCTTTACACTTTGCCGATCTGCCAAAAGGTTACCAAACCTAGTTTACCTGTCTGTGTGTTCTGAAAAAAATCCTGAAAATGTTTCCTGTGTGTGTGTGTGTGTGTGTGTATTCCAACGTTTATGCCTGTAAGTGTCGTACACTTTGTCAGATAAAATCCCCCCCCCCCCCGCTTATCCTCGGTTTTCCGCACATATTTTGTCACAACTTCGCACGCCTTTTTATCAGTCCAATGTTTAAACTTTTTCGTTTATGTTCCTGTTTCTCCTATTTTCTTCTTCTTTTTTGAAACTGTGTTGTGTTTCATTCAACTATTTTCAGGCGTCTTACATACGTTTCTACAACAAAAAACTTATGAGGAAGTTTTTGGAAAATTGACAGGTAGGACAAATAATATCATGTAGAGGTATTTCTTTGTGAAAAAAAACCATTTTTATGTGTCTCTGCAGTGTAATATTGTCAAGCGAAGATATATGTTCCATAACTTAAGTTTTACTTCAGATTCGGCTCATCAGCTATCTACTCTTTCCTTGCATCACGTACCGATTCAACAATTGAGTGTGATTGGTTACAATCTAATGTGCTTTTTATCAATGTCAATGCGTCAATGCTTTTTTGTCAATGCTTTTTACAAGAACCTCAAGTTAGTTGTTTGTAAGATTATGATTTAATCTTTTTTAAGCCACATGTATATGAAATGACATTCATTTACCAATGTCACAGTATCACTGGATGGACCCTGTCTATCAAGGTATGTGTTTGTAACAAACACTTGTAAAACATGGATAACATTGTTTGTATGGCAAATTGTGAAAAATGTGTGGCAAGAGTAGGTTGGTTAAAAAGTTTAAAGCCCATAATTTTGTCAGAGATTAAAAACAGTAATTGTTTCAGTTCGGAAACAGTAACCGGTTAAGGGGTTAGTATTAGTTGCTTTCATGTAACACCTTTGCGAAACTAACAAACCAAATAAAAAGAAACATTGATTTTAGCATTTGGCAAGTTCTAAACACCATTAACACTCCATTTTGCTGCTGAAAGGACTCCACTGAATAGGTGTCAAAATGGCCCCCTTTGGAACATACTGTGCAGCCCCATCATAAAACATCGGTGAGTCACTGGAATTTATACAAAACTGTTTTTTAAGCCTCGGACCTTCTACGTGTATTTGAGCCCTACAGCAAGTGTGAAAATACTAAAACGACTTAGCTCTATACTGTCTGAACATCTTTTGCAAAGCCTATCTCTCTGCCAAGAAATCAGAAGTCAAGAATAAAAACTCCCTTTTCTTTTCACTTTTTTTCCTCATCTGGGTTCAATAAAATTTTTATTTGAGAAAATTGAACTATTTGTGTAATTAGATGGTCTATATCAGGGCGATGGATGTTCAATATTGTTATGATCCCAGTCAAACTTCAAATACATCTAATGATTGCTAGAAATAAGGGTGCATTCCTGTCGTCAAGATGATTTGCAAATTTGATGACATTCTTTATTTTCAAACATTTTCTATACTTAAAGTTATAAAGGTTCATGACATATCTTTGTTATAATAAAGTGTTTTATTATCGACCATTGCCAGAAGATTGAAGTTTAGTTAAAAGTTTAAAAAAATTGGTTCATTTGTCAAAATCTTTTTTTAAAACTAATGTATAAAATAGGTGTAAACCCTTTTTCACAGAATTTTAAACCTAAGTTGTGTTAGATTGAATAGAAGATAAGCACAGTTAAAAAACCGGGCTGGCCAAAGAACGAATTGGAACAAGAATGTTATTAATAACCTCCATACTTACAAAAGCATTTTTTTGAGCTGTCGGTTTTCAGAAAAAAGCCAAACTACATTCTTTGATTGTTTTGTGGTTTTGTTACAAAGAATTGTTTGTTGATTATTTTCCATTCTTTAAGAGTCTGTTTTAGTTTTAAAAGCCTTGAAGAGAGATATAAAAACAAAGAAATAACTCTTGTGACCTTTTAACACAATTTTTAATTTAATGTTTTTGTTATGCTTCTGCTGCAAAATGATCGCCGAAAGAACACTTGGGGTGACAATTTTGTTTTGCTTTTTTTTAAAACAAAACTAAAAAAGTATTTGCCCCCTTCTAAAAACTCAATTTCCTTTTATACGCGTTTCAGCGTTTCACACTTATCCCGGTTGTCGTTATTGTATCCTGTAAATAAGAAAGCTTTATTAAAATACGACAGGTACATGAAATCTTGAGAATCGGAAAATCTCGACCAAATAGTACATTACTGAAACACTACTAGCATTTATCATTGGGATCGTCGTACATTCCACTGTCCTCGCCCATGAGATCGATTTCCATGAATCCCTTGAGCACTTCGATTGCCTCATGGTCGGAGTGTGCTTCCAGAAAACTGTCGCAAGCGTTCTGCACAACACGTTCCTTGTCCTTGACGATGTTCTTCAAATAGTCGAACAATTCTTGACGCGAATAAGTATCGATGAAATGGACTGTGAAATGGCAGAGATCCTAAAAAAAATACATTAGATTTTTCTGGTCTTTTAGTTTTTTTCTATTTCCGGAACTACAAAATATATTAGCTATGTTTATTTTGATTGCATCGCATATAATTGCGTAGAAAGACATTTACTGCACGAAAAAATTGATTTAAAGGATGGGGATCCGAACCATCGTTGTCAGACTGTAGGTATAATGACTATCCGGTACACCATAGAGACCAATTTTAAAACACCATTTTTCTCTATGAAACGACCCGTTTGTATGGTTGTAACGCCGTGTATTTGGTTATTGGGGAAATCCTCCCAAATTGGAAAAAAAAGTTTTTTAAAAAATTAAATATATTTAACTTCTGAATGGAACATTGGCCCACAAATTAATGAAACCCCATTTTAGAGGGGCTTGTAGGACCAACTTTGAATTTCTGATGGTCAGTAAGTAAGATCAAGTCAGGTTCAATGCGAGTTTTTTAAGAATTTAGTATTCGAGTGTTAAAATTATTCACTTAACATTTTAGCTACATTTACTGTTTTCGAATAAGACAAGTGTTTCACGAAGAATTTTAAACTGGTCAAATATTGGCAAAAAGTCTGGTTTAAAACATTTTTTTGTTGAAATTTTCAAAATTTAAAACTTGAAAATTGAATTTATCTTTAAAAAAACATAACCTTCATCCAAGCGATCATACCATTGTTTTTGGTTTTTTTTAGGTATGGACCAATGGGACCCGACGACGTCATCTCATTCCGAAAAATCAATTTGTCAAATCAAGACATGAACTCTGTGAGATATCTATTGTACTTAACGGTCTGGATTTTAAATAAACATTAAACTCATTTAAAATCAAGCGGCAGATTTCAGTTTCAAATTTGGCGATCGAAATTGCATGGCAAAACAAGAAAAAGATATAAACTCACAATTTCTTCCAAAATCAGCGCGTATCCTCCGGGCAGACGAACCTTGTAGATTCCCACTCTAGTTTCCTGAAAGTTTTGTGTATTTTGTCCAACAATACGGGCCTTACCGAGAAAATCTTCCTAATGCTTGAGTAGGCATAAGGAATGCCGCCCTTCCACAGACGAACAACAGCAGCGAAGCCTTCGCTTGCCTCCCTCATTGTTTCTTCAAGTCCCCAGATAGTAAAATCCATGTGTTTCAAGCTTCCCCGGGCTTCTTTGGTGGAAGTGATCTCATGAAACAGTAATTTATGTTTGCACACAATTAGCTTACTTTGATAAATTCTCGAAACATTCCATTGGCTTCAGGCCCACCGATAATTGTAGCAGTCAATTTCTCCAAGAAACTGTAGTTGGAGCAGAGGCCGCCGTGGATTCCGGATTTGAGAATGATCGATAACTCCTTGCAGTTCTGAAATGAGACATTTTTTTTTAAAACGGCATTTTTTCTTCATGTTTACCATGAGAGGCCAATTCCTGACGTCATCAGATGACACATCGTCGGGGGTGTTAACACAAATTTTCGAAGAAGACACCACTGACAGGAGTTGGCTCATTAGATCCTTGGGAATTCCTCGAACGCAGATCCAAGTGGAAGATAACTTCAAATCCTCAAGGCAGAAGATGAGGTTGTTTATAAATTCCATGCCACTTTCCAGGACAGTTGAGTGAATATCCTGAAAACGGGCACGTTAAGGAATGATTATTCAGTACAATTCTAGAATTGATAGAAAAGACGGATTTTGGGTGTTCCCGTGAGCAACAGTAACCAAACTTGAGCATGACTACGCTGACTAAAACAACCATAATTTAGGTTTCCAGGTAAGTGCATATGCAAAGGATTTCGAACTTTTTTGGCTGTAAAAATTGGATTCATGCGGGCCGCCCAGAAGATCGCGTGGAAAGCAAAGTATTACAATCAATGTGGGAGCGTGTATGTGTGTATATACGTGTGTCTGTGTTTGCGTGCCTAAATGCGTGTATGCGTGTCTATGCTTTGTTTGTGTGTGTGTGTGTGTGTGTGCGTTCGTGTATACACGCGTGTGCGTGTATATGTGTGCGTGAATGTGTGTGTGTGCATGTAAGTGTCCGTGTGTTTGTGTCTGTATGTGCTTTTTCTGTTTCAACAAGCAATAGGAACCAGGAAAGTTAAATATTTTAATGAGAAAAAACTATATATTTTACGCAAAAGTGTGTATTTGTGTATGTGTGTGTGCATTTGTGTGTATTTGGGTGCGTGTAAATGTCTACGTGTGCTTGTGTGTATGTGCATGTCTGTAAATGTTGTTTGTGAGTATAAGGTATGTATGTGCGTGTATGCGTGTATTCGCGTGTACGTGACTTGTGTACGTGACTAGTATATGTGCCGAAGTATGTGCGTGTAGACGTATCTGTGGGACGTGTATGTGCGTGTATGTTCATGTATGTAAGTGTTTGTGTATGCGCGTGTGTGTATGTGTGTATACAAAGTTCGTTAATCTGGCAAAAACAGTTTGAAACGTACCACAATAATGCTGTCGAAGTAAACCATCTTCAGTGTCGTCAGTGCGCTCGTGGGGATCTTCTTCATCTCTCCCGCGCGTTCTTCCACAACATTACAAACTCCAATTAAGTGCCAGCTCAAAGTACCATAAACAATAGAGAAACTTGTGTTGCCCTGAAACATTGTTTTAAACTGTAATAAGCATCACACTAAGTAACCTTTTCATCTAGAACGACGCACAAATTCCAAGGAGAATGAGTGGAGCGCACTTTAATCTTCTTAGTGTTGAGGTCCACCAAATTGGACACCCTGCTTGCTGTCTTTTTCAAGGCAAACAAGGAGGCAGCATCCATCTGGAAGAACCACAAAATTTACTTAAAAGATATTATTATTAAATCCACCTTACGGATAATAGATAGCTGGAGTAATATAGGTAAGGTCTCAATCATAATACCCAACATTTCCAATTAGTTTAGGCCCTGTAAGCAAAAATTTTACACGGTGTAAACAATTTTTCTCAGATGATGCACAACAAACGCTCCAATTTCAAATTTTCTAATGGTACTCCACTTATATATGTTAATTACTACTTACATAAAAATTGTAAACACAGTACTGTAATTAAAAGATATTTTTGTTATAATTTGCTTTTTGAAACAATAAACAATCATTGGGGAATCATTTTCAAACGATTTTAGGGCCAAACATGAATTTCTAAAGGTCAGTTTGGGTGCGATTAGGGGGGCTGATGTGCATATTTCAGAGCCATTTTTGGAGGTCCGACTATTCGAGTTTTGAAAAGTGGTCAATTAATACTATAGCTCAAATTACTCGATCTTTCCGACTGTGACGCAAAATTTAAAAACGCAAAAGTTGAAGATTGGCCCGAAATTGGCCAAAAGTCAATTTTTTAAAATGATTTTTCAATTTTTCTAACTTAAAAACTGAAAAATCATTTTTCCATTCAATTTCTTTTTCCCCCATAAAATTTGCTATCGAAATCATCCCCCCGGTTTGAAATAGCTTAAGTTTGAAGGGAGTTATGAGTAATTTTAACCGTCATCTCAATTCAAAAAATCGATATCGGAAAATCAAAATTACTTACATCTTATCTTAAAGTGACAGTAATCCAATTAAAGTGTAATCAAGTTCTTGAAAACAATGGCATATTGGGCTAATTGTTTTAAAATAACTGAAATTCTTACAAATGTTTTCACTTAAAAATTATAAACCCAAATTTCAAACAGATAATGAAATCTTAGTCAAAGTTTCTAGTCAAATGTTGTATAGAAGAGGGGCTGCCAATTTTCGTTGCGAAACACAGGTTTATCTTGTTAGGGATACTTTAAATGAATAGTGAAACATTTATTCAAATGAATCTGGGAGCGAATCTGGGAGCTAAACTGGTTGGGAAATTCATTTGAGTGAGTCGAGGCCGCCGTCTAGACGATCAGATGTCTCGGGATTCTGAGTCATCCTTTTTTCACCCCTTGCCCTTTGCAGGTGGTGGTGAAAATCGTCAACACGCACCGCAAGAGTCCCTGAAAGGCAACTAAAAGAACATAGCAGGAATGTGATGTCAAAGAAACGAGGTCTATCGACAATTTGATTTAAAATTAGGGAACCTGACAGGCTAAAGCCAATTAAAGGAATGATGAAAGAATTAAGACAGGAGTTATATATGGCTCGAGTGGCTTGTGACATGAGATTTTTCGATGTTCTGGATTTCACTTATTTGGATAGTATAGTGTTTATATAATGCAGAATAACAAAATTTTCGGTGTTTTGGTCATCAGAGTTACTGTAGCTTGGCATACGGTAGTTCATGATGACAAAACTGCAACTCGCTTCGTTTTCAACCAAAATTTATTCCGTAAAGTGCAATCGATAGAAAACTTTATGCTGAGTAAGTATCCAATTATGTAAAAGTTAGTAGCTGTTTCAGAAATACACGAAAATACTGAAAAACCATTACAAAAATGAATATTTGCTGCCAAACGTTAAAACAAAAATGCGGTTGCTAGACTGGTTTGTGTTTGATTTTCCATACATTTTCACGTATCTTGTCTGTTAGGACAAACGTTTTTAGGACCCTTAAATTGCGCATTTTTCTGTTCAAAGGTCGCGGACATGTGACGCGGCGCCTAAGTCTCGACCACACACCCGCGCTGACTTCGACAGTTTGCGCGCCAAAGGAACGAAATAAGCCAGAAATGGTTAATTGTCTTGCAATTGTTCAATACTGTGTTATATAGCACCAGATCTTCAGAATTTTAAAAATTTCATTCAATTTCACCCCAGAAAAAATTGTTGATAATTTTTTTTTGTTAACGCTTATATTTTCGATGTTTCATAAACACTATACAAGTCTTTAAAACACAACTGAATGTTTAAAAGAGTTTCTCAACCTAAGATTAAAATAAGTACTATCAAAATAAGTGAAATCCAGAACATGGAAAAATCTCATGTCACACCGGTGTGGAGATAAGCCCGAGTCTTATAAATAAGACCTCTGAAAGTTTACTTATTGTGTTCGAAGGCTCCCGCTCAGTTCCCGTACTCATCAAGGCTGAATGAAATTTCGAGTTGACTGAATTGAACTATTCCTTCAGTTAACTTTCGAGTCATCAAGATGTCTCAACATTTGCAGAAATGCTCTCGTTCCTCTTCGACGACCTGAAATGCCCCAAAAACTTATATATGCTCGTCACTTCATCTTGAAAATTGGGAGTGGTTGCATCCTTCCAGAATCAATGATTTGAAATTCGGCCAAAGAGGGATATTCCACGAAGATGAAGTTCTTACTTTGGGATGAAGAAGGGAAGAAGAAAACCTACCAGTCAATAAACAACTACTTTAAAAACATTATGAACTAATTAAATTTTAAAATAGATTTTAAAGTTTTTAAAATAAATTTTAAAATTTTAAAATAGATATTAAAACAAATTTTAAAATTTTAAAATATCCCCAAACCGCCTGGGCCTCTCCTGTTTAAAACATGGTTCAAATTTTTCAATCAAATATTCGCAGCTTCGTGTTTTCTTTGCCTTTCACATATATTATATTGAAATTAAAGGCCAGTGTAAGCCACAAATTACATTTCTTTTGTGAAATATTGTGGTAACTACTAAAGTCTTTATTCGTATTTGACGGGGTGGCAGGCTTATTCATCGGAACGGTAGATTACAAAAACAAAGTGACCTTAATTCTACAGTCGTTCCCTTCGTTTACGCAGAAGATTTTATAGTTCGTGAACGTATTTGTAACGCTGAAAACCTTAATCATTAAAAATAATATTCGGACAAAAGAAGAAAAGACAAGAAAAGGTAACACAACATAAAAAAGGTGAAATAGAAACGGTGTGAATTAATCATGCAAAACTAAAAAATAAAAAAGTAAGGAAACAATGACAGACGGAAAGCAACAATTGGTGGACTGCAGTGGTTATAAAAGTTCTCATTTGATTTTCATGTAAAGATATTTTTAATATTTCAAAAGCCTCTTGATCATCTGAAAAGCATGACGATTCCCCCTGAGTTTGTTTCAAATCAGTTTCCGCCGTTTTTTGATGACGGATCTGTTCCGTTTGTTGTGCACTTTCGATGGGAAAAGCTTCCTTCGTTCAACTGATTTTCTTTTTTACTATTTTTTTGAGAGCAAGACTCATGACATTTTTGTTTATGAACGTTCCTAATTATTAAAGCAATGTTTTTATTAATAATCCAAAAAATCAATATGCAAACCCCCTCGCTTTGAAAAATACATAAAACCACTAAAAGCTGTGTGTGCGTGTGTTTGCGGCAGAGCCAGAGTTGTTTTTTTTGCACTTTCCTTATCATCAGCAATCTTCAATATTTGATAACGACACAACACATACGTGGCTTAGTTTGAAGCTCTCTTTCAGTCAACTAAAAAATTTTTTGGTCAACACTTTTCACTCTTGTTGTCCAGTCTAGAAAATATTTTTAATGATGCAATTTGCAATTTACGATTCAACTTTACCGTTTCTGCAACTCTTTCTTTATTTTTCTTTTTTGTTTCTTTTTTATTGTGTTAACTTGTTGAACAACCTTTTTCAGACGTCTTACATACGTTTCTACCACAATGATAGTTAATCTAACTAATGAAGAAAACTGATAAGGAGGGCAAATAGTCTAAGGTAAGTAGTTTTGCAAGGCTAGCTCGTTGCAAAGAATCATAACTTACTTGTAGTTTTCTCAATTGTCAACATCTGGGTTTCAAACAAACCTTAAATGTAAGTTGTTCTTGTACCAAACCCGTTAAAAAAGAAGGAATAACGTTGTGATTACATGTTTCACGGGATAATCCTGTAAAACAGAGTTGTGAGCGACGGCCGGTAGTTTTTTTTTTTTTTTTTTTTGAAAAGTTTGAAGCACATGTTTTACCAAGGATATGAAAAAACGAAACTTTTTTCAATTAGGCAAGCGCAATAGATAAAAAGTATAAGTATTTATTTTCAATAGTTCTCTGACATAACAAGCATAATGAGGTAAAACTTTGATTTTTGCAGCCGGATCGCACCCTACAGTATATACGTTCAATGTGACCTTTGGAGGTGGATTTTACCTTAAGATGTTTTTGATTATACACTGTGTTCGAAAGAAAAGCCGAAAGCATCGGTGAGTTAGTGACATTGGTACAAATAATTGTGTTTTAAGATATCGACCACATTATCGGATACTGCGGAAGTGGAACAGAGACAAAAAAGAAAGATACGCAATTAATAAGAGAGAAAAAAAGAGTTTATGTTGTTCTATTTAAAACAGTGTTTGAAATCGGTTTTTATTAGTGAAAATCCTAATTATTCACTAAGAATATGGAGAATTCGAACTACCCTATATATTTTTGTATTTTGAACGGATATCTAGAAGAGTACAAAAGTTTTAGAGACATAAACGACTTGAAGCTAGTCTTCCTCCCAATCAAGATCGTTGTCTTCAACTCGGGCATCTTTCACAGTCTGTAATTTTACACATTTTTCACCTCATGGTAATAGTTCTTACGTTTCGGAGAACATCCTTCAACTCCTCATAAGGAGGCTCATCAAAAATGTCGGTTCCAACAATCATCGGCAAAAGGGTCTGGAGAAAAGCGGGAAGATTGATAAAGTCAGCTCCATTCATCTCCTGAAGCCTAGCCTTGTAACCTTTGACGATTTCGTAGTCTGAAGTTAAAAGTAGATAAGTTTTCATTTTTGAAACCTGTCTCATGTCCCCATGGAAGTCCCATGAAACCATGAATCAAAGAGTAGAAGAGAGACTCGATATCATCGATCCTGAACGCCTCGTAATGGTCGTGCTGACGGATCGACATAAAATCGAGAGTGCCCCTGTATCCACTGGGATCCTGAAGTTCCGCCTTGTGGCTGCCATCCTGAAACTGAGGGTAAAATAGTCTGGCTGAGTGCAAACCCTGTTTCGAAAATAGAAGGCATGTCCAAAATCAAAAAATTTGATGTTATGGGTGTTGGTCTGAGAAATGGCAATATTCGCGAATTTAATATCTCCATGACTATAGTCCATGTAGTGAAGGAACTCCAGGGCCTGGAAGATTGTGTTTATAATAAAAACATAGAACGAGAGAAAGAGAAAGAGAGAGAAGTAAAAGAAATAGAGAGAAAGAAACCAAGAAAAGAGAGAAAAAGAGAGACAAAGATAGAGAGAGAGAGAGAGAGAGAGAGTTAGAGATAGAAATAGAACAAGGAATAAAAGAGAGAGAGAGAGAGAGAGAGAGAGAAAGAGAAAGAGAAAGAGAAAGAGAAAGAGAAAGAGAAAGAGAAAGAGAGAGAGAAAGAGAGAGAAAGAGAGAGAGGAGAGAGAGGAGAGATAGTGAAAGAAAAAGAGAAAGAGAGAGAAAGAAAAAGGGAAAGAGAAAGAGAGAGAGAAAAAAAGAGAGAGAGAGAAAGAGAGAAAGAGAAAGAGAAAGAGAGAGAGGAGAGAGAAGAGAGAGAGAGAAAGAGAGAGAAAGAGAAAGTGACTTTGACTTACCTTCAGCATTTCCTTTCCGATGAAACAAATAGTTTTCAAGCTATAGCCATACTGCGGACGCAACTTGGAGAGATCTAGCCCAAGAAGCTCCATAACAAGGAACGGGACGCCTTCGAAGTTTCCATAGTCGATCTAAATTGAAGTTTATTATTTGGATGAGTAGCTAATATAAACCAATTCAGGTATGTAAGGGCATCCTGTGGTTCGGCGCAGAACTTGGGCTTCAATACGGAACGACGAGTCGTTGGGCCTAAGGGACAGCTTCAGGGCGCAGAAATTGCTGAATCAGAATCATTAATAAATATGTGAGTGAGGGAGTAAGAGAGACAGTGAGTGAGAGAGAGTGAGTGAGTCAGGAGGCAGTTTCGTTTGCAAAACTCACAGGGAGGACTGATCAAGGGCCTTGTAGACAATTCCGTTACCTCCGCCACTAATGCAAGGATCCAAAGCGAGAAATCTCCCATTTCTCTGGCCAACAAACACCAATGGACCTTCATCAACTTTGAGATTTTCAGTCATCTGAAGAACACATTATTGGATGACAAAGATATCACAACTTTGAGAAAGCTAGATTCAGCAAGGATTCAAATTTACATCCGGAAAATTCAGAAGAAGATAAAATGGGTAAGGCCGCGCACAGGCCGATAGCAGAGGGCGAATGGACTGTCGCTGCCAAATTGTTTATTGGATTGGCTGTAAAACGCCTCCTTAATACGGCTGTCTGGATGGACCTTTGTCTTTTACGACCTGCAGATGTCACACTTCGCGCACTCGATTAGCACAGCTTGTCATCGACTTGATCGGTCACTTGATTATAGGATAAATGGGGAAATGGGAATCGGACAACTTGCAAGAAAGTGGTATGGTTAAGAGAGTTTTTCTGAGAGTCTCGATCCGAGCCGAGATCTCGTGGCCACTAAAAAATGTCGATGTCCCGGACTGATATTTTAATATGAGATGTGTTTAGACCAGAAAAAAGCAAAACTTCTTTTATTTTGGTTTTTAGAAATTTTTAAAATGTTTAAAATTGAAAGTTCATTAAATGGCCCCTCTCCCAGTGGCCCCACGAACCAAACGATTCCAATTTGTGTACTGACAAATTTCTGACTTTGTAGTTTTATGAACAAATTATGATCAACACTTCATTTTTTTCGAAAAACTTCAAACAAAACAGCAAAAATTCACAGTTTTCCTCGTCTTGTTTTCCATATTCAAATGCGAGCTCAGAAACCTACTTTGTTGGATTTGTTGTAAAATTTCCATTATTTTAAACGCTGGCAAACTTGAGAAATCGAGCTATCAAAAAACCTCTATAAACTATTTTTTTCAAAATGTATCACAATCACTTTTTCATCACTGCCTTTCACTTCCCAATATTAGCATTTTTTGTCAGTTTAGCAGATATTTTAGCTTAATTATTTTTCTCTATATTGGTCTAATTTGAATATTTTACAAAATTGGTGTTGATTACGACTTAATGAGCGTTCCTCTAACAATTGAGTACTTCTTATTTGCAATTGAAGTTAAAAAGCTGGCAAACAGTCCGAAGATATCCTTTAAAAGCAACCCTTTTTCATATAATAAGAAAAATGATTACAATCAGTTCACCCACGTCACAATTATGATGTCACCTCTTGTGAATAAAATTGATTTTTTTCAAAAACAAGTACAATATTAAACTTGTTTCGGTAGTTTAGAAACAGTTTTTTTTTCTTATAACTAACCGTCCCCCCAAAACTTAATACTTGAATAGTCATCCCAATAATTCAAATTTATAGGCATCAAGTAAGGCATCTGAACCCACAGGGAATCTCGAAACAGTAAATAAATACAACATTTTGGGAATCCACATAACATCCTCATCATTCCCAATCCAGTTTAGCGCTGGGTAGGCCGTCGGGAGAGCAGGGGAACTTCTTGCTTTCCTGAATGTTTTCTTTACTTTTATTTATATATTTGTTTACCTTTTGAATCACCGTTTCCAACAGCTCGTATGGGGGCGTTGACTTGTGCTCCCTGCCCATCACCAATCCAAACAGTTTCTTGAAAAATGGAGGGTAATTGGAGAGCTCCCCCTGGCTATAAACAAGATGAAGATTGTGCTTCTTGAGCTGCGTTGTCTCATCGTCGTCTGAATCGATAGATTGGATATTTTTTGAAATTTGTTTGCAAACCTTCGAGCCAGGGAAGGCCTCTGTGACAGTCCATAACGAGGTAGATCCAACTCTCCATGTCGTCTAGAAAGTGGCCTCTCCATAAATTGTTTCGGCAAACAGAAGAGTAGAGATGGGAGCCTTCAAACGCAATGAGATGATCCCCCCGTGGATCGATCAACTGAAAAAAAAACTGACACTAAGGATTTGCTAACTTGGTTCTTCCATCCGTCGGACAAGCTGAAGTCAAAGACTTTTATCCGTCTCTTGTCATTCAAAGAAATGGCGAAATTGTCCATCTTTACATCGTTGTGGACATAACCGATGTTGTGGAGGTAGTAAATGGTCTAAAATCGAATTTTGAAAAAGAGCGAGAGAGAAAGAGACAGAGGTAGACAGACAGACAGAGACAGACAGAGAGAGGAAAGAGAGACAGAGGGACAGAGAGGCAGAGAAACCGATAGGCAGAAGGACAGAGAGAGACTGAGAGAGAGAGAGAGAATAAGAGAGAGGCAGAGAGGCAGACAGACATAGTGACTGAGGGAAGGTGGAACTGAGAGAGAGAGAGCGCCCGAGAAAGAGAAAGCGAGAATGACAAAGATAGAGAGAGAGAGAGAGAGAGAAAGGCAGAGAGGCAGAGAGACATAGAGACTGAGGGAAGGAGGGACTGAGAAAGAGAGAGAGAGAGAGAGAGAGCGCCCGAGAAAGAGAAAGAGAGAAAGACAGAGATAGAGAGAGAGAGAAAGAAAGAAAGAGAGAGAGAGAGTGGGAGTGAGAGAGAGAAAGAGAAGGAGAGAGAAAAAGAGAGAGACAGAGAAAGAGAGACAGAGATACAGAGAGATACAGAGAGAGAGACAGAGAGAGAAATACAACGAGATAGCGTAGCAAGACACAGAGACAACTCACGTCAAATGTTTGCTGGGCGATGAAAAGTGTCTTTAAGAAACATTCTTTATGAGACTCTTTTAGTTTTGAAAGCCTTTAAGACAGATGTAAAAACGAACAAATAACTCTTGTGGCCTTTTAACACAATTTTTAATTTTAAGTTTTTTTTATGTTTTTGCAGCACAATAATCGTCGAAAGAACACTTGAGGGTGACAAGTTCTTTTATTTACTTATTTTATAAAAAACTAAAAAAGTATTTGCCCCCTTCTAAAAACTCAATTTCCTTTTATAAACGTTTCATCGTTTCACACTTATCCCGGTTGTCGTTATTGTATCCTGTAAATAAGAAAGCTTTATTAAAATACGACAGGTACATGAAATCTTGAGAATCGGAAAATCTCGACCAAATAGTACATTACTGAAACACTACTAGCATTTATCATTGGGATCGTCGTACATTCCACTGTCCTCGCCCATGAGATCGATTTCCATGAATCCCTTGAGCACTTCGATTGCCTCATGGTCGGAGTGTGCTTCCAGAAAACTGTCGCAAGCGTTCTGCACAACACGTTCCTTGTCCTTGACGATGTTCTTCAAATAGTCGAACAATTCTTGACGCGAATAAGTATCGATGAAATGGACTGTGAAATGGCAGAGATCCTGAACAAAAGTAAATACTTATTGTTAGATTTTTATGGTGGTTAAGTTTTTTTTTATATTTCTTCGGAACTAAAAAATAAATAAACTAAGTTTATCTTGAGTATCTCTAAAAAACTGTCTAGATAGGCTTTTACTGAACGAAAAAGATTGATTGAAAGGGTGGGGATCCGAACCATCGTTGTCAGATTGGCGGTATAAAGACTACCCACTACACCATAGAGACCAAATTTCAAACACTATTTTTCTCTTTGAAACGACCCCGTTTGTATGGTGGTAACGCCCGTTTGTATGGTGGTAACGAATCGGAAATTTGACAGCGGTTTTTTACCGGAAGAAGTTCAAAGTTTGTTTTAAAATTAAATATATTTAACTTGTGAATGTAACATTGGCCGACAAATCAACCCTTTTTTGAGTGTCTGTGGACCAAATATGAATTTCTCATGGTCAGTATGGGTGAGATCAAGTCAGGTAGGCTAAATTTAACGCGATTTTTTAATAATTAAGTATTTGAGTGTTAAAAGTGTTGTCTTAATAGTTTCGCTATACTTCTTGCCAATCCTAGTTCTTGAAAAAATGCTAATTTGTGTCAAAATTATGCTGTTGACATTAGAATTTCTAACTACGACATCATAATTTTGGCACAAATTTGCATTTTTCCAAGAACTAGGATTGGCGAGAAGTATACTTTTAAGCAAAGTTTCATATAAGACAAGTGTTTCACGCAAATGTTTAAAATTGGCCAAAAACTGGCAAAAAAAAAGTTTTAAAAACATTTTTTTAAATTTCACATTTTAAAACTTTACAATGGAATTTTACTTAAATAACAAAGTTTTTCCTCATTAGATTTGCAATCGAAATCAGATCCTATTGAATTTGCGTTTCTTTAAGTGAGTTATGGATGATGACGTCAACTCAGTTCAAAAAACTCGATATAGTCTAATTAACTCATGAACCTTGTGTGATACCTATTGTATTTAACAGTCCTGAATTGAAACTTAGACTAAACTCATTTAACATAAGCGTCTGATTTCAGTTTCAAATTTGGCGATCGAAATGGCATAGCAAAAAAAGGGATAAACTCACAATTTCTTCCAAAATCAGCGCGTATCCTCCGGGCAGACGAACCTTGTAGATTCCCACTCTAGTTTCCTGAAAGTTTTGTGTATTTTGTCCAACAATACGGGCCTTACCGAGAAAATCTTCCTAATGCTTGAGTAGGCATAAGGAATGCCGCCCTTCCACAGACGAACAACAGCAGCGAAGCCTTCGCTTGCCTCCCTCATTGTTTCTTCAAGTCCCCAGATAGTGAAAACAATATGATTCAAGATTCCCCTGGCTTCTTGAGAGGAAGTGATCTCCTGAAACAGTAGTGTTTTTTAGTTTGCACAAAATAAGCTTACGCTGATAAATCCTCTAAGGATGCCATTAATTTCAGGCCCTCCGATAATCCTAGCAGTCAAATTCTCCAAAAAACTGTAGTTCGAGCACAGGCCGCCGTGGATTCCGGATTTGAGAATGATCGATAGCTCCTTGCAGTTCTGAAATGATACGGTTTATTGAACGGCATGTTATGTTCATCTTTACCATAAGAGGCCAAAGAGAAAGAGAAAGTTAGAGAAAGTTAGAGAGTGAGAGAAAGAGAGAGAGAACGTTATAGAGATACAGAGAGAAAGAGAGACCGAAACAAAGACAATCCACATATTTTTACTTACCTTCAGCATTTCCTTTCCGATGAAACAAATAGTTTTCAAGCTATAGCCATACTGCGGACGCAACTTGGAGAGATCCATAACAAGGAACGGGACGCCTTCGAAGTTTCCATAGTCGATCTAAATTGAAGTTTATTATTTGGATGAGTAGCTAATATAAACCAATTCAGGTATGTAAGGGCATCCTGTGGTTCGGCGCAGAACTTGGGCTTCAATACGGAACGACGAGTCGTTGGGCCTAAGGGACAGCTTCAGGGCGCAGAAATTGCTTAATAAGAATCATTAATCCACGAAAATGAGTGAGTGAGTAAGAAAGGTTTCGTTTGCAAAACTCACAGGGAGGACTGATCAAGGGCCTTGTAGACAATTCCGTTACCTCCGCCACTGATGCAAGGATGCAAAGCGAGAAATCTTCCATTCCTGTTGCCAACAAACACCAATGGACCTTCATCAACTTTGAGATTTTCAGTCATCTGAAGAACACATTATTGGATGACAAAGATATCACAACTTTGAGAAAGCTAGATTCAGCAAGGATTCAAATTTACATCCGGAAAATTCAGAAGAAGATAAAATGGGTAAGGCCGCGCACAGGCCGATAGCAGAGGGCGAATGGACTGTCGCTGCCAAATTGTTTATTGGATTGGCTGTAAAACGCCTCCTTAATACGGCTGTCTGGATGGACCTTTGTCTTTTACGACCTGCAGATGTCACACTTCGCGCACTCGATTAGCACAGCTTGTCAACGACCTGATCTGTCACTTGATTATAGAATGAATGGAAAAATGGGAA
This sequence comes from Oscheius sp. G VE-2021, assembly GCA_022343465.1. Taxonomy (NCBI): domain Eukaryota; kingdom Metazoa; phylum Nematoda; class Chromadorea; order Rhabditida; family Rhabditidae; genus Oscheius; species Oscheius sp. G VE-2021. The sequence continues at coordinate 837,098 of JAJQXH010000050.1, forward strand.
TCGAACAAGGTGTAAGAACTTGGCATGGTGAAGACAGTTTTTTTGAATCCGAGCCGAGACCCCGTGGACACAGAAAAATGTCGATGTCTCGGACTGATGTTTTAATTTGAAGGTGTGTCTAGACCAGAAAAAAGCAAAAAATTCTTTTATTTTGGTTTTCGAAATTTTTAAAATGTTTAACCTTACCGATTTCCGAGAGGCGTCAAACGAGTTCAATTAGTGTACTGACAACTTTCTGATATTGTAGTTTCATGAACAGTTTTTCGAAAAACTTTTAAAAAAAATCAGAAAAAATTCACTTTTTTGCTCGCCCTGTTTTCCATGCTTGCAAACTTGAGAAATCGACTGTTATCATTGAGAAACTGCGATTTTTCTATGGAAATTTGGTAAAAGTATTTCTCGCTTATTTCGGGTCTACACCAATCTTATATTAAAATATCTGCGGAATCCAAGTCATCGACTTTTTTTCTGTGGCCACGGGGTCCTTGGAGCTATCAAAAACCTCTCTTAACTATTTCCTTTTAAAATTGTATTCAAATCACTTTTCCATTTCTTCCTTTCACACCCCCATCCTAGAATTTGTGGTCAGTTTAGCAGATATTTTAGCCTAATTTTTACTTTCTTTATTTTTCTAATTTGATTATCCTAAAAAACCTGTGTTGATTACAACTCAATTAGCGTTTTTCTAACATTTGAGTACTTATTTGCAATTGAAGTTGAGATGCTGGCATGAACCCAAATTAAACTGTCCGAAGACATCCTTTAAAAGCAAACATTTTCCCTATAATAAGCAAAATGATTACAAACAGTACAACCACGTTACAATTATGATGTCATCTCTATTTTTAAATCGATTTTGGTTTCTCTTATGACTAGCCGTCCCCCCAAAACAACTCAATACTTGAATAGTTGAACATTCAAATTTATAGGCATCAAGTAAGGCATTGTACATAAAGGTATCAATAAAACAGAATGACACATAGTCGAGAGAAAAAATCACGTGAGGTAAAATTTTGCTAAAATCATCTAAAGCCACAGGGAACCTCGATACAATATGACACACAAGTACAACATCTTGGGAAATCACAAAACATCCTCATCATTCCCAATCCAGTTGAGCGCTGGGTAGGCCGTCGGGAGAGCAGGGGAACTTCTTGATTTCCTATATGTTTTCTTTACTTTTATTTATATATTTGGTTACCTTTTGAATCACCGTTTCCAACAGCTCGTATGGGGGCGTTGACTTGTGCTCCCTGCCCATCACCAATCCAAACAGTTTCTTGAAAAATGGAGGGTAATTGGAGAGCTCCCCCTGGCTATAAACAAGATGGAGATTTTGCTTCTTGAGCTGCATTGTCTCATCGTCGTCTGAATCGATAGATTGGATAGTGTTTGGAAGTTTTTAGCAAACCTTCGAGCCAGGGAAGGCCTCTGTGACAGTCCATAACGAGGTAGATCCAACTCTCGTCTATAACGAGGTAGATCCAACGTACCGAAGTCAAACTATAAACTATAAAGATAGAGAGAGAGGAGAGAGAGAGAGAGAGAGAGAGAGAGAGAGGCAGGGAGGGAGACATTGAATGAAAGATGAAAGTAACCAATTAAAAGAAAAAAAACTTGAGAACATTGATTATCACTGGATCAGTTCTGTGTAATTTAAACAAACTTTAAAGCAGTCATTGAGACCACCGGTTGTTTGTCCTAATGATACGGGCGTTTATTGCAATTTATCGCTGCGGTGCATAACGTTACCTGAACGATAATGAGCTGTGTGCTGCGCAACTAATCCCACAGCAACTGTTCCGGGGGCCGCCAGACGTGCGCAACAAACCCCCCTGTTTGCAACCAGTTAATCAACCTGCTGATTGGGGTCAAAGAGTACTTTGGAAGAATTATCAAATTGATTTCTGCTCAGTTTACAAAATTAAACAAAGCTTTTCCAGAGTATCTGCTTTCCTAATCATCCCCACACAATTTTAAAGCCACCATCTTTTAGTCCATCTTTTGTTTGTAGTGAGTTTTTAGTTTTCCCGAAGTCCTTTTCCGCTCTATAATCAGCCGTTCAAATCTAGAACGTTCCGTTTGTTTTAAGAGATTTTTGATTAAATGTTCTTGAGGAATCTGAAAAGATTTTAAGATAAGATGTCAGTAATTTTGGAGCAATCAGCAATCATCCGCAACATAGAAAATTTTCGTCTCCGATTTGGCTCAAAATTAGTTTCTGGGGTACTGTATGGGTCTTATACAAGAATCCCGATTCGATTTCCGATATAGATTTTTTGAACTGAGATGACTTCATAGGTTCAAATTACTCATAACTCCCTTCAAACGTAAGCTATTTTAAATCGGGGGAATGAATTTGATAGCAAATTTTATGAGGAAAAAGAAAGAAATTGAAGTGAATATCGAATTTTCATTTTTTAAGTTAGAAAATTAAAGAAAAAACATTTATAAAAATTGACTTCTTGCCAATTTCGGGCTAATCTTCAAATTTTGCGTTCTACATTTAGCATATGCGGAAGGAACAAGTAATTTTAGGTATAGTGTTAATTGACCACTTTTCAAAACTCGGATAGTCAGGCCTTCAAAAATGGCTCTGAAATATGCACCTCAGCCTAAAACGCCCCCAAACTGACCTTCAGAAATTCATGTTTGGCCCTAAATTCGTTTGAAAAGGGTCCCCCAATGATTTTTTTTGTTTATAAAAGCAAATTATGACAAAATTAATTTTTAATTTGGGCGGGTGGTGATCCGAACCATGGTTGTCAGATTGGCAGTCTAGATACTAACCACTACACCATGGTGATGAAAACGAAAACGTCTTTTTATTGTTGAATACTATTTCCTCACAAAATGACTTTATGCAAAGTCTACCCTAATTATCATTTTGTCATCTTGTTCTTTTTGCGTGTCTTTGCTTAAAAATTCGTTTTTGCCGAGTGACACTGCGCGGAACGGTGTGCCGTCTTTTTAGTCTGTTCGAAGTACATCGGAGATCCCCCGATTGAATCGAAGATGAATCAGATTTTGTGTGACCATATCCACGAATTGCAGTTCTCCGTAGATTATCGGCGAAGCAATCGCTGTACTTTGGAAAGCAATTTCCTTGTCCGCCAAAAACCAGGAAAATGAGATCACTTAAAAGCGGCGTTCTTGAATACGTGTCTTCTGAAGTGAACTGATCAAACACGCTTGGATTTTCAAATAGTAAATAGAATAGTACGAAATGTACTATTTTATAAATTAAACTGTGCTTTATAAAACTAATTGTCCCATAAACCTATTTTTTTATTCACTTTGTATGAAATTATTTCTCTTTATCTCTCTCTCTCCCTCCCCTCTCTTTCCCTTTATCTAACAATCTCTCTCTCCCTTTCTCTTTCGCTCTCTCTCCCTCTCTTTAAAAATTTATTTCAGGATGGGCACGGAATCACGTTGGTATGTTCTTGCTGTCGCCGCCGTTTTGATATGCTTCCAATTTTACATGTTCCCCTTTTCATCAACTGGAACACTGTAAGTTTTTGTTAAATATTTTAAAATTGAAAATCTACCGATTATGCCTTAAAATACAATAAATTCAAATCCATAGATTTAAGTTCAAACACGACCATGTCCCACAGTTTTCTGTTTTTTACCTCTCTGCACCCTTGTAGATTATATATATATTTAAAAAAACCAATCTTATAACGTTACCGTCAGCCTCCTTTTTAAATACACGGCGGATCCTATTCTAATAAGCCGATTTGTGAGAAACCGTTGCTTGGAGCGGTGTTAAGGAAAATTATCCTAATGAGTTCATTATCATAACAGCGATCCTCATTTAATAAAATCTGATGATAAAATGCTTAAAGCTTTAATGGAAACATGATATTTTGTAATCATTAAACAAATTTTATTTTCGTAAATCAATTTGTAATAGTGATTTTTTAAAATTTTGAGTTTAGAAAACACTTTTCGAAATTTATCCCCACTTTGGGCCACGAACGGAAAATCACCGTAACTGGCACCGTTTTCAAATTTCAAAATTGTGAATCTCAATTTCTATTTTCAGCCCAACTGGTCCCAACCCAAACGCAGCCTTTGACTCTATCGATACTCCCGTTGGAACAAAAAATTACCGTGAACTGGAAAAATCTATTTTCGCTCCTCTGGGTTATTCCCTTCGTGAAAGTCTTATTCTCCCAGCTCTGGACTACACCGAACCTCCTAATTGTCCCAAGGTTGAAAATGACATTTTCAGCTGAAATTTTACTTTTTCAGGTCTTTTCCGATTGGCTGATTCGTTCGAAATCCCAGAATGAGTCTGGCACTCCTCCTAGGGTTATTCCAAGGAAGATGATTGAGCAGTACACCCTGGGTGGTCATGCTGAATTGCTTATGACGTACTCGGACGAAAGATCCGGAATTAATACAAAAACATGGACAAAAGAGACAATTGACGTATATGTGAAGGGAGACGAGAAGAACACAACCCAATACTCAGGCGACGCCTGGGGAATCTATTACGCAATGATGGATTATGATATCAAAGGCCAGAAGGGTCTAGTAGTTGGATCCCTTTCTCCATATGTTGAAGGTTACGCTCTAAAGGCTGGAGCTAAACATGTAGGACATGCTTAAAACCAGAAATATGTTTTTGATTTCAGGTGACTACTGTTGAATACACGAAGATCGATGTTGTTGGAGATGATCGGGTAGACTACAAACATCCGATTGAGATCGCCGAAAAGGCCGCTGAGTGAGTGTCGTTCTAAAAAAAGTGTCAGGCGGCTTTTTTTGCATTTTTCGAATGTTTCATTCTACATTTTACGTGCCAGTTCCGTAAATAGCAGGCGCACAGGCGGTTGATTTATACCCAGATATGTGGATAAATAACTCCAAATGATAATATAAAGTTAAAAAAAACTTTCAGAAACTATATGCTTTAGTAAAAGTGAGGTGAAAGTAGTCAAAACTTTCGGAACATTCATCATTAATAATTGAATTGTTGCTTGTCTACATTGTTCGATTTAATGAAAAATGGGTTACGGTAGTTTTTTTGTTGTAAAAAAACATTTTTAGTCCATATAATCGCCTACGTTTTTTGTTTTTTTTAAAACTGTTGTTCTCTTGTCTTGAATCAAGGTGACAAAATGACATAGTTGTCTAACATACCCAAGAATTGATCATAACCCAAACTACCACTTTTCAATCCCTTCCGGTGACCTTCATTTGTCCGTTTCGAAATAACCAAAAGAGTAGATCAAATATGGTATTCTGTATTAATCATGTTTTAAAAAACATTTACACTTAAGATATTTAAAAATTTAAAAAAATAGTTTTATTTATAAAGAGATACGGCAAAAGCTAGAATAAAAAGTCCAATTTGTGACACTTTTCACTAAAAACACGATTTTCCAACGAATTTTCTATTTTCTCGAATACTTATTGTGTTCAGCCACATTGAAGCCTACGACTTTATCGCTTCATTTTCTTCTATCGAGCACAGTGGCCTCGGACGTTATGGCGATGCCCTGGATCCCATTGGAGATTTGAGAGAAGCCATGAAAGTTTACTGCATGCTCAGGCCAAATGGTAAGTAGTAATACAATGGTGTTTTTGTAACGTGAACATATTGAAATTAAGATTTCGAAAAGTTAATTTTAAATTTCAGGCCTCTTCTTTATCGGACTACCAATGGGAAGAGATACTGTTCATTTCAATCTTCATCGAATCTATGGCCGCATTCGATTTGCAATGTTCGCTGCAGGTTGGTTTATTTTAAAAATCTATAATATAAAACTATAAACGTCTTTCAATTAATTTTCAGGATTTGATGTTCTTGGAGTGTACTACCAGGATAAACAGAGAAATGTTGCCGTGAATCTTGAGATGTTTTCTAATCCGCAACATCAGTTCTTGGTTGTCCTGAAGAAGCGATAAAAACTTTTAATGGTATTTATTACATATGTATTTTAAGGTGACACTTGTGTTGTATAAATCATTTTGTCGCATTAATAATGTTTACGTTAGTTTCTAAATAAAATATAGTTTGTCCCAAAATGTTGCCGTTCTTTGAAAACTAACTACAGTTGATTTTGGCTAAAATAAGCAATCAGGATGTTTTATCGGTCGGAGCACAGAGAAATCAATATTAAAGAAAATAACCCTTTTCATCATGTAATAGGTATTTTCATTTTAATCAGTACGGCCCAATTAAACAAGCTAAAACTGGTAACATAAAACAAATTGAATGTTAAATTTTTTTTTAAATTGTGGCCGCCCCGTTAGGTTGTGGTTACGTAGCGCACAAAACTGTGGTTCTCTAGTGTGCTAGTTCGAACCCCTTCAATGTGTTTAGTTTTGATTTTTTGTTCAAACATTTCGCTGAAGTTCCTTTGTCATTAATTTTGTTTTGAAAAATATTATTTCAAATCAAATTTTTTGGGGGAATTTTTTTTCAAGATTCAAATCAGATTATGGGAAAACGAACTGGCTCAAACCGAGAAAGAACAAAACGTCAGGGGGACAACACTTCGAATGTTTCATTTTGTTTAGTCCGTATCAAAAGTCCACTTGAAACCCCTTCTTCGCATTAAAAAGCGAGAGATTTCAATGAATTCCTTTTGAAATCAACGTACATGGCCGCTAATTTCTTAAGTTCTAAAGATCTTTTTGCCTGGATCTTGCACTTCCTGGTGGACTGTGATTTCTTAAAAACTACGAAGAAAGATTTTCCACGATCTAGATATTGTATTTCTCATGTTTCGGCAGATAAGTCACACCCGTGTGATTTGTGCCGTGATCTTTGCCACAGATTCCATCCTAACCATTGATTGATTTCAGACAATTGCAAGTTTTCGTTTTTGTTATAACTTACATTGAGCATAACTAAATAAAAACTGCCTACGGAAAAAGAATGCAGTCTGAATTTTCGAAAGTTGTTTTCACGAGTTTTAAAACAAGCATGGGAATAACGCGAGATTATAAATAAAATACAAAAGAAAACCCGAAAAAACTCAAATGCATAATTTATTTTTAACGTTGTTTAGGAAAACATCTTTTTCAATTACTCGAATTTGGGAAAAACGCAAATTTCTAAATTAGCCAAAATACACAAGACAAAAAGAAATTCATTGAAGCCAAAATAGGTCAAATCTGTTTCACAGCACCACAACTTTTTTCTAAGTTCGTCCACAGACAAAAATTAAATAACTTCACCAAGGCTCTTCTCAGATTTTGAAAACTTTGGATTTGGAAATATATGGTCACATTTTCCTGTTTAGCGTGTTCTGATGAAACAGAAAAAAATACACCCCTAAAAAATTGATTTCATTTTTGTAGATCTTTTTCGCGCTTTACAGAAGATACAAAGACTTGTTCCATTCATCTAATCATAGTTGTCGGCAGCCTTTTAAATAGTTGAAAAAAGGTCCTGAACAAGGATACGTGTTTTGTCCTCATTGATGTGTCTTCCGATAAGTCCTGTCCCACAAAGTGTGATCTGTCACTGTGTATTGTCATTGAATACATTCAAAACGATGATCATTTAGGCAAACAAAAAACTAAAAATGAAAATATCGCCAACTTATAGTTGTCGCCAGTGCTTTCTCTGCTTTCAGGCCTTAGCAAGTCAAAAGACACAAAACGCAAAAGTCCGTATAAAAATTATATGTTTAAGCAGGAGTACGCAATACTGCGTCGGGTTACATTTGCGAATGACTGGGGAACTAATATACGCGACGAATATAAAAACTAAATCAACTAAGAAGGAAAAGTACCCTAAAATTGGTGAGAATACATTACCTTTCGTAGAAAGCTTCTCTTTGAAAGTGAATCGTGATTCATTAAAACAACAAAAAACGTATGTTTGATTAACTAGGTATAACTGTAGCCAAACTGGAATCATGCCAAAAAGAGCCTTATTCCAACCGGGGTTAGCAGGCACATTTGCGTCTCGAATGGTAATTTTTAACATTTTCGATTTTTTTTTAAATTAAAAAGCTAAGAAAATGTTTTTTATTAATTAATGTTTCACATTTTAAAGCTCGCTTGAATTATTAGAAAAATATTTTGATCTATTAAATGGTAGGCAATCATTCACACGGTTGTTTTCGGTTAGTTTTTTTTTTAAATTAAAAAGCTTTGCTGTTTGTAATTTTAGGAGGGGTTTTCCAAGATTTTTCATTTATGCCTTGAACACTACGGGCACAATAGTTGTAGATCGGCTAGTTCTTTCGAACGCAAAGATCGCGCGTTCTGCGTTGGTTATCTTCTCCTCAATCGGTGCACTTTTTGCCGTTTTTTCGTGCCCGACACAGATCCGCAAAAGTAGATCGTTCTTAAGCGGTGTTCCTAAGTGCAACAGTCCTTCTTGTGAACATCCATTCGTTTAGCGCCTTTTGAAAACGATAATTGGATTTTTTGAATTGTGAATGGAGTAAATCGGGAGCATTAAAACGTCGTTTCGTTTTGTTTATACCCTGGGACTACAAATAACAAAAGCTTATCTTTTATTTTTATTCAATAATGATCAATTTTTAAAATTGTTTAAACAACTTTTTTTTCTATTTTTTCCGTCTTAACGGCCATTTTTGAATTCCAAAACCTCCCTCCTTTTCTATTTTTTTTCTTTTTTTTTAATTTTAAAAACTCGTACTTACCTTTTTTTTCAGAATGAACACCTACACACGATGGTTAATATTAGTCATTTTCGTGATATTCGTTTGGTTTCAAATGAAAATGTATCCAAAGACAATTCCGCAGGTTATAATTCAGTGGGTTTTTTTTATAAGTGAAATGAAAGTTGGATAAAAAATGCCAATTCTAAAGAAACTGTTACAAACTTTGTTCACATAAGGCCCTTTTCCTTTTACCTCATCCTTCCACTGTTTAATTAGATGTTTATATAAAATCGTATTTTACTTATTTTATACTTAGCTAACGAAGCAACCACAATAATCAGTTTAGCTTCAGCAGCTAACACAAACGCATTTGCTTTGTGCATAATTTCGTTTTACAAGAACTTCAGCTAAAAAGATCTAAAGCAGTTTTTTCTTTCTTTAAAAAATAGTCTTATTTTCAGACCTACCGTACCCAACCCTAAGCCCGAAGTTCCTATCGACACCATTGAAACAGCTTTGGGAATCAAGACTTACAAAGAAATTGAAGAATCCATTTTTAAGCCAATGGGGTACACCCTTCGCGAAAAACTCGTCGTTCCAGCTCTGGACTATACAGAACCTCTAATCTGTCCTAAGGTTTCAACCTTTTACTTAATTTAAAATTTGCTTTTTCAGGTCTTCTCCGACTGGTTGATCCGTTCCAAGGCCCAAAACGAGTCTGGTACTCCTCCCAAACTGATTCCCAAGCACCTTTTGTCTAACTACACTCTTGGAGGACATGCCAACCTGATTGAGTACTATTCGGATGAGCGTTCTGGAATCAGAAACAAAACTTGGACCAGAGAAGAAATTGACAGATACATTGAGCAAGATGAGAAAAAAGCGGAGCAGTACTCAGGCGACGTCTGGGCGCTCTTTTATGCCTTCATGGATTACCGTATTGAGGGACAGAAGGGTCTAGTTGTGGGATCGCTTTCTCCCTATGTGGAGGGATATGCCTTGAAAGCTGGAGCTGAACATGTAAGTGTTGCTTGTAAGTTGAGGCTAAGTTTTGCTTTCAGGTGACCACTGTTGAATACACAAAGATCATCATAGCTGATGATGATAGAGTTGACTACAAGCACCCGGTTGAGATTGCAGAAGAGGCTGAAAAGTAAATTGTGTGAGCGTGTGTGCGTACAAACGTATGTGTGTCTATGTGCCTGTATGTATGTGTGGCTTTATGCGTGTATGCCTGTGTGCCTGTTTGTACGTGCAACCTTTCTACCTGTATGTATGTGTGTATGTGATTATGTGTCTGTGTCTGCGGTATGTAACTGTGTGTCTGTATCGATATGAATGTGTGAATGTGTGACTGTGTGACTGTGTATCCGTGTATCCTTCTGTCCGTGTGTCTGTGAGTGTGTGGCCGCCCCAACTCTATCTTCTTTCAGACACATCGCAGCCTACGACTTCATAGCTTCTTTTTCTTCCATCGAACACAGTGGCCTCGGACGCTACGGAGACGCCTTGGACCCTATAGGTGACCTCCGTGAGGCTCAGAAGGTCTTCTGCATGCTCAAGGAAAATGGTAAATTCCATTTTAAGCCCCTATTTTCAAAAGCCAAAGATCCTTAAAATGCCAAAAATTGTATATAAAACATTATCACCTTGTTTAGGTCTCTTCTTCATCGGTCTGCCCTCGGGTCGCGACACCCTCCACTGGAACCTTCATCGCATCTACGGTCGCATTCGGTTTGCTATGTTCGCAGCCGGTTTGTTTTGATTATCACTATCCATGAAGCTAATGTTTAGGATTTGACATTCTCGGAGTCTACAATAGAGATGAGCAAAGGAATGTTGCTGTTAGTCTGGATACCTACACTCCTAAGGGTCAATGGATAGGTGCCCACACTCAGCCTGTGATTGTTTTGAGGAAGCGGTCATTGGCTGTTTGAGCTTGTTTATTGTCAATATTTTATGATCAATGTGAATAATAAAATAATATCAATATTTGAAGAATGTATTGAATAGATTATTTTTGATTGTGTTTAAAATGTCTTTCGTTGGCCAGACAGCAAAACTTTTTTTCCATTTTAAGACCACGTCTCAACTTATTAGACTCCTTTTAGACATTTCCTTCTTTTTACCAGGGTTTTTTTTAAAATGATTGCCAAATTTTATAAAAATCTTTGCACGGAAGCTCAAAATGGTAACCCAATTCAAAATTACACAACAATGTCTAAGATGTTTCTTGGCAACATGTTAGAAAAATGTTATTCAAACCAAAATGGTCGAAAACATCTGTGAAATCGTAACCCATTTTTGGCGGTTGTGTCTTCTATCGATTTCAGGGTCACATAAATTTTTTTAAAGGTTGTATTTTGCTAAAAAAAAACAATTAATGTTCTACAAGATCCAAAACTGCAGATAATTTTTCCTCATAAAATATTCTGGTTTCTTGTCTTTGACATTCATGTTGCTAAAACCAACTTCACAAAAATTATGAATATAAATTTTATCGGGGTATTTATACCCGTATTAAAAAATTTAAAAAAAAGTCTAAAGGCACAGTCTAAAGGCAAATCGTAAAGTTCAAACAGTGTGTTTGAGGCCCAACAAGCTCACAAGCAGATTTTAATTTCTCAAAAGCTTACAAAAACTAAGAACAACAATTGAAAACAGCCTTAGATCAGTTATACAGATAAAGTTTCCTTAAAAAAATTACTCAATTTCAAAAAAAGCAAATTTAACCAAAGAGTAGCCTCTTCAACAAAATCTTCAACTACTTATTTCGTGAAAATCGAATTTTCCTCAATTCAATGAGAAATGAAAAATGTGTCAACTTTTTTATCTGCCCCCTGCGTTCATCGGATAGCCCTAATGCGCTCTAATCGTCCCATCTTTTGTGATGTCTGCAGAGCAGCTGGCACTTGGCTGCCTTTGTTCTTTTACAACAGGTCGATGACCTTGACTTTTAGGGGCACTAATTGCGCTCAAGAGCTTCAATGTGTCATAATCGTTTCATAATAGAATGTCATAGTACATAGCAACATATGGGACAATCAAGGCACTAGAAATGGGCATTGGTAAGATGATATATGGGATAATGAGAAAATACACATGGGCATGAGCAATCGACAATCGGCTGAGAATCTCAAAACTCGTAGAATGAGGGCAAGGAGAGGTCTCCACAGTGACCTCAACAGAAGATCCAAAAAAAACCAACGGGAGACAATGTCGATGAGGATAGACAACCGGAATCACACAAGTAAAATTGAAATAAGGTACTTCGGTCTTGAGAAGGATTTTGGAAAGGGTCCCTAAACGCTCAGAAGAAGATCAAACAGAACGATACAGGCTGTGTGTTCTGAGAACTACAGGGAGGGTCCAACTGCAACCACAGAACCACGATTCACAAAGGATCTACAAAGACACGAAGGCAAAAGGGATGGCACGGAGAGTGAAGATTCAGGAGATGAGTCACGAATCCGAAGGCAAAGAAGAGGTCCCTCTCACAGACCTGGCTCGCCGTACTTCAACTGTCCAACTGCCTTCTCCCAGTCCAGGAGACTCTCGGTTGGGTACTCGGTCTTGGCCTAAACAGGGGTAAAAGACGTTTCTTAAGGATAAACCCACTCCTTTGAGGATCTTCTCCAACTTCTCGTAGTAGGGGGAGTGGAAGGATTGGGATGACAGAATGACGGTCAGGAGGTCCCGGAACAAACGCGGGTAGGAGGCCACGAGGGTGGACTCGGCCAAGCGGTGGACCTCCTTCTTCTGCTTGAGCATCTCCTCGTTGTCTGAAAATGAGGCTTTTAAAAAGGTTGATGGGATAATACGGTTTCTAAAACCAAAAAAAAAATTTAAGTTGCCGGACCGCCCATTGGACAGCAAAAAGTCAAAGATAAACCAAAAGAAGGCACAAAAGCCGCAAACACTAAGGTCTTAAATTTCAAATGTTTTAAAACAACTTCACTCACATTGGCCGCCCCAGGGAAGGGTCTGGTGGAGGTCGGCCATGGAGTACCACCATGTCTCCAACTCATCGTTCCTGGTGGCCTTGTGGAACTCCTGGACGTGCACGGAGGCGTAGAAAACGGTGCCCACCAACTTGCTGGGCTTTTCGTCGGCGACGTGACGGCCAATCTAAACATAACGTCAAACAAAATCAGACTGGTATGAAGCATACGGCATCCCTGTACTTGGAGACGTGCCCGAAGTCGATCAACTTCAAGGAGCGGGTGTTCTGGAGGGCGACGGCGACGTTGCAGGACTTGAAGTCGTTGTGTATGTATCCACAAGAGTGGAGGAACTTCAG
>JAJQXH010000050.1:855000-935000 GCA_022343465.1 Oscheius sp. G VE-2021
TTTTAATAAAAAATCAAATTGGTAACTTCAGCAATTCAACAGTAATTATTTAAATTTAATAAATATTCTATTTTTAACTAGAAAAATCTGCGGGGCTGCCAAAAATTATATTGAACAGTTTGAATTTTTTCAATAAAGGTAAATTGATGGTTTGATGTTGAATTTTAATTTAATATCTTTACTTTTAAAATTTCATTTAATAATGTTATGAAACAACGGAATGAAATCACAACGGTTTTATTTATAAAATTTTCTTTAATTAATCAAAGCATTTTAAAAAACAAAGCATTTTAAAAATTCAACCGGTTTGTTCAAACTTTGAAAGATTACCTTGGCTTTTGAGATATAGGGAGTTCCGTCAAAAATCATCTCTTTAAAATCATCAAAGAACATCTGAAATCGTTCTACTTATGAAAAACCTATTAGATTACAAACCACTTCATCTCCATAAACCTCAACTTGAGCTGCGGTTCCTCTAGAAAACCAAACCAAATCTAGTCCAGACAATTCTTCCGATGGCCCAGGATACCAAACATTCCGAATACAACACAAATTGTCCTCAATGAATTGTGGCGGATCAATTATATTGCCACAAGAAAAAGAATCACAACAGCAAAGGTAATACCAAAATTTTCGATGAATACTTTGTACTAAAATTTATTGTTATTTTTATTTTTCACCTTTTTATATCACCTGCATGTAGAATATTACTTATTATCAGTTTTTTGCCAGTATATAAGGTCATGGCGTTCAGCTTGGAATGCCCACTCTGCGTCTTTGCGGCAGAGCCAGACAGCTAGAGTCTCCGAAAAAGCGGGCGTCGCAGCGAAAATGGTTGGAAAATGTAATTTAAAAAACTTAAAAATAAATATTTTTCTTGTTTTATTTGCCTATGTACAAGTTTTAATTCTTTTAATTACTTTATTTTTCAGTTAAAAAAACTTTTATTTTTTGAAAAATAAAAATACTAAGGGCTTGAAAAAAATCGTCCCAAATTGTATTTAAAAAGGCATTTTTCAATTGAAAAATATCAATTTTTGAATATTATAAAACAGCTGTGTTAAATGGGGAAAAAACTAATTTTCCTTTATTTTAAAATGTATATTTTCTTAAATTTTGTTCATTAACGAAATTCTCCAGGTCATATTTAAATCATGGGTATATCGTGTGGTGGTTTCCATAAATTATAATAGGAAGAAAATTTTATTTGGCAAAATATACACATTTTTACGAAATCAAATTGAGCGCAATTTAAACATTTTCAAACAAAAAAATGAAAACGTAAATTTCAAATTTTTTTTAAATACATAGTGAAACATGATGCCAAAGTAAAATTCAGAAATTTTACCTCCTAAGATTTCAGGAACTCGTACAAGAAATATGAGGACGGCAAGAGGGTATTCAGGATGGCAATATTACAGTTACATGAAATAAATCACTGAGTTTCATAGAAAAGACAAAATACAATTGCTCAATGCAGATCTCGAAGTTATGGGCTGAGAAAAGCTAAAGCTACCCAAAAAATCCAAATTCGTTCTGGGCGGGGTTAAATATGGGTGCAGTCAATCCCGGTTCCCCGTACTTGTGAACCCCAGGAGAGCTCTCCCAGTCGAGGGTAGAATGAGTGCTGTCAGGACCGTCCAACTCAGCCTTGGCCTAAACACGTTTTTTAGACAACATTGTTTAAAGTTTGGCTAACCATCTTTATTTCGGCGTCCAACTTGTCATACTGAGGAGCATCAAACGTTCCAGTTTCGAGGATCAACTTCAGTAGTTTGAGGAACAGCGGAGGGTAGGCTTTGAGAAGAGAAGAGCGCTCCAGGCGGTGGAAGTTCTGTTTTATTTCGATCAGTCTGCCCGGAGCTGAAAAAAAGTTTTACTGGAAAATGTAAAAATTAAATATAAAGTTTTCGGGGGTAGGGGGAGGGATAAATTCAGGCTAATGGTATTCAGACCACCCATGCTCACACCGCCAAGTCATGTGTCTTATGATGGATTCTGTAAAGAAGGACAAATCTTAACATACTTTTTGTGATAGAGCACCCATACACCGCAATTCTAGCAAGCGGCTGGTTAGAGAGAAACACCTATACAACTTGGGGGGGGGGGGAGACCTCCCATGGCGCAAAACTTTTACCCATGATATTAGTGGTGATCAGAGAGCAAAAACCCACCAACAATTTTAGACCACCCACAACGCTTGTTGTAATCAATCCATACTCAACTTGTAGTGAGAGACCACATATATTGTTAAATTGGGGAGAAACCACCCAGACCGCATGTGATTAGAGAAGACAGCCCATTTTTAATGTGATTGCGAAAAAGCGCCCACATCTCTCGTGGCGATGAGCAACCACCCAAACTTATTTACGGTCACAACCTGGAAGCGCCCCCCCCCCTTTTTTTGGAAGTTGAAAGTACTTCATGTTTCAATGACGTCATCCAAATGTCCAAAAAATAATTGTGTTCACACCCCCGTAAACCAAAGCCATCTGATATTTCACCTATCCAGTATACTCCATAGACATTCAATGATATAACTTACTGTGTGGGACGCAACGCCGTTCCTTGTGACAGTCTACGATGGTGTAGAACCACGACTCCATCTCGTCTTTTCGGGTTCCTACCCAACGGTCGTGAACACGAAGGGAGCAAACAGATGGGGTTCCTAACATGCGGTCTCTCTTTCTTTCAGAAACATGACTCCCATTCTAAAAACACCGATTATTTGTAAAATTACGATAATCGAACCGAGTGGGTGCACTTTCTGGCAGATCCAAAATCAATTAGTTTCAAGGCGCGGGTGTTCCTCAACGATACGCAGATGTTTCCCTGCTTGAAGTCATTCGAGACATAGTGGCGAGAATGAAGTTCCTTCAGTGCCTAAATACAGTGTTCGGTCTGTATCTCTCTCTCTCTTTCTTTCTCTCGCTCTCTCTCTCTCTCTCTCTCTCTCTCTCTTTCTCTCTCTCTCTCTCTCTCTTTCTCTCTCTCTCTCTCTTTCCTCTTTCCCTCTTTCCTTCTTTCTCCTCTCTCTCTCTCTCTCTCTCTCTCTCTCTCTCTCTCCCTCTCTCTCCTTTTTTTCTCTCTTTCTCTTTCTTCTCTCTCTCTCCCTTTCTCTCTTTCTTTTTCTCTTTCTCTTTCTTCTCTCTCTCTGTCTCTCTGTCTCTCGTTCTCTCTTTTTCTCTTCTCTCTGTTTCTTTCTGTTTTTCTCTCTGTTTCTCTCTGTTTCTCTCTATCTATCTCCTCTCTATCTCCTCTCTATCTCCTCTCTCTCTCTCTCTCTCTCTCTCTCTCTCTCGGTTTCCCTCTAAAACATACCTTCAAAGTCTCCTCGGCTATGAAAAGCACCGTTCTCCAAGAGAATCGCTTTTCCGTCTGCCTCATCCTCATTTCCTGCAAGTCAAAATGGGTCAGCTCCATGACCACAAAGAAAGGACCCTCAACGTCTGCCGAAGGTTTATAGTCCTTCTGCAACAATTTGTTTTATTAGCTTGTTTCGGTTAATTCACTTACAAATTTGGGTAAGAAGTCGGCTTCTCTGAACTTTAACAGCAATTTGTTCTCCTCTTGCAGGGAAGTTTCGTCCGCATTGCGGCTCACTTTCATGGCAAAATGATTTCTGAAGAATCATATTTATGTGTGTGTGCGTGTGTGTGTGTGTGTGTGCCTGTGTGCCTGTGTGTTTGCGTGTAGAAATGTGTATATGTGTGCATATAGGATGTGTGTATCAAAAGAACATTTATCTCACTCACCCATTGGAGTCCTCCACTCGAGAGACCGAGCCGAAGCTGCCATCATTAATGTGGCTGATAATCCGGTACGTGTCCACGTGTCCTCTGAACACCTCCTTGTTCTCTTGGTTGGTCGATGCCATCGGAAAAAAAATAATTAATTTAGGAAATTTGCTTAAATAAAACATTTTATAAATAGAGTTTTAAAGGGCGGGAACAGTGTTTATTCAAATTGCGCCGTGCGACGCCACTATATCGCATAAAGGGATGGGCGAAGGAAAACACTGCAAGTCAGATTGTGAATGAATGAGCAGATGTATCGACGCCTTGAATGGAAATTTTCGATGAATCGAATGGTCGCAGGGCTGCGGGGCGCGATTTTTGCAAGCATGTCTATATCAACTCGGAGGTTAGATTTGAAACAACCCAAGTTGGAATTTTCAGATACCTCAAAGTAAATCGCATGGTTATTTGGGGTGGTCCCCTATCCAATGGTGGTCTGACATTCCTGTATGTTACAACTGTACTTTTTTTTGTCGCTTGATCATTTGGGGTGGACCCCTATACAATCTGACATTCCTATCTGTTAAAACTGTATCCCCGTCTTATACGATGTAATTTGCCGCGCAAAAAGTCAAAAACACTTCCCCGAGGTTGTGATAAACCTGGCGCCGCCGTGTGCCAACAGTGGTCCTGTGGTGTAGTGGTTATCACGTCTGCTTCACACGCAGAAGGTCGCCGGTTCGATCCCGGCCAGGACCTACTTTCTTTTGTTTTTCGAAACGAACACAAATTCAGTTTTGCAAGTGTTTTTGAATGTTTTAAGTTTTTTATCATTCTTGGCGATTAGTTCAAGTAAATTGTTTCAATAAACCAGCAAATATCACTTACCATCTACTCACGGCTGGAAAACCGATAAATTTGCGGGTTTTCAGTTTTATTAGGTCCTTTGGATTCATAAAACTTCACAATTGTGTTAATTTGGTTAAACAACATTGATTTTGTCTTCAAAAACCGCCTGTGTGTACTTTTGTGAATCGTTGTAGCGCAATTTCCTAACAAATAGTTAAATATAACAGTTTTTAAGATTAAAATGATGTTTAGAAGTGAATAGTATGTGCAATTGCTTCAGAATAACATCGCAAACACCGATGGCAGTTGCTTTGCCCGCGCATTTTCGCTAATCGGGCGCCAGGCGCCGATAGCGGTATTTCGCCGCGGCGCTGCCGGCCCTGCGACCTATCCGCGTATCGCTGCGGCGGCAGTGCCAGGGGTAGTCGGGCGCCGGCGCGCTGGTAACTGATTCCGTGTCTCTTTTTGATCTTAAAAGAGGGGCGGAAAGTATCGGAGAGGGCCCACCGCCACGAGGTCCGAAGTGGGAGGACTCCCTCCGGAAGGAGCGGAGCCTGCAGACGGGCGCAATTTTGTGCTGCCCCTAGGGGGCAAAAAAACTAAACTAGAACAAAGTGAAAAGGTTGTTTTTGTTTTGTTTCCCTAGCGAACTAATGACTATAAAGGATACTCCTTTTTTAAATTAAAGTTAAGGTGTGTTTACTTAAAGGAAATTACGAATAAACTGCATTTTTAGTTATCGTATGTTTTTGCCATTGTTTCTGTGTTCGATAATGACATTTAAATACCACCACATCAAAGTGTTTTTTTAACTATTTAATTACTTGTGTGCTTTGCAAACAGTAATAAAGTTTTCTTCAACTTAGGTAAATTGACTTTGTTAGCCTGTTTTGGCGATTTCTCCACCTGTCTCTCTCTCTCTCTCTCTCTCTCTCTTTCTCTGTCTCTAACTTTTTATATATCTTACTCATTGTTTCGCTCCCTTAACTAAATGGTTTAAAACAACGGTTTAAATAAACTCTAACCTCACTTTGCACACATCAAAACTCAGCACAACTTATGATTCAATATTTATTCTTTTTGTGAAATGACACCATAGTTAAGGGGGATCAGCTAAATACAGGCAACGCGGACTGAGCTATCTGTTCTCAGACGAGAAATGAGTGGCAAATTGTGGTTGAGAACGTTGGCGAAGAGGTTTTATCGTCGGAAGCCGACATTTCCGCAAGTGGCCATGCAGTCGGCCATTGAGACGAAGTTGTTCAAGTTTCCTCCGCAACCCGTGTACTCGAACGAGACGCACTGGCTCTGAATTCCCAAGCTTACTGTAGTTTTCTTCCACACTTACCGTCTGTCGGTTGAAGGCATATCTCGTCTGCCTACCGCCGCACGCTCCCCTATCGATGGAAAGTAGGCAGAGCTCCTCTGAACAAAAAGATTAGCTTTGTTGGTTAGAAAACCCCATTTCCCTGATCGGCCCCGTTATAGAAATAGAAATTAGTAGTTGCAAACTGGGAAGTCAAAGCCATGCGAAGCGGAAGGCGTGCGTAGGGGTGAGACGGAGATTGCGATCCCGTACGGGTTTCACAACCTCCGCCTGGAGGCTTACCTCCCGGCAGCGGGAGAAGAGAAAGCACAGCACTGCACATAGGACAACAACATCTTATTAACACCGGTTTTGATTATACACGTTAGATTCCTAATTTAGGATACTATAAAAGCAGGGTATGCTTTGGAATTATTAGGAGGTTAGAAGTAGCCCTTGTCGCAGCAGATTTCGGTACATTTCTCCAATGAAGCGAAGTTGTTCAGGTTGCCTTGACAGCCACCGAAACTGAAAATCGATTTAATCTAGAAAACAATTTCACATACCTAAACTTCTTACAAATTCCAGTTTCAGTATCGTACCCATATCGGGTATAATTTCCTCTGCAGGGTCCTGGGTCTCTTGGCTTGGGGCAGAAGAGAGCTACAACAGACAAACTTTGGAACGTTGGACAGTGTTATACCTGGATCAGGGCAGCAGACACTCTTCGAATCTCTCTTAGAAACATGGCAGACGTAACCATCAGGGCAGGAAGTGTCAATTCCACAGGTGTCCATCTTCCCAGAAGATACAAGAGGCTTACCATGGGGACAGAAACCACGGTAACCTAAATTGGGCCTTAGGAACGTTAGGGAGAGAACCTTACCAGGGCAGGCTATCTGGCATTGAGCCTTAGTGGCAAAGTTATTTTCGTTTCCAGCAATTCCGGTGTAGTCGAAGGGTTTGCATTCGTCGTTTACTGCATCGTAGAAGAAACGGAGGAGGCGGGCTTCTCCAACTCCAGGCATCAGTTGTTGGTCGCAAGGAGAACCTGAAATTGTCGATTATGGATACTACGAAATCATGGGTGGTCCGGTATTTTCCTTATGGGTGGTCCATTTTTACAGAGGTGGTGTCTCTATCAGTCTCCATCCATTTAAATGATGAGAAAAATCGTTATGGGTGGTCTACCTTTCAAAGGGGTGGTCTACTCCACTTGGTGGCCACTTTTTCTGTGGTTCTCTTTTAAAGAATAATTTTGGGGTGGTCCCTATGTCTCTTACTCTCTCTCCCTCTCACACTTTCTTCTACTCTCTAGTTCTATCTCCGGTTTTTCCTTTGGGTGGTCTTGCCTTTACATTTTTAAGTCTTACCTTTCTTTGCACAGCACACAGTACTCCTAGCATCGGCCCCAATGTGGCAATAGTAGCCAGCTGGGCAAGACTGCATATGGCATTGGACGATTTTCAATCCATCCAGAAGAGGTAGCTCTCCAGCAAAACAGACGTTCGAAACTAAAAACGTTATAGTTAAAAAACCGCAATTTGACCTACTCGGTTTGCAAATCTCTTGACACTGCTTCTTGGTCACAAAGTTGTTCTCATTCCCATGTTTCCCCTTGTACGAGAAAGGGAAGCAGTCTCCTTCCAGTGGGTTGTAGTAGAATCGTGTAAAGTTCATGGCTCCCTCTCCCTCTGTTGAAAAAGTGTTGCAAGCGTCTTCTGAATAAAAACATAAAACTTTAAGAGCTAAGACCTTACGGTTGAGTTTGGGACAGCAGTACGAATCCTTAACTTTAGAAGTATCTCCAGCTAAGCAGAAGTGCCCCTCAGGGCAGTCTTCTTTGGCCATGGGGTTGCAAGTCATGGGAGATCCTGTCTCCGTTTTGGCAACGTTCCCCATGCAAGGGTTTACGAATACTGAAAAGGGGTCAGGGAAGGGCAAGCTGTGATTAAGGCATGCAAACAGGGCCGATCCTTTTCAGAGTTGGTGGATACCTGGACATGTCCTATCACAATCCGCCTGTTGCAGGAAGTTGTTCTGATTACCGCGCATGCCGTTGTATTGGAAGGGAAGGCATTGCTAAACCCGTAAACTTACAGAACTACAGGAAACTTACCCTCTCGTCAGGGTTGTAGTACCACCTACCAAGGCCACTGTTACCAGTACCTGGGGCAAGGGGCACGGAGCAGGGGTTAGTGGCTAAAAATGGTCTTAGAGTTTATGATCGTGATTGACCTACCTCCAGGACAGCATACGGTAGTTTCAGGGGTGGCTCCCAAATGGCACCAGAAGTTGACAGGGCAGGCATCCTTGTTGGTTGCAGAGCAGAAGAGAACTTGTCCGGCGGCGGTGGTGGCGGGTTGGCCGATGCAAGGGTTGTCCAGGGGTTGGCAAGCCAATTGACAGGCTCTCAGTGTGATGAAGTTGTTTTGGTTTCCCTTGAGACCGTTGTAGACAAACGGACGACAGGATCTGGTAGAGCCGTCAAAGTAGAAACGGTCGAGGTTGGAGTTTCCTTCTCCGGTGGACATTGGCAGGTTGCAGATGTTGGTGGCAGCTGGAACTTTTGATTGAAGATCGGTTAAAGGTGAAGGACCGCGTAAAAATATTTTTTTCTGTTTTTGTTATAAAAGTCTCGATATTATTCCCTGGATTCCGCAAAATACCTCATTTACCCATTTTGCATAAAAATGAACCGATTTAGGAGCGCTTGAAATTTGGCGAAATTACCATTTGAATTGCCGCCAACTCTCCATTTCCCACACTCTCTCACCTAGCCGTGTTTACGTGCGGCAAACGCGTAACACGGCCGTGTAAACGCGCCCCTTTTGCAGTGAAAAACATATAAAAGGGGTATGTTTCGGAATCGTGGAAACGATATCCTCAATGAAACTATAAGAAAGATACTTTGAAAAATCTATTTTACGATGTCCTTCCCCTTTAAATTGATTTTCATCTACCGAAGTCACGGAGTGTAAGACCTACCTCCTGGGCAGCAAACAGTCGTAGACATGTCAGATCCAATATGGCACCAGTGGTTGAGAGGGCAAGTGTTGAGGTTGGCCGAAGAAGAACAGGTCTGAGGCCTTCCATCAATTCCGGCAAATGGCCTTCCTTCGAAGCAAGGGTTGGGTCCGCACATCTCATCACAAGACTAAAACACAGTTTGCTAAAAGTTACCGTAATCCTACCTCTCTGGTTTGGAAGTTGTTCTGGTTTCCATGAAGACCAGCGTAGGTGAAAGGCTGGCAAGTGGCTGTCTGTTGGTTGTAGTACCACCTATCCATGAACTGATTTCCAGTACCACGGGCGAGAGGGAGGAGACAGGGGTTTCCTTCTGAAGTTGGTTGTGGTTAAGATCCCTCAGAAGGCTAACCGCTAGGACAGCATACTGTAGTATCAGGGGTGGCTCCAATATGGCACCAGGAGGAAGGTCCGCAGGTGTTGGCCCCCTGGGCGGAGCAGGTCTGAGGCGGCATGGGAATCGGCTGGTTGCAAGGGTTTGTGAAAACTGAAAAAGAAGTTGACCTTCGAAAAGAAGTGAAAAGTGCAATAGTGTGCAAATAGAGCCAAACTAGATAGAGGAAGCAACTGAGGTGGAAAGGAAATGAATAGAGACTAGTAGTTGGTGCCTACGAATCACCATTGCAGGTAGCTTCACAATCCTCCCTGGTAAGGAAATTGTTCTGATTTCCCTTCCTTCCGTTGTAGATAAACTCCTGGCAGGACATGCTAGCCTGGTCGTAGAAGAAACGCGTGGCTGCAGGTGCAGGCGCGCCGAGCTCTCCCTCGACTGAGGGAAGGCCTTGGCAAGCACCGGGGACCGTGGGGTTGCCGGGGCAGCATTGGTACTCATCGGGGACAAGGCCCAAATGGCACCAATGCTGGGAATCGCAAGATTCGGTTCCGAACGTGCAGGGGAGTGGACGACCGGTTGAGTCGAGTTGGGGAGTGCCCGAGGGACACACGTTTACGAACACTGAAGCAAGGTTAGGGAGGTGAATAAGGATGATGTCATTATAGAATGATACAATTATTGATTGATTAAAGAGTAAGGAAGTCTCTGGAATCGTTGTAGCAAAATGTTTGTCTCTTTTTACTTTCCTGTTTACCCAAAGATGGTGAAAAGAAAAAAATCTTAGTTAGCCACTGTTTACCACGCTTTTGTAAGCAATATAAAAAAGATTCCGCAATTCGCCGTGTGAGCGAAAATGTTGTTTGTTGAAAACCAAGATTTCTATCGTTTCAGAATAATTGAATCGAAAAACAAAATGAAAGAAAGAAAACTAGTTTGGCAGTACGAAACTGTCAGCCTGATGGTTTAAATACGCAAATTAGGCGTGAGACTGAAAATGTGGTTCTGGATTTCGTTGCTATTCTGATTGTACTTTACAAATTTCAATTTAGATAACTATAACTTTTCACCATCTAAAAAATACATCAAAAGAAAAAAGAGTTTTTAGTTAGCCGCTGTTTACCACGTTTTTGTAAGCAATATATAAAAGATTCCGCAATTCGCCGTGTGAGCGAAAATGTTGTTTTGTTGAAAACTAAACGGTTCTATTTTTCGTATAATTGTTAACTCGAAAAATAATATAATAATGCGAACATAAGTCGCGAAAAGTTCAGCCTGGTGGTTTTAGTACGCAATTTGGCGTGTGACTGAAAATGTAGACAAACGTTGCTGATTTCGTTAAGCGGTAATTTGATCTTTACATTTATGATTGCAAAATTAAAATTTCAACCTAGATTACTTAATTTTCACCATCTTTGGGGTTCTTTTGCATTTATCTGAAACAAATTGCTCGCTCCTGTCCGAGACACGTGATTAAAGGTCTAACTCTCACCAGGGCAGGTTTGTTCGCATTCTTGTTGGGTAAAGAAATTGTTTTGGTTTCCCATTCGTCCTTGGTAGAAGAACTGCTTGCACTGCTTAGCATTGTTGTCGTAGTACCACCTCGGCAGTTGAGCATCTCCAGAACCCGTCACCATGGGCTGTTGGCAGATGGCTGGCCCATTCACTACACAAAAGGGTAAACAAGGGTTAAACTTAGGTAAAGGGACCTCTTCCAGGACAGCACACAGTTGTGCCGGCGTTGGCACCAAAGTGGCACCAGTGGTTGGAGCTGCAAGTGTTAGAGAGGGCGGAGCACTGAAGGGGTCGGTTGTTGGATCCCATCTGGGGATCGCCAAGGGCACAAGGGTTGTCCAATTCTACAATTCAACCACAGGGTTAGAACAGGCTACCGTAATCCGGTACTCACCGTAGCAAGTCCTTTCACAGTCCTGTTGGTTAAGGAAGTTGTTCTGGGTTCCTTTCAAGCCACAGTAGCTGAACGGCTGGCAGCACTGTTGCTGCATGTTCCAGTACCATCTGGTAAGCTGAGCTCCACCCTGACCCCTGTCCATGGGCTGGGCACATGGGTCTCCACCTAAAGGCGAGGTTCACCATGTCTTGATGCAGATTTCAAATTCTGGTTGGTTTCACTGGTTTTCACGGCACACTGTGAGGATCAAGCGGTAGTTTGGCGCACTCTAACTTACCGTAACCTACCACATCCATTCTGAAAATCACAAACCGAGGGTAGGACAACAGTAGTTGGCTTCTGTGCCGACGTGACAGTAATACTTAGATGCGCAGGGTGACTGAGGAGAGCATTGTTGGTATCGATTATTGATTGCAAAGGGTTCCCCAAGTTTGCAAGGATTCTCAAACACTAAAAATAGCTACGGTAAGAAGATTACGGTAACTATACCGGGGCAGCGCTTTTCACAAGCTTCTCTGTTGATAAAGTTGTTGGCATTTCCCTTCATTCCTCGGTACTCGAAAGGCACACATTTCCTTGTAGCCCCGTCGAAGGCCCACCGAGTGGCATGGAAGTCACCAATTCCTGGGTTCCTAGGCGGTGCAGTGCAAGGATCAGCCACAGCTGAAAAGGATCTATAGGTTACTGTAACTTTAAAATACAGTACCATTAGGGCAGCATACAGTAGTCTCCTTTGTTTCTCCAACGTGGCACCATTGCTTCTCAGGGCAGGTGAAAGAACCAGAACAGGATACAATTTTGACCTAAAAGAAACCTGGGTTACGGTGGGGTTACTGTAATTTACAGAATGGCGAAGGGAGCTGAAGGAGACTGGGCAAGGGTTAAGTTGAACAGGACAACGGGATTCACATTCGTCTTTGGTGAGGAAGTTGTTCTGAAAGAAAAATTACTATGACGTCATGTCGATTTCAATGACGTCACTATTTTGCTATGACGTCATAATCAAAAACTCACCGCATTTCCCTTCAATCCCTTGAAAGCAAACTCCACACATTGCCTCTCAGCCGCGTCAAAGTAATATCTCGTCAAAGCTAGGGGGCCCTCTCCTTCGGTCATTGCTTGGAGACAAGGATCAGTCTTTTCAGGGCAGCACATAGTGGTAGAAGCATCTGGTCCTGGGTGGCACCAGTGGGTAACGGGGCAGGAGTCTTGAACGGAAGCGTCGCAGGGCTGCGGCCTGCCGTTTGGAAGGAGATAGGGTTCGCCAGAAGGACAGGCGTTGACCCAAACGGGACAAGTGGATTCGCAATGTTCGCGAAGGAGGAAGTTGTTCTCATTTCCGGCGGTTCCTAATAAAGTCTTTAAGAACTTAAGGTTAAGGGCTTACCTCTATAGGTAAAGGGTTGGCATTGGCGGGTTTGTTGGTTGTAGAACCAGCGGCTCATAGATTGGGTTCCTTGTCCTTCCTAAAAGAAAAATTGTTAAGATTTATTTTGGGGTTTCTCTCTCTCTCTCTCTCTCTCTCTGTCTGTCTGTCTTTCTCTCTTTCTGTCTGTCTTTCTCTCTCTCTCTCTCCCTCTCTCTCTCTCTCTCTCTCTCTCTCTTACCTTAACAAGCAAAGTACACGGATCTCCTTCCGAAGGACAGCAAACAGTTGTAGCATCATCAAATCCAAGATGACAGAAGAATCCAGGAGCACAAGGGGCTCCCTGATGACAAAGGTATGGTTTCCTCTCCATTGTCAGAATCGGCTGTCCAACAGCGCAAGGATTCACCCAAACCGGGCAAGTTGCCTAAATGTTAAATATTGCTGTTTCAGCTTCTTTTTGCTTACTTCGCAAGCTTCCTTTGACAAGAAGTTGTTTCTGGTGCCCTTCGATCCCAAATAGTTGAAAGCAAGGCACTTCCTTTGAATAGGTTCGTAGTAAAACCTTGTGAGGGCAGCTGTTCCCTCCCCCTGGACCATGTTTTCTTCACACGGACTTCCACCTAAAAACCAACTTTCCACAGATTCGGCTGTTTCATGCACCGTACACCGTACCCACCTATTCCTCTCCATCCGCACCATTACCCGACATGCCGTGGTTCTGAAAAGTGGTATTTCCACACCCATGCATTTAGTAAACCGCAAAGGTGTTATTCGTTAATGTAGGTTTTGTAAGTGACCAGTGTTCCTTCCCGAATCGGTTTGAGGGCCTACCATGCGCCTGGCAGCAGACAGAAGTAGTGGAATCGGCCCCAATGTGGCAGTAGTGGCCAGCAGGGCAGACGGAGGGATTTGCAGCGGAGCATTGGACTGTGACTCCTTGAGAACGGTAAGGGGTACCAATACGGCAAGGATTGACTAAAGACCTAATTTGGTGAATTAGAGAAGTCAAGGTACCCAGGCATGAGTTTTCGCACTCCTGCTTGGAGAGGAAGTTGTTCTCATTGCCCTGAAGACCACGGTAGACACAGGATTGGCATTGCTGGGTCAGAGGGTTGAAGTACCACCTAGAAAAAGTAATTTGTTCTGAAGAGTCACAATAAACACTACCTTTGAAGATTAGCATTTCCAATTCCAATGTTGAGGGGCTGTTGGCACTTATCGACAGCCGCTGAAAACAAAGTACATCAAAAGAGCACGATTCCGAAAGTTTCTAATAGTTTTTACACGCAGCAGCTAGAGTGTTAATGACGTCAGTTTGTTGTTTGCAGCGCAATGGGCCAGAAAGCGGCGGGCCTGAAATGATAACCGCGGCGCCGCCAACCTTCCCTAGCGGTCCTGTGGTGTAGTGGTTATCACGTCTGCTTCACACGCAGAAGGTCGCCGGTTCGATCCCGGCCAGGACCTACTTTCTTTTGCTTTTCGAAACAAACACAAATTTAGTTTTTCAAGTGTTTTTGAACGTTTTAAGTTTTTTTTATCATTCTTGACGATTAGTTTCCGTAAATTGTTTCAAAAAACCAGCAAATATCACATACCATCTACTCACTGCTGGAAAACCAATAAATTGCGGGTTTTCTGTTTTATGAGGTCCTTTGGATTCATAAAACTTCACAATTGCGTTAATTTGGTTAAATAGCATTTATTTTATCTTCAAAAACCGCCTGTGTATACTTTTGTGAATCGTTGTAGCGCAATTTCCTAACAAATAGTTAAATATAACAGTTTTTAAGATTAAAATGATGTTTAGAAGTGAATAGTATGTGCAATTGCTTCAGAATAACATCGCAAACACCGATGGCAGTTGCTTTGCCCGCGCATTTTCGCTAATCGGGCGCCAGGCGCCGATAGCGGTATTTCGCCGCGGCGCTGCCGGCCCTGCGACCTACCCGCGTATCGCTGCGGCGGCGGTGCCAGGGGTAGTCGTGCGCCGGCGCGCTGGTAACTGCCTCTATTTTGACTCTTGAAATAGAGGCGGAAAGCTTCGGAAACCACCCACCGCCACGAGGTCCGAAGTGGGAGGACTCCCTCCGGAAGGAGCGGAGCCTGTAGACGGGCGCAATTTTGAGCTGCCCCTAGGGGGCAAAAAAACTAAACTAGAACAAAGTGAAATGGTTCTTTTAAATTTCTAAAGAAGGTATATTGTTTTCTTTCTCTCTCGAACTAACGACTATAAGGGAAACCTTTTTTTAAACTAAAGTTAAGGTAGGTTTACTTATGGGAATTACGAATACGCTGCATTTTCAATTACCTTATCTCATTTTTGCTTTATTAGCACAAACAAATTTCTCCCTCCGTGACCAACTTGTATCTGCGCAGTTGTCTTATTCAGTGGAATGTACCGCGTAATCAGTCGAAGAAACTCCCAGTGGATATTCTAACCCTTCACCGGCCCAACACATCAGTGGTCATGTGGTGTAGTGGTTACCACGTCTGATTCACACGCAGAAGGTTGCCGGTTCGATTCCGGCCAGGACCTACTTACTTTTGCTTTTGGAAGCTAACACAAATTCAGTTTTGCAAGTGTTTTTGAATGTTTTCAGTTTTTTATCATTCTTGGCGATTAGTTCACGTAAATAGTTTCAATAAACCAGCAAATATCCCATACCAACTACTCACTGCTGGAAAACCAATAAATTTGCGGGTTTTCAGTTTTATAAGGTCTGTTGGATTCATAAACCTTCAGAATAGTCTTAATTTGGTTAAATAGCTCTGACTTTATCTTCAAAAACTGCCTGTGTGTACTTTTGTGATTCGTTGTAGCGCAATTTCCTAACAAATAGTTAAATATAACAGTTTTTAAGATTAAAAGGTTGTTTTGAAGTGGATAGTATGAGCAATCGCTTCAGAATAACATCACAAACTCTGGTGGTAGTTGCTTTGCCCGCGCATTTTCGCTAATCGGGCGACAGGCGCCCATAACGGCATTTCGCCGCGGGCGCCGCCGGCCCTGCGACCTACCCGCGTATCGCTGCGGCGGCAGTGCCAGGGGTAGTCGGGCGCCGGCGCGCTGGTAACTGATTCTGCCTCTATTTTGACTCTTGAAATAGAGGCGGAAAGCTTCGGAAAGCACCCACCGCCACGAGGTCCGAAGTGGGAGGACTCCCTCCGGAAGGAGGGAGCCTGCAGACGGGCGCATTTTTGAACCGCCCCTAGAGGGCAAAAAACTCACTAACCAAAACAACGTGAAAAGGTTGCTATAGTCGCATTGTTTTTTTAAAAAACGTATGTGCTCCGTTTTTATTAGGAAAGTAAAGTTTTAATGGTTATTTAGAAATAACTGCTTTTATACATTCTTACCGAATGTTTGGTTTTCTTGCACTAAGTTTCTCAAAGCTACTCATATCTGTACGCTTGTCTTATGCAATGCAATATAATGCGATAGCAGTCGATAAAACTTCCCTTGGCTATGCTATATCTACGCCGCCACTATGACGGGTTGATATACCTGTTGCCGCCGCCTTCCCTTCATGGTCCTGTGGTGTAGTGGTTATCACGTCTGCTTCACACGCAGAAGGTCGCCGGTTCGATCCCGGCCAGGACCTACTCTCTTTTGCACCTTTCAAATCAGCTGTTTCAAGTGTTTTTGACATTCTTTTTGCTTTTTTTTATTTTTCAAAGCGCCATATATAGATTTGTAAGGTTGAATTCAATCGTATGATGCGCACTTAAACCTGTTTTTATCTGACTTACATGGCTTGGCACAGCACACAGTGGTCTGAGTTGTAGCTCCAACATGGCAATAGTAACCAGCTCCGCAGCTATTGGCTCCCGGATTGCAAGGAACCAAAGGTCCCGTAGTGGCAACAGCACAAGGGTTGGGAGACTCTGAAACTTGAAGCTGAACCCTGTAAAGCAACACATAATCCTCATTCCTGCAGCCACCGGCCCTTGTTGTGTAAGCGTGTTTCATGCAAAGGAATCGGGGGTTAAGCCTCCTAGGTAAACATGCGATCCGTCTGCCCCGTGCGCCGTCTTAATCAAGACCTGGACACTGTGTCTGGCACTCCTGCAGCGTCTGGAAGTTGTTGCGATTGCCGGCTGATCCGAAGTATTGGAACTGTTCGCAGATGCGGGTTTCCTTGTTGAAGAAGTAACGGGGAAGTTGCACGGCGCCGACGCCAGGCTCTTTGTCCTGGGTGCAGGGGTCAACTGCAGAAAAGACACTCGGGTTAGGAAAACACTCGGCGAAAAGCGTAAGTCACACAAAACACTGTTGTAAGCTAAGATATTCTGAAAATCTTTGAAGTTTGAAAGATTGCGGGAAAGTGGGATGGGGTGGGGTAGGGATTAAGGTAGATAAGACGTCGTTTCTGGAAACTAGGGCTTTTCGGAAAGTCTTCCATTTAGCTTTTCTTAGAGCACAATTTTCATTCGATGGGATTCAGGTGTCTTCAAAAAATTTATAATCTCTTTTTCAAGTTTTCAAACAAAATTTCAAGCTAAAAATGCTTTAGTTTTAAAAGAAATTATTTAAAATGTTTCAACATTGTGAATCTTTCTATAAACTCATAAAAAGGTTTATTCAACTCGAAAAAAGTGTTTTACCAGGTAAATAGCAATGCACAAATAAAAAATCTAGATATTTGGCTTTTTATATTCAGTTTGCGGAAAAGACGGTAATTAAAATTAAAAGGTACTCAACCAAGCACCAAAACTCAAAAAATGTGAAAGTTAAGAAATAAAATGTTGCATTTTTGAAAAATTGACAAAATTCAACATCAAATTGGCCTAAATTCCGATAAATTAATAAATGTTGTATTCACATTTTTAAACAGAAAACCATGAGATTTTTATTTACAAACCAAAATGTTAAAATCGCTTTAATCGGATTTTTCTTTCATAAAAAACTTTTTAAAATTTCAAAACCGAGTTACTTTTTCAAAAAAGTTGAATCTAATAAGTAAAGGATTTTTTTTCCAATTTTAAAAGTTTTCTAAAAATGAAAAGTTGTTTTCAAAAGCTCAAACTATGTATTTTTACACAAAATTCTCGATTGTGCTCTAGTGGAAATCCCCAAAATTTAGAAAAATCGAAATCATCAAGAAAAAAAAGTTCCAGAAACGACATCTTTTAAGAATCGCGAAAAGCTAAAAGCGCGGGCCTTAGCAAGTAATAATCAAAAAAGAAAAAGTTGTTAAATTCTGTGAAAAGGTTGAATTTCGAAAGCACCAAGCAATAGAAAAAAATAGGAGCTGGACCTGGTGGAGGGGTCGGCAGAGTATTTGGCTCGAGGCCAGGGAGGCACTTGCTCGTACACTGTTCCATACTGTAGAACATATTGCCAAAGCCTCCCTGTCCCCTGTAGAGAAATGGTTTACAAGTCGAAGTTACTGCGTCGAAGTAAAATCGAGTAAGGAATTGCCCTCCAAACCCGTAAGAAAACGGTTTGAGGCAGCAGGAACACGCGGGGAGATTGGACTGCGCAGAAACTAAATTGAGGTAGAGTAGGAGCTCAGAAAGAAAAGAAAAAACATATCAAAGTATCTGAAATCAAAGTTAGCAAATGAAAATCAATATAATCAATAATTGGATCGAGGTTACCTTCGCAAGTGGTCTGGCAAGTTTGGAAAGTCTGGAAGTTGTTTCCGTTTCCGCAGCAACCGGACCAATAGAAGAGTTCACATCGGCCACGAGCAGGGTTAAAGTACCTAAATTCTTAAGGTTTTACCTATTTTAGGGTATTTACCATCTTGGAATCCTATAGGGTCCGGTACCAATTTGCTGTGGAAGGGCGCAGGATTGACCAGAAGGGGCCATTTGCCTAGATGTTTGGTATTGGTGGAAAGAATAGCCGCCAGAAGGTGGCGGAGGCTGAATTACTGAATCGGCATGTGACGTTCGATTGGACTGAAAATTAAGGCCTTAAGAATGTTAAGGGCTTAAGGTTACCTGTTCGTTGCCAAACATTAATGTTTTCATGGCGTTCACAAAACTAGAGTCGTCGGCGGCTACGGCCAGCGCTCCTAGGAGCAGCAGCAGACTAGTCCGCCGCATGGCTGTGCTAAAACTGAATGAGAATGGAATTTTCGAAAGAAGAATTG
This sequence comes from Oscheius sp. G VE-2021, assembly GCA_022343465.1. Lineage (NCBI taxonomy): Eukaryota > Metazoa > Nematoda > Chromadorea > Rhabditida > Rhabditidae > Oscheius > Oscheius sp. G VE-2021. The sequence continues at coordinate 873,633 of JAJQXH010000050.1, forward strand.
ATAAAATAAGGAGATTATAGGTGTAATGACGGGGCTCATTTGCATTGCGCTGGTGCCACGACTGGCTTACGCATGCGCTTAGACACCTGCGTGACGGAGAGGGACAAGAAAGCTGTGAGGGAGAACAAATATGAGTCACGAGAGGACACCGGTTCACCGGAAAACCGACGCATTAGAGGAGTGGGAGGAAAACAAAAGCTGCCGGAGGAGAGGAGAAAATGCCAATGAGCAATACAGATGGAATTATTTGCCCTAAAGCTTTTAAAGACGAACATAATGGCTTAGCCAAAATTGCTGGTACGACCAAACCTGTAATTGGCAGATTTGTGAATCGGGGTTTTGTTCCCACACATGGGACTCTGATTTGTTTTAAAAAACTACAAATGGCAAGAAACGAACAATCAAAAACTGTCTAACATCTTGGCAAGTTATCAAAAGCAGAAAATCAGATCCCGATTATGAAATCTGTCCTCTACAATCTCTTCGAAAAGGAAGTACTGTTTTCTCAAGAAAAGGCGTGTTGGTCTACTAACATGAAAAGCAAATTCTGAAATTAAATTCTGAAATAAATGTCTTTGCTATGTGTCTGGGTTTTCAAAGTTCACAGATACAATTGGCAACATGGTTTTTATGATTGCACTTCCTTTGGTAATACCAAACGTTTCGTGAGGGCTAAGAGGTTTTTTTGCATTTTCATTTTCTAATTAATAACAAGATCAAGGTATATACTAAAATAAAACATCGAGCGAAATGGCTTGAGGGAGGGTTCCCTTTGAATAACATTGATATTTTGAACAAAGCGCATTATTTCAGCGGTCCAATTTGCATTCTAAAATTAATCAAAGCTTTTCTATATGACAGCTTGTTTTGATATCGACTGACATCCAATAGTAAAAATCAGCTGGAGTGAAGGAAACGATAATCCAAATGGCCTTATAAGCTAAATTTTAAAAAAAGAAGCAATTTTTACGTGTTTATGTTCAATAAACAAAATGTTATCGTATTTCAGCGAAACAAGGCAAGTTGGAGCCATTGTAGAATTAGTCAGCACTCATTAGTCAGCAAAAAATGAACATGATTAGTGAAAAAATCTAAATGTGCTAATAAAAGGCCAAAAAGATCTCAAAACAAAAAGTGTGATTTACAAATTGAACACTCTAATCAAACGACATAGTGATGAAATTTGTCAGTTAAGGGATTTTTGTAATTCGAACATTTTTACTTACAGACGCACAAGTATAAACAACAAATCTAAGGATATGCAGACATCAAGGAATTGAAGAGCATTTAATCATGGAAATAAACAGGTGAGTAGAAAACGAAACAAAAATATGCTGTGAAAATAAAGGGACAGGACAATTCTAAACTGAAACTGAAAACTGAAAAATGGCAATGGAGACAAACCAAAGGAATCTTTGAGAGTACCTCAATACAGATGGGGTTGGGTTATGATAGAAGGAGAGAAATGTTTGGGCTGATAGTTTCAAACAAAGGAGTTCCTTGAAAGCAACCGCCGCCCGGAAGGCCCAAAGTGCCAATGACTGCGGGTGCTCCCACGAGGAAGCGCCTCGCCGGAGGTCAAAAAGGCGGCTGCGATGAAACAGTGCGCGTCGGCCCTACCGGAGGCGGTGCTCCGGACCGGTCGAGCTTCGAAAAAAGACAAGCACACAGCGAACGGCATTGCGTCACACCGGTCAGTGCGCACGGCCGAGACGCTCTCCCGAGAGGCTTTCCGGAACTAGAACGCGTCCAGGGAAAAACACCGAAGGATGGGAGGTCTGTGACGGCGGAGGAAAAATGTTCCCCGCTTTTTGTGCCAGGTGCTCGAGCTGAGACATAACGGGTCTTCCGTTCTAAAATGAATCACCCTTCTTTTGCTTCTTTTAAAACAACTTTAAAAATAAATTCGTTCAACACAATAACTATTACAACGAAGCTGTTTTCTTCATAGTTTGGAAATTGCGTTCAATGTGTAAAACACCAAGAGTCTTCCTCTCATTATTTACGCTCAGTTTTCTAGATCTAACCCAATTTCTTTTCACAAAAAACCAAATAAGGGAATCTAAAGGAGTTTTTTTCAGCATACCTAGTTTAATCACTTTCAGTAAAAAATACCGCTATCATAGTTTCCTCATTTTTCTATAAAGAGGAAAGTCAATTAATTTTGCTTCTTCGGTTTCCCTGAATTCTTCTCTAATGGAAGCAGACTTGATTGCAAAGACAAAACCAATTTTTTAACAACAGGTAACCAATTTCTTCCATTGTCTTATAAATGTTTATTTTTACGTGTTATGACCACGTAATAGAAGCTTTGAAAAAAATTTCCATGATTTATATAAGTACGCAAAACGATGGCAACATTGGTAACATAGTTTATTGCCCATTGTAGTTTAGCTTTCACAACCATGTACATCAAACTACAATTAACCATCTTACAAAACCTGTAATGTTTACTTTTGCACTGCTTTAAACCCTTATAATTTTGTTATGGGCCGGAATTCTTGACGTTGCCTGAGTTTCAGATATAAATTTTTGCTATGATTACGCTAGCACAGTCACATTAAAATTTATAGTACGCTGGTTTACAGTGTTTTACAATAATTAAAACCACTAATTATATGAATTTAGGCAAAATTGGACGCCTTGAACATGCGCAAGAACAACTACGTTTTTTTTGAGAGTGAGTCAAGTTTTTGAGGGTTGAAAAAGTAATTAGAAACTGAGCACCTTCAGAAGAAAGACTGGTTCTCTGAACTCCGAAATGCCAAGTTATGCGCAGGCAAAGTGCAATGTGTGGCGTGGTCAAGGGCTCGAGTGGGCCACCCTTGTTACGGCCGCGCCAATCCTGACCGAATGTTTGGCCGAAAACATGCGCATCCACTCGACTTGGAGAAGTTCTGTCTAAACGAAGTGAACAGCATTATTGAAGAAGGAGACCGGGACCAGCTCTCCGCGACCGATTTGGGCGTGGCGACCCAAGAAGGAGAGCCACACTCGCTAATCCGCAAAGAACGGGAAAAAGGACGTCTAGACGGGGAGGAAATGGTGATATTAGGGGGTGATATGACCAGAAATACATCACCTCACACAAACGATCACAGACACACGTACACACGCTCACACACACTCACACATTTATAGACTCACACTGAATTTGGAACATTGAAACAAAGCTGAATTTGACACTCATCAAATGATTTGAAATTCAACGCAATTTTCTTTAAAAACCGTATGGTACTCTTTTCCAAACTACAAACTCCATTTAACGGGGTTTTAGGTTTTTAAGGGCCAAAACAACTTGCCATTTTGACATAGACTATACCAAAAAAATTGAATATTCAAAAAAACAGTAGCTAAATACTACAACTTTAAAAAAACAAATATCTTTTAAAGTTCAAGTGCACCGAAAAAATGCAACCTGGGTTATGTACACGGAAGGAATGTCTGCAAACAAAATCAAAACCCACTATGGTTTTGTCTTCAAGGTTTAAAATTAAAAATTGTATAAAATAAATTAAAAGGTTTATAGTTTTAATTTGAAGGGTGTTGTCATCAACATTATAACGTCAATTTTATGGTCTATTCTGAAACCAAACTACAAATCAACTCTCATAGTCAGAAGACACTCGACATCTACAGGGTATGAAGTGAGAAAAAACCGTAACAAACTTCCGTTTGATTTAAGAGCGGTAGGAAAAACAAGATGAACATTGGTGAGTGAAAAGAGGTGCTGAATGCGTGGGTCGTGACATGAGCTCCTGCAGGTTGGCGGCTGGCGCCTAATCCAACGATGAATGGCGGTCACGTTTACCTATCCCCCCTGGTCTTGCGCGTCGGGCCAATCAAAAAAGGACTTCCGCTTGACAAACATCCGACCTCTGACCCCTCATCGCGCCTGTCATGGCGACCAGCTCATTCTCGAGTGCGGATCGTCCGAAAAACTGTAGCACTCGGAGAGTATCCGATTACAGAAAGGTTTGCTGCGAGAGGGGAGAGTCGCAAAAGGAGGAGAGGACACAAAAGACGTCCATTTAGCGCACTGTGCAAGGGGTTGCATAAGAATTTGCACAGGGTACTTGTGCAATGAAAAGACTCGAAAATCAGAAATGGTTTGCAAACTTGACCTTGGGCTAAACAAAGGGAACTCAACTTGGGAGAAAGCTGAGCAATTTTAATGGGTTACATTAAGAATATGGAATAACTGCTATTTAACCACACCTATTTTCTGACTGTTATTTCTTATAAGCACATATGAAAATTGCTGATTTCCTGATAGCCGAAGTTTTTTCCTTATTGGTACTTAGCTTTCCATGTCTTTGAAAACTTAAAGCTGAAACATCAAATGTTCGTAACTGAACTTCTTTTCTACATCAAAGCCCAATTTGCCTACCGGACAGTTTATTGTAATCAACCAACAACCCATTTCGTGTCTTTGAAGGATCACTTTATATATTTTACTGAATTATTGTTGCGCAAGAGGCTTAAAAAAGCTGACAACGTGGTTGTTCTTTATGAGAATTTGGCGACTCTTTAGTATGTGAGTATATTATTTTCCCTTACCTTTTTCACCGTTGCGGATTACTAACAAGGCCAGTCCAAGGTATTAGATTTTTTAAAAGTTTTCTCTATAAGAAATACGTAACTTTGTTTTTTGGTTAACAATGGGAAAACTATTTCCAGGGATTTTTATGAATCACATCGAACATCTGGATTATGTGGGATGGCATCACTACGCCTGATTGGCTAAGCTTCTTGGAAACCTCGTTTGTCTGCCAAGTTTCTGAAAATGAGACGTCATTAGTAATCAAAAATGGAAAAATCAACGTGACGATTTGGGTCTGAAAAACCACACTTTACGAGCTGTATCATGTTGAAATGTTAAGATAGACTTAATAAATGCACTAAGCACCACTCAAACTAAACAAAAGCCTATATAGTCAACTAACGCCAAGCCGAATTGAAGGCATTTTATTGGCTTTTGTCCGTGAAACCTGCGGTCTTATATAATGTTTCTGCGAAAATCAAGGAAGTTGTCCTGCGTTAGCTTTTTTTTAATTGTTGTTTTACAGTAAACTCTTTAGCCGTTGCAAGACAACATTTTCCTCAATTTTTAAATTTATAAAAAAAATTTCGAAACTTAGATATGGGCGTTGAAGGCTCTCCAAAGTTCAGAATTTTGAAACTGAAACCTCTTCACAAGATGTTATAAACCAAATGGAAGTCGACTTTCTTGTTTCAGGAAGTTTACAATCATTACCATGAAAGTTATAGTTTTTCTTCTTTTTTTTTCAAAATGAAGCTTCTAGCTCGAAAAACTTTTTTTTTAAATCTCCTGAAGAGGAATTGGGCCTTTGCATGTGTGTTTTCAACCCCTTCAAGTACTCGAATTTTGTGATCCCCTGAGCCACCCTGTGCGTGGCCTAGAGTGCTTTTCTTGCAGTTTCAAGCACTTTGTTCTCGCCGGCTGCGAATCGGATTAGTTCCTTGTTTATTCTGTAATCGGCCGTTCCAGTTACGCGGGCGAGCATTCACACGACGATGGCCGCGCTTTTTGCGGCTCTCGATAGGGAAGCGCGAGCGGACAGTCGAGTGGCCGGCCCGTGGACAAACAGCTCTGACAAGCCGATAACGGAAGCGGCCGTCGGAGGGCCCGGACAAGGGGATCTGCTGCCCTTCGCCGAGAAGCCGCGTTTCCGGGCTCCCGATCACCTCACTGACAGGATTCCTGTCCCCGAGGGGAAACGTGTGTGTGCCGTAAGGCGTCAAACAACAAGCACTGTGTTTGCAGTTTGACGTGGGCTCGAACAATTTGGTCTCGTTTATTTCTGGATGAAATACGACAGAATTAGGGGTTTCCGGAAATGCTAGATTGGAAATACAGGTTTCTCGTCAAACTTTCTGTTGCTTATGAAAAAGCATGAATTGAGTAAATGTCAATGACCAATGCTTAAAGTGAATGGGCGTTGATATAATTTTTGGTACTTTAAAGCGCATTTTTTTCGACATTATGATTTCTCCAGGCACAGTTTAGAAAAAAAGGTGGAAACTAGTTGCATATACGTTAAAACCTGCAAACTCCTTCTTCCGACAAGCAACTACAACTGGAAATTCCAAGTTTGCAGCCGCAAAAAGTGTACAAGTTATTTTTAAAAAGTCTAGCCTAAAAATTATGGGCCAATTTTCTACGTATTCTCTTCAAAATAAGATAGAAAAATAGCTATTAAATTGAATTTTTATAATTTCAGTGAAAAATAGAAATTAGAAAAAAAAACTTTTGTACTCTTTGAGATTCCATGTTTAATCGGAAAACTTTGTAACACTTGTTGTTCTGAGAACTTATTTGATATAAATGAAAAAAATGGAATTAAAGTTTTAGGGAGCATTCAGCGTTGTCGGCGAACAAAAAGTGAAAAATGTTTTTTCCTTATTTTTGTTAGACAAATTTGATGTTAAATAAATTTTTTAAAGTTGAAAAAAACCGTGATATTAGACATATTTCGAGTTATATTTTTGGATTAATAATAATTGGCCGTTATAAAAGTAATTTCAGAGCTTTTATTATGTTTAGGTAAATGAAAAAAAAATAAAAATAACACAGATTAATTTGTAATCAAAATTTGTGGAACTGAGCAGTGTAGTAACATTAATAAAAATTTATTATCTATGTTTAACCCCTGAAAAGCATTCGCTTCGGGAATTTCCACTCGGTGCCGCTGGGCTTGGAAGCGTACCGTCCTAAAAAAATTTTGTTGTACTTTTTTCATTTTAGAGGCACCTGGAACGGACGGGCGCCAGCGGAGTGGAGGCTGGGGCAGATCATCAGAAGGCCCCATCATGCCAGCAACGTCATGCGCCAAGGGGAGGTGACGGAAACCTGAATACTTAATTTTGACATTTTAATTTATCAATTTAAATTGTTAATGCATTCTTACGATTTCGTAAGTGAAAATAGTTTTAAAATAAAAACACAAAATGTTTTTCAAGTTAATAAAAACTCACCCAACCGGAATGCCGCGCTACTTCCTAGTAGAAGAAACACAATTGTGATAACTGATCGTAGCATTGTTCTGAAAATGTGTTTTAGAAACAAATTTTAAAATTTTAAAAAAATCAAAAAGAAATTCACAAAGATTTCCGAAAGACAGTTTTCACAACTAAATCGGATTAGCTTGTTGTCGTACTATAATCCGATAAAAAGAAAGAGGGATAAAGTTTTGGCTGATACAGGAGATTATCACGGATGATTTCATCAAGGTTTGTGAAGTAGTTCCTCATATGTCTACTTTGTTTCATAGAATCAAGAAAAAGAAAGAAAATAATGACAAACTGGGCTGGTTACGTCAAGCGGTCTCTTTATACTTGTTTTGGGAAAGTACCTTCTTTACAAATCAACTGAATTAATTAAAAGTTTGTTGTTGGAATGTTATTAGTAATATTATAAGAGTTTCAAAATAAGGGGTTGTTGACTTTCTGAATTGTCATCCATTATATGGGAAGAAGACAAAGAATTGTTGTTTGACATTTAAAGGATAGTGGGAGGAATAATCTACAATTTCTTTCAGAAGAAATGAATAGTTTGAGTGGGAGGGTATGTTTTTCGTAAATGGGACAATAAATTAAAAGAAGTGCCCCCGTAATTGTAAAATAGCAGGATGGAGTAAGAGAAAGAGGGCACAAGAGTGATAAAGAGAGAGAGAGAGAGAGAGAGAGAGAGAGAGAGAGAGAGAGAGAGAGAGAGAATGAAAGAAAGCAACTTCTAAGGAAAACGTTTAAAACTACGACTTTAGAGTGTCAGCAGACCACTCAAAGCACAATTCTGCTGAAGTGTGAAGTTCATTTAAGGCTTCAAGAAAAGTTTAAATAAATTAAAGTTTGTGGAAACCATGATGATAATTGAATTCTGAAGACAGTCTGAGATTATAGGTTTTCTGGTTTCGGTGATGATCTTGTTGAAGTTCTGCAACATCACCAGGAAGAATTAGTAAACGTTCCTTATTGTGTCTGTATATGTGTATGCGTGTGTGAAAAACATTTGCGAAAGTATAGAATTTGCAGCAAATGAGAAAAATATTGTTGAAAATGAGTTTTTTCATTAGATTTTCACTATACCATTATCTTATGCGGAACAAATCTAGAAAACAAATGCCAACTTTGTCGTTTGTGCGCAAATAGTTTATTAAATTTTGCGCCGCACGCCACTTTTTTAACAAATCTGACTATTTGAAACTGTGACTTACTAGTTTCTTAGAAATGATTTCCATATATTGCAAACTACACAACTCGGCTGATGCAAAAGGAACTAGTGAATGATTGGTGATGAAGAAGGAAAAAAGTTTGTGAATGACTTGCAAATCACCGCAAGGTCTGTGGGCAGAGAGGTTGTGCTTCATATCTAAAGGAGGGTTGCGTCATCTCACTCGAAAGGGCTAATCAAGGGTGTTGGACCGCAGAAGTGCAGGAAATTTGAAAATTACTCTTCCCGCTATACTCGGGATTCGGAAGAACCACTTATCAAAACTGAGTTGTGACGTGGATCCGGGAGCTCAAGAAGAAGTGACTGGTTCTCGTTCAAGTTTCGCTATTTAGCTGATTGCAAACAGGAAAAATCAAGGGTTAAAGAAATGGTTTTCCAAGAGGAACAACCAAAAAGTTTTTTCGATGTTTTTTTATTGAAAGTCCTTAAATTTATGTTCTTTTTCTTTTTTTCAATGAGTCAAAAGGCATTACTATACCATATTGCAGTTGTTTTCATAAAAAGCAAAAACAATGCCGCACCGAGGAATCGAACCAGGGACCTCCTGGTTATGAGCCGGAGCCTCTACCACTGCGCTAGGCGGGCACCCGTACCACCTTGCCGCACCTACGCTTTGAACACAGCTGGCCACGCAACGCATAGTACCTCGAACTTGGGTAATTAAACCGGCAAGATTTATTCAGCATATCGTTGCGGCTTGTTTGATACGAAGGGGGGTAAATGAAATCAAGTCGACCTTACAAAACATGTGAGTACCTGGGACTTGAATCAGGGACCTCCATCTTAATAGACAAGACCACAGCCCACTGCGCGGGGTTGTGCTCCATATCTAAAGGAGGGTTGCGTCATCTCACTCAAAGGGTAAATCAAGAGTGTTGTACCGCCGAAGTGCCGGAAATTTGAAAATTACTCTTCCCGCTATGTTCGGGATTCGGAAGACCCACTTATCAAAACAGTTTTGTGACGTGAATCCGCCAATTCAAGAGGGAGTGACTAGTTCTCGTTCAAGTTTCGATATTTATCTTTGCTTGCACGAAAAAACAATGGCTAAACTAAGGTTTCTCAAGAAAAACGGCAAAAAAAGTTCATTGCGGTTTTTTATTTAAAAATCATTCAATTTTGGTGATTGGTCCTTTTGAAAAAAAGCCAAAATGCATTACAATAGCATATTTCAGTTGTTTTCATGAAAAGCAAAAACAATGTAACATTGGGGATTCGAATAAGGGACCTCTTGATTATGAGCCTGATCCTCTACCACTGCGCTAATCGGGCACTTGCACTTCCTGGCCGCGCACAGGATTTGAACGCAGCGGCCCACGCAATGCATAGTACCTCAAACTTGGGTAATTTAACCGGTGAGGCAACTGTTTCATTCAACTGAAATAAGGTGGACTTCGTAAAAACAAAAACAACGGGAAAACAAAAACTTCAATCAGAAAGCTTCATATATGACCACTCTTGAGTAAGCATTTAAAAAAAGGCATCTATTCAATTTTCGAGAGGCTCCCGCACCACAAATCAAAGTTTGTTTACAAGTTCTACCAGAACTAACAATTAATTTAAACGAAAACAAAGTCTGCTTTCAGAAGGAGATTTTGCAAGCTGAAGTCAGGTTTACGCAAGGTTTGAACTGAAACGATTATTCTGCATCATGAACTTTGAGGAGGAATAGGAACAAACGAGGCCTAGGGGTATATTTACCCATTGTTCACGTCTCATGTATTATTTGGTAAGGTAAGTACAACACGTATTCTTGTGTCAATAGAAGGCGAATAAAGACAATTCTTGCAGATTTGGTTTTCTGGAGGTTTTTGTACTTTGATTGCTAAACTTCAGAGAGAGAGAGAGAGAGAGAGAGTGAGAGAAAGAGAAAAAAGCGTTTCACAGAGAGGCAGTCCGTTCTATGCTTTCAAAGGATGCTATCCATGCATGTGAAACATGAGAATGTGATTTTCCTGAAACGAAAAACAGGAAAACAACATATTTTACTGATTTCCGCGTTAAGGATGAGTAATTTGGATGACTTTGAAATGAATAATCCACATAAAACGAAAAACTTAAAAATTATGGAGACAACAAGGATTCGACATGACGTTCTTCAAATGGGCTCTGAAGCCATATTTACTGTTTGGAGCTTGTTCGAAGTGCAAACTTTCCAATTAAAACATTTATTTTAAGCATTGCTCAACATACTTGATAATTTGTTTGTTCTGAGGAGTTTTGTGAGAAATAGACTTAGATCATTGTATCACCAAAATTCACGTGTGAACCACTTCAAAGCGAAAATGGGAAACCAACTGAACAAGGAACAAAGTACTGTTGGTTTAAAACAGTTTACGTGTGAAATAGAGTTTTCAAGCTTCTTTTTTTAAAGTCTGCAGACTGAAAACTTTTTTTTTTAACTTTTTTATTTAAAACTAACATTTGGGAAACGGATAAGGACAGCTTTATTCAAAATGACGTTATCCAAAATGGCTTCACTTGATGTTTCATTTAATTCTCAATAGGGGTTCAAGGATTTTAATTTTCAGAGAATTCTTAGAGTGTGAATCACAGAGTTTTACAAATGAGGCTGCTTTGAGAAATAATCATAAATATGAAACTCACTGGGTGGGCACAATGAAAAAAAACTTTCATTTTCTCTGTCTTTGTCTCTGTTTCTCTATCTCTCCCCCTCTCTCTCTCCCTCTTTCTTTTTCTGTCTCTCTCTCTCTCTCTCTCTCTCTGTTTCTCTCTTTTTTTCTTTCGCTATCTCTCTCTTTCTCTGACTGTTTTTACAAAAAGGTACAGAAAACTGACAATAAGCGCGGAAGTATCCTTCCAGCGGTGGCGCCATGGGCTAAATGGCCCCATTGCCATCTGGTACCTGTACATTAACTGCACATGCACGTCTGAAAAAGCTCTCATGATATCCATCATAAACTCTCTCTTTGACAAAGCTCCCTCAAGCACGAAAGTTATGATTTGCGCCCGCGCCTTTTTATTCATGAAAAAGAGACACACATCATGGAAACTTTATCCCCGCATGCGCATTCACGTAGGTCCTGAGCTAACAACGGTGATCGTTGAAACAGTCGTTGTCCTGAACGAAAACCACTTGGTCACAACTGATCGATATTGGGGTACAAAGTACACAGAAATGGATCCATTTAAAATAGGAACAAAACAGGTTATCATAAAAGTGACCATTTCTAAAGCGGGGTGGTTGATCAACCCAACTTGGGCTACTGCAAAGGTAGCAACCGCTACGATTCCTATCAATGGAGCACAGGCTTGGAGAGTTAAGGCCTAAAAGCAGATAGTTAAGGTAAACTCTAAAACCCTACCTTAACTAAAGTGGCATGCATCCTTAACGTCTTTGTTGAGGTAGTTTTTCCAATCTTCTGAATTCCATTCAGAATTTTACGTCTGAAGACAATTGCACAAATGTAAGAAGGAATCCAAGGGAGACAGATGTACCAAAGAACGACTTTATTCTAAATATGGAAGTTTATAAAAAAATAATTTAGGTGTTCTACCTGCCAAGAAGAGGTATCAGTTAAACCATAGATTGCAACATCGGTTGCGTTTAAAACGTCATCATACTTAACAGGGTCGAGGAATTGGATAACTGCTTCAGGGCCATTGTAAAGTTGGTTAAGGAAAACCTAAAAACTTTTTTTTTATATGACATTGTGAGCCAGTATCAAATATGGACATTTTTTTAATAGTCAGAAGAGGTATTGAACATATTGCTCTATTGCAAAAATCTATTCAAAAATCTATTTTTTGTTGTAATCGTAACTGACGCCGTCCGACCGAAACATTTGAGCAGAAAATCGCCTTTTAACTTTTAAACTTTCTTTAATATTTTTTTGCAAAGCTATTCTAACAAAAATTACAGTTAAAACGTATATCTTTTTTCTAAATTGGATTTCTCTCACCCAGAGATTGAGCGAAAGTATCTTTGTCCCGGACGCCCTCGCAATATCCCGAACCTTAAACCTTAAGAATTTTTTGCTCATATGAAGACTTTTGATAAATTTAAAAAAAAGCAAAAATGAAGAAAAACTAAAGTCTATGACAGACACCCCTGACATTTAGGGAAAAACTCACCATCATGCAGATTCCAGGTATGTAAAGAAAAAAAGCTAACAAAGCGACGTACTGCCACTTTGGAACGGCCCGAGTTAGAACATAATAACGGAAGAGGAATGAAGTAGGAATTATAACCATGAGATTTCCATATGTTTGAAGCATCAGTGAGTGAGCGACAAAACAAAATTGAGATCCAAGTAGAACGCAAGGACCATAAGCAACAAAGTTAAGACTTCCGGGAGAAGGGATCATCCTAAAAACATCAATAAATTCGAGTCTCCAAAATTATTTATAAATTGGATTTAAATTAAGGTAAACCACAAATGTCGTTTTTAAACCTTAAAAATTTCAAATTTCAACAAAACACTTTTTCATATCTATTTCAAAATATTTCCCATAAACATAAAACTACAAACACATTTTCTCTTCAAGGTGAACTTTTATGTTTTTTGATAAATTATGAATGAAGCTAAAATGAGCCCCCGGGTGCAAATGACATCATCAGAAGTAAAAATCACCTTTCCATAATGAACCAATTTGTGAAGGCTGCCGCAGATTCAGTCATTGCCAAATCCAAAAGAAGTACACTGTAAGACTTCAATTCAGGAGGAGTTCGAGTAAAAACACAGAAAATAACAACTGCGTTGGGAAAAATTCCCAAAGCGAAGAGAACTGTCCAAATTGCGCGGAGAAGCCAAATCCACCACATCTAAAATTGAAGGTTAACTTTTGAAACATCTAAAAAAGAAAAAAAAACAGAAATTTTGTTAATTCTAAAAATGTGAAAAACAAAATGAGGGGTGAATTAAACCGAAACCATACATAGTAAAAAACATTAGACCGATAATTTAAATTTAACATATGTTTTGAGATTTAGATGAAAACAAGTTAATAAATAGCATTATAATTATACCATAACAAATTAAAGTTAAATCTAGTAATTACATCAATTTACGTATTTTTTCAAACGGCCAAAGGCATACCTTGAACTTAGAAGAATTATAGATTAACAACAAAAATAGAAACCGATGTTTCTTGAAAAAAAATAGTTTTGATGTTTTCGAAAACAAGGGTCAAGTTGTTTTTTGAATTTGCCAATTTTACAATAGATTTTATAAATTAACCTCATACAAAACCTTTAAAAAATTATTTAAAAGTTTTAAAATTTTAAATTAAGAACTAAATAGATAGATATAACTACACTTTCCAAACAAGAAATTCTTGGTTATAACACTTTTAGTTCTTAGAAAGTTGATTTCATGACCCCGAAGAGCTAAAATCGGAAGTGAATAGGAGCAATTAGTTGCAGCTGGGAAAAGTTCCTGATATTCATATGACAATGGGAGAAGGTCGTGAAATAACCCGTGATTTCAAAAATTCTTCCCACCACCGCGCGGGAGATAAGATTTGCAACCTCGTGCTTTTTGCTCCTTGGGAGTTGGACTTAGACATATGACACCAAACTGGGGCAAAAAAGTTAAAATCCTGGGAAAATACTCCAAACTACCAGAAATTGAAATGTAGAATTAGCTTTGGAAAATCATAAAAGGGGGGTGTTTCGCAGTTAGAAAAGTGTTCTTTAGTTTATGTAACATTATTTTTTTAACACAATTTTCTTTACAGAATTACAAACACTGAAAAAGAACTGTGTAACATTTTGACAAACAAAGTTTCTATAGTGTGTTATGTAAAAAAATGTAGAATACATTGTCATTTGAAATAGACTTTCAAAATCAGAAAATTAGTTTTTTATGTCATATTTCAAAGCAAAACAAATATATTTCACTTTTTTAGCCAGACATTTCTAAAGATGACGTTGAAAATTTAATTTTTTTTAAAAATATTTTGTATAGAACTGTTCACATTAATATGTTTTTAAATATTTTATCAGACGAACATAATACAGTTGTATTTGAAAAATTGTTGAAAGAGAATATGTTGAAAGAGCCACTAATTATGTTTTAAAAATTTTGCCTGATGAAAACACATGAAAGTTCAAATTGATTTACACAAAACAGCAAAAATTAAAATTATTTGTATAATGAAGTCCATGAATCAAAAAGTCATGTCATTTGTTCTTGTAGAAAACAGCTGTCCGAGATGCGGAAATCAACTTTTCCGTGCAGAATCAAACGTTTTTTTGACGATAGACATGATCTTTTTCAATTATTGAGAGCCTCGTAATCTTTTCAACTGAAAGTGGCATTCTGAAAGTGGCGATGACGATGTGTCTAACAAACTAAAAATGATGAATGTTGTTTTGGATTAGAAAAAAAATACTAAGAATTAATTCCATTTAAGAAGGGTTTTTGATGTTCCAGAATATGTTAAAGATGTGTTTATTACAAACTCTTATTTCGGATAATTTTTCGACCTTTATAGTTCGCTGGTTTTCAAAGCAGGCAAGGCTGAGTGATCATAGTTCCACTCACGAGGTACAACGTTAAAATAGCAAAGGTCAATTAAAATCATCGTTTCACTGAACTATTCCAAAATTTCAGCAAAGTTTGACTTTTGATGTTAGCTTTCAATTTTAGGATTTTGTGAAATCCCTAGGATATAAATTGTTGTAGTAAAATATAGTTTTAAAACAGTTTTATGACACGTTTAACCAAAAAACCATAAAAACAAAGTTACTAGGGGCCTGAACAGTATAATATACATTTGGGTGCATCACAAACAATTCAATTTAATTAATTTTAATATACTTTAAACTTGACGTCATGAAATTAACAAACAAATAACAAGTGCGTGAAAATGCCCATTTTTAATATTTCCGACCTGTTTGACGTCTCGGCGATGGAATAATTAATGTGGAGTAAACAAAACCTGTGCTCTGGAGCAGGGCAATTGCTTCTACGCAATGACTGATCCGCCTTTCGTGGAAAAGACACAGGAAATTGCTGAATTCCGGAGAACTGATGTTCACACTTCGGGTATGTAATCGCAATTGCTGTGATTCATTGATCATTAAACTCAAATTGAAGGGACAAGTACGGTAACCTTAAACTAGGAAGTTATATGAACTTGAGAACGTCAACAACTTAAAAGCAGTTCTGGGAAGTGTTTATCGTTCAAACAGCTCTGGCTGTAAATCAGCCCGACCCCGTTTTTCTGAACCTTGGGTCGTAAAATTTATTAGCTCATAGATCGAGCGTGCTTTGTGCGTTTTCTTGATACACTTGATAACATTGTTTTCCTCATGTTTCTTTAAACACCCAGTGAGAAATTGGTAAAGCTTCCCTTCTCGAGATTGCTCACTCGGAAAACAACATTATTTATCTTCCTCAGTCAGCTGAGATCATAATTGACAATCATAATTGACATTTTGACTTTTTGAAAACTTTGGTGTATTCACATGTGTGTGTGTTAAATGAAGATTTGTGTCAAATGGATGAAATAGATTAAACACAGTTTCAAAGGGAATTTTTGAAACATACAAAAAATTACAAAAGGGGACGTCACCGCATGGGTAGCCAGGGAACCCTCAAGAGACCAGAGTTTTTGGACCTCACCCCCGATTTTACTTTACTTGGTTGGGTAACTAGCCCGACACAACAATTTTCACCGTTGGACAGAAATGGAGTTTTTTCATTCGCTTATATAACCCCACTCAGCGGCGTTGCCGATCGTTTACGGGTTCCCTCCGCATACTCTCTCACATAGAGGGCGCAGACACTTCGGGGCCTGGTCAGGATACTCATATGAGTGCCGACAGAAAGCGTTGGTTTAATTACCCAAGTTTTACTAATTACTTCCGACCCTGCGTATGTAGAGGTTGTGTGTGTGTGTTTGTGTGTGTCAAAACCGTGTAAACCAAAGACCACCCACTACTGAAGAGTTCCTTCAGACAATCGTCATTGCTCACTGATTTTCTCACTAAAGCATGTCAATATCCTGTTTGTCAACTCTGCTATTTAACCTGTATAGTGTGCTCGGAACACGAAAACAAAGCTTGCCGGAGATAGCAAATGGTAAGTTGTTCTAATCGATTCAAGGTTTTTATTGTCATTTAGATGCAATTTTTACCTCTATTTCTCCTATTTCATTTCTACCCTGTGTATTCCCGTATATTTGAGCACAACATTCTTGGAGAGCCAGCAGGATTTGCCAAGTATGCTTTTAAACTTTACTTTTCAAACCAATCTTTGAGCTTTTAAACTTTACTTTTCAAACCAATCTTTGAGCCCAAGAACGTTGGAGTATATTCCCAAGGTGTCTTCAATCAATTTTAAGGTACCAATTGTTCAGGAAGTTTGGAACAAGCTTGGCTTGAATGTTGATCAAGAGCTGACTGAAGTTGTTTCAAATGTGATCCACAAGACACAACACTGTTCTGAGGAATATGTCACGGTTCACGTGTGCTACAAGAAATACACGAATTCGAGTGATGGAGAACTTCACAAAGTGAGCGGCGATGTTAATAATGTGTTTTAGGAGTTTGAATTTGACTTTGCTCCAGTTTATTTAGGCTCAAAACGTTAATCGCGATAACTATGTATTGTCTGGATTGCATAATATCTTAGTAGATGTATTGTCTGGATTGCATAATATCTTAGCAAATATTGTAAAGTGAAATGGCTCAAATGATTGAATTTCGGGACATCCCATTTGGGAAGACTTGGCAAAAGCGCAGGTCAAAATTTCAAAATCAGGCAGATACAGTAAGGATAGAAATGTTCAAGGCTGAAACGCGTAAACGCAGTGCACACCAAACGTAAAGCTGGAATATGTTGATAAAATCAATCTGCAACCAGTTTCTATTTTTATTTCAGGTTCTCCACGTCGGTGGTTTCACAAACGAACGAAAATTCTTCCGCTACAAGTCTCTGCCGACATACATCTATGTAGCGAAAATTGGAACTTTTAGGTTTGTTAACGAATCTACCTGTCATCTTCAGGTATATTTTATTAAATGTCCGACTTGATTGAAAATCAGGCTCACCAAATGAGATGCAACATGACGGAAACTCTCAACTTCACAGAATTTTCAAGTTTTCCTTCTGTCACTTTACCTGTTCATCCTGTATTTACCTTTGTCCGACATTTTGGATTCAGTGACATAATCGCAACGAATCAGAAGGTTTCAACTTGCAAAGATGATTTTTATACATTTATTGTAGAAATACAGCGTTGTTTATTGAAATGGAACGGAAAAAAACACATTTCTCATCAAGGGTATATAACCGTGGCTTATTCCTTTCTTCAGGGCTCTTGCTGATAATTTACCTCTCAATGTATTCTAAACGTTTACTTTTTGTATAAACCGTTCTTCTAATTAACAAAAGCCTAGTAATGCAATTATTTCAGAAAATGATAAATTTATTCGATCGCGACTTGAAGGGGCATCCTACTTTCGAAATAAATTCTGGTGGACAAGGCAATGTATATGGTGTAAATCATGATCGCTTTGGAACCGTCGCCGTTAAAATTTTCAAAGAAAAGTTCTTGACAAAAAGAGGTCCTCTTTTCGAGGTCCTCTTTTCGTCAAGAACTTTTCTTTGAAAACTTTAACGGCGACGGTTCCAAAGCGATCATGATTTACACCATATACATTGCCTTGTCCACCAGAATTTATTTCGAAAGTAGGATGCCCCTTAAAGTCGCGATCGAATAAATTTATCATTTTCTGAAATAATTGCATTACTAGGCTTTTGTTAATTAGAAGAACGGTTTATACAAAAAGTAAACGTTTAGAATACATTGAGAGGTAAATTATCAGCAAGAGCCCTGAAGAAAGGAATAAGCCACGGTTATATACCCTTGATGAGAAATGTGTTTTCACTGACGAAGCGCATTGCGCGGTGATAAATCAATCAGTAAATCATTTCAAGGGCGAGCGTGAGCCCTTCACACAAGCAAATTTTATCAAATGGTTGAAACAAGCACAAGATTTTAAAAAAAATTGTTGGTTTCTAAGTGTAAAAAGATAAGTTTTTTTTGTTCATAGACGGGATGATAGTGCATGCAAATGTTTGTAAAGAATTCACCAAATGGTTGAAACATGAAAGTGTACTAAGTCTAAAGTGAAGATTATTTTTCATCGTTGACAGAATGTAAAACCAACCATTGGAGTTTGGTGTTGGTTGTTGTTTGTTGTTTGCTTACCGGTTTGGTGTATGAACAATTTTTTTAATTCACTTCAAATCAGCTTGAAAATTGATCAATTGTGCAACTAAGATGTAGTAAAAAGTTCTGGCTTTTTTTTAAATGAACTCTCGAAATACATACTATTTTCTTACAAGTTTCACGTCATTTTCCAATGAAGAGCTTTTAGTTTTAGCGTTCTCGTAACATCAATGCAAACAACACGTTTGCAGATGTTAAGTATGCTCTAGTTTGCTCACCTCTCTCGTAGAAAAAAAATGCAACAAAGTTATTTCAGTTTCTCGACGCAAATCGTTATACCTTATGAGTTCCCCTTCTTGCAAAGGTACACTTCCCACCACAAAAAATCGACGACTCTAATCTATGAATGATCTTTTTTGGACCAACACGGTCACCGAGGGCACAAATAATTCTTATCATTCCGCGATGCGCAAGATGATATAGATAGGTATCAGGTTGACTAGGGTATAACAAAATGTACCTACTGTTAACCACTGTCCAGCTTCATTTCTTTAAAAAAACAATAAAAGATCATTTTAGTATTGTTTAGCTCTCGTCCCGACAAATCTTCCACGGAGTTCAAGTTGATAGAAAAAATAACACTAACACATTTTGCCAATTTTTAACGTTATATAAAAGCTACAAATCAAAATAGGGAAATACTTTTTGGAATGTCCCCCAATGAGATGTGTCTAATTGCACGAGCCCACCCTGCCACAATGATGATTTTCAGTTAAAAACGTGTAAAAAACGAGATTTCGTTTGTCCAAACAGATTTTTGGGTCTCAACAGTTTAGAACAAACATAAATAAATAAATATATACTAACACTAAAGTCTTTTCTCCAGATCGAAAGGCCAAATTAGTTCAAGGACGCAGATCGCCTATATCGAGAAACTGAAAAACTCGCGGAAAAATTCGATATTTCAATCGAATTTAATGAAAATTAATGAACTTGGCTGACATTACATGCTGAAAGCAGTAGGGAGTATATAATTCCAAAAATATAACAACCTTTATTTTTGAATTTTCGGTATAACAACCTTTATTCTTAAAATTTCGCAGTAAAACCAATAACAGACATTCAAATTGTGGTATTTGTTTAATTTACCATAGGACTGAATATAAAACAACTTTTGACATTTCAATTTTAGTTCACCTATTCAGTTCTTCGGTTCACGTTTCACACATTACTTTGAGAAATCATCAATTTTCCACCTTCGATTGTTGACCTGGTCTTTGAATCGCGGTTCTTTGTAAATGTTTACAGGCCCTCAAGTCCAAACATAAATACGTCTTTCGCGGAATCGTACAAGAGTGAACTTCAAATCTCAGAGCAAAATGGTGAGCTCTCAATTTCCGATTAAGTTTGCCTTTGTTTTTAGATCAAACACAAAGTTTTTATATTTGTTGTGATAATCTCAGGTATATTGCGTCAGTTTTATTTCATTAAATCCTTATAGTAACGATTGTCGGAGCTACGGATGATTCTATGCATCCATGCTCATCATCTTGTACTAAATATACTAGCGCAATACGTGAGTGTTGCAGAAAAAACGGCTTTTCTGATGGATATTGCTTAGAAAAAGAGGCATTTTGTGACTACAAGGTAAGTTTTTTTTCGTGAAGTTTCAAAATTATGTGTTAAGGTACCCAAACCACAACGCCTCCAAATGAACCTGGATGCAGATGAAAATATTTCAATCGAATCAGAATTCAAACTGAGGGGTATTTTGTTAATTACTGTTGTAGTGATGTCATTTCTTCTGAGTTTCTTAATCGTTTGTTCTTGGTTTATACCATGTTGTAAAGCTTTTTGTATAATCAAGGAGAATAGGGGTGAGAGACCGTCTCGTTCTTATTCAACTTCATCTCTTTTTGATGTGTGATTGATATACATTGTTTTGTAGAAGTCTGTATAATCGTTGTTTTATTATAAAATTTAGGATTTTAAAAAGTATGTCGTTAAGACTCGATGTCTGAATAGGTCGAGAATAGGGGTGACAAGGGAAAATTTTTTATCTCCCATCCGGCTCAAACTATATGTAAGAAGTCCCTATGACCATAAAAAACCATTTTGAAGACTTTTGGGCTCAGGTCATTTTTGAGTCCAGAGTGACGTCATAGGGTACCTCAAATCCTTAACTCAGTTGGGCCATAACAAACCCCTATAATAATTGTGCTCAAATGATTCGAAATTTAATTTTAAAGACTTCGTTGAATATGTGAAAACACGTTTTTCAGCGTTTAAAAGAGTTTTCGCTTGTCAACTTTCAAAAACATAGATTGTCAAAGTTTCAAAAAAATAGCTCATACCCAAAAAGGGTGAACTAGTATTCGGTTCAAATTTAAAGGGTTTATGCAGAAAAAAAACAAAAAAAATGTATGTTTTTCAAACTTTGACAAGCGGAAACTCTTTTAAACGCTGATAAACGTGTTATCATATATTCAACAAATTTATTTAAAAATGAAAATTCCGATGGTTTGAGTACAATTATTATAGGGGTAAGGCCAAACTAAATTAAGGATTTGAGGTACACTATGGCGTCACTCTGGACCCAAAAATCACAAAAATTTTCCTATGTCACCCCCTTTTTGCGTTATGCTCCAATCTCTCAGACATGGTCTCTTAAGTTTTCCACTCACTCACTCACTCACTCACTCACATACACACACTTCCCCTTGGATCATTCTTCAAATTTTTATTTTACAATTACACGAACACATGAGATTATCATTATCAGCTACATTAACACAGTAAAACGGTTCTTAGTTATCTGTTTTTAAACCTTTTTTTTAAATTTTCTCAAAAACACATTTTTCATAAACATAAAAACCGACTAAATTATGTATGGTGACACAACAATGGACACAGGAACAACATAGCTGTTCATAGCGTTAAGCAACCTTCACAATCACACGTTCCTTAAAATGGAAATAGCGCAGCACATCCCCTCTGAAAATAGAGTACATGAAAATTTTGAAAACTATCAAACTTGTGAAACCAATAAAGCAGATAAAAAACATCTGCTTTGTGGTTGGAGAAGACCAGATGCATAAGTCAAGAGCAAATATACCCATAACAAGTAGCCTAAAAAAGTTGTAAGCAGGTGTTTGGTTATGTATAACTTACGAAAAACTATGTAAGCAATTTTTAAACAATTTTCTGGTTCTGGGTGGCATTGGAATACGTTGAATAATGACAACATGGATTATCCGCGAAATTTCACACACGACTGCGATTTTTAGGAAGGAAGAAAAATCCATCTGAAAGGTTTTGATAAGTGAAGAAGATTAGAAAAAAGTGTGAAAAAGAACTTTTCTAATGGAGAGCGTTTGTTGAGGTGCGCTTCGTTTCTATAGCAATTTTCTTGACAAAGCGGGTGATGAAAGTCGCCCAAATGGCGGTTCTTGTGGAGAAAGTTTTGTTTTAAACAAAATCATACGAAACTTTCAATATTTCTTCTTTTTTTTAATTTATTTTAAATTTTTTTCATTTTTTTTTGCTTTCATTATCTTTCCCATTCTTTTTTCTCCATCTCTTTTTCTCTATTTCTCTCTCTCTTTCTCTCTCTTTGTCTCCTTCTCTCTTTCTCTCTAAAACCTATTGAAAACCCACTGTATGCAGCTGGAGTTGATTGTGGCGCGAGTGAGAGACTGGATTAAAGGTGGGAAGCGACGGCGGCCAATTCCGCAGGGAATCATTAGAGAGACAATTATCCCTCCGTGAACAGGTAATGAGGATGTTCTACCAAGTGGCAGAAGCTGTAAACAATCAACTACCATAAGTGCCAGGTACAAAGTCCTCAGAAATTTTGCAAAATTAAGGAAAAAGCGTATCTTCACTTTAGAGGAAAATGTGATCATGAGGGAAAATTGCCCCACAATTTTCAGCGCTGCGGTAGGTCGCAGGGAAAATGGGCGAAAATGTCGACTGCAATGATCGACTTTGCTTTTTCTTGCACAAAAATTTCTATATTAGTTAAAAACAAAGTGAAATTAAAAGTTCGCTCCTAGTTTGAATTCGGAATAAAATCTGAAAGTTAAAATTTCCACATTTGACCACAAACTTCTAAGTCAGCTTATTTACACCCGTACCAGGACACCTAAACTACAATTATATATTCCATGTATTTTGACATTTCATGGAACTTTAATTTCAGTAAACAGACCAAATTTCCTTTTAAGCAGCCTTGCTCAGAATTAAGTAAAACGCAATTATGTCTAACGTTCCCACACGTGGTTTTGGGAACAGGGTACGCTTTGCGTACAAGAAAACCAAGATTTTCGATAAAACATGTATCTGGTCTGCCTTTAATTTGTCTTATTTTGGCCATAAGTGTTGCCACAAAATTCGGGGCTAGCCGGTAAATGCCTTTATAAGACTAAAAAGGTTGGGGATATCGGGGAGGCAAATAAGTCCGGTTTTTTTTGTGGAATAGAAAAGATGAACAAATAGGTGTTTCTGTAAAAACTCTTTTTTTTGGCCTGGATGAGTGGGCTATTGAAGCTTCAAGGATCTAACTTGTTAGCTTTATCTGGTCAATATTAGCTTCCGGTTTCATGGTATTTCAATCAAGGGTACCCTTTTTCAAACCTTTTTCTTCCCCTTATTGATTGGCTTTTTGTTTCAGCTCGTGAGAAATAATACTTCCGCTGACGCAGGCGGAATTTTGTCGATGTGAAATTATACACTTCGAAACCAGGGGACAATTGTTTTCAACCCATAGAAGGTATGAAGGTAAAGAGAATCCAGTCAGCGCTGGTCCCATTCTGACCTTGTAAAGGGTTTTGGAAGTCGCATCTGCAAGGGGAGTTCCCCACAAGCTTTTCCATATATATATGTATATATATATATATATATATATATATATATATATATATATATATATATATATATATATATATATATATATATATATATATATATATATATATATATATATATATATATATATATATATATATATATATATATATATATATATATATATATATATATATATATATATATATATATATGCCTTTAAAACTTTGAGCCACAATTTTATGAAACAAAACATCCATGATTTTTCTTCTTAACCGCACATAAGTACCCAAAAACAGAAATAAAATCGAGTTTTTTTAATTGTTTCACACATTCTGTACAATTTTATCTATGACATGTAGATAAAATGTCTAGAGCCTGCTCTTAAGTTCATGCTTGGCGATAGTTTCAAGATGAACCTCATCCGGTCCATCGGCAAGACGAAGGGATCTACAAAACCGAGATTTTCAAAAAGAAAAGCTGCCTCACCTTGCAGCAATGTAGAACGATGACAGCGGGGTGTCTTCAGTAAGACCAGCTCCACCATAGGCCTGGATAGCTCTATCAACCACAGCTAGGGTGGTGTTTGGGGCTACTACCTTGATCATGGCAATTTCCATCTGGGCGTCCTAAAAATCCAATTTTTATTTTAATTTAAGGTAAAATCACCTTAGGCCCAATGGTGTCAATCATGTGAGCGGCTTTCAGTACCAGAAGGCGGGCCTGTTCCACTTCACAACGAGAACGGGCCAAGTCTTTGCGAAGGGAGTCAAACTCATTGAGCTTTTTGCGGAAGGCAATACGGTAGGCCATCTAAAGTGAGTTTATGGTAATGGAAATTTGAAAACTTACTCTTTCTTTCATCAAGTCGATGGCTCTTTCGGCATGTCCTATAAGTCTCATAGCGTGGTGGATTCTTCCGGGACCGAGCCGACCCTGAAAACCCGTTAAAAGGTTAAGTTGTTTAGTATTTTAGTTAGGTTTTTAGGCATTGAAGCCGGACTGGGTGGTCCAGCAAAACATACTGGGTGATCCACTTTACTGGGTGGTCCACCCTAATATATTTTGACTGGGTGGTCTGTTCGGGATTACTCAGGCAATATAGAGTTTCAACAGTTTGAATGAGTGGTTCATGACAGAACAATTTTTCTGGGTGATCTGGAAACGTTAAGCTGGATACTCCAAGAAGGCAGAATTTTACTGGACAGTTAGGCAAAACAAAAAGCGAGAAGGAATCAAACTGGGTGGCCCGACCACCGTAGTTTGAGAGGCTGGTACAAATAGAAAGAGCGTGAATGGATCTATTTTACAGGGTGGTCTTGTCAGAAAAAGTTTGGACTGGGTGGTCAACGAATACTCAAATTGTTCGGTTCAACAAAGACATTATGCCTGGTCTCATTAGAGACCGTTTTTTGTTGTCTTTACAGGAAAAGTTTAACAAGTATTTTGGGTCGGTGGTCCTGGGTTTGTTACCTGCGCAATTTCAAATCCTCTTCCTTCACCAAGAATCATGTTTTCAACCGGAACTCGTACATTTGTGTAGAGAACTTCACTATGTCCACCTGAAATAAAAAATAGCAATATTTTTCTTTTTTGTTTTACCTGGAGGATCCTGAGCTCCAAGCACGTGAAGATTACGAACATTCGTGACTCCAGGAGCATCCATAGGCACAAGAATCATAGACTGTTGAAGAAGTCTTGGTTTCTGAAAACTTATTATTTTCCAGTCTAATGCTAAATTAACAACCTTCTCTCCAGCAACCTGACCCATGAATATGGCAATTTTACAGTCAGGGTGGGCTGCATTAGAAGAGAACCACTTGCGAGCGTTGATGACGTATTCGTCTCCAACACGGACAATTGAACCCTAAAAGTAGATTACGGTAAAACCTAGTGAGGGGGATGTACCTGAATGTTGGTTGCATCACTGCTAGCCACATCCGGTTCAGTCATGGCGAAGCAACTCTTGATCTCCCCGTTTAGAAGAGGTGTCAACCACTTGGCCTTCTGTTCCTCTGTTCCGTACTTTATGAGGACCTCCATGTTTCCAGTGTCTGGGGCTTGGCAGTTAAAAACCTGAAGAAGTCAACTTTCAGTTGATTCTGAGTGTGTGAGTGTGCGAGTGTGTGAGTGTATGTATGTGTGAGTGTTTAATTGTGAGTGAGTGTGTGCCTGTGTTTGTGAGGGTGTGAGAGCGTGTGTGTGTTTGTGAGAATGTAAGCGGGTGTGTGTATGTGTACGTTACTATCTCTAACACGTTTCAACGTACCTCTGGAGCATACACGCTCCTTCCCATAAGCTCACAAATATGAGCGTACTCCAAATTTGTCAAGCCCGCTCCATACTTCTCCTCCGGATCGACATGTTCGGAAATGAACAAGTTCCAAGCTCCAAGAGACTTGGCCTTTTCCTTAAAAAGCAAACCTATCTTCAAGACTAAAGATAATAGGATACCTTAACAGCCTCCCATTTAGGATGGCGACTCCATTTGTTTGGTCCGCTATAGTACTGGTTCAACTCCTTTTCAAGAGGGATAATGTCTTCGTGAACGATCTTTTTGACAACTTCGTATAGTTTCTTAGCCTTTTCGGATAGGGCAGAAGGGGTGACCAGGAGAGCCCCTGAACAATGATTTTTGTTGTTACGAGCTCTATCGATAATTGTTTTAAATAGATAAGACTAATTCAAAATCAATCAACTTTAAATTTTTTTGATTTTGTTTTCAAATTGAAGAACTCTATCTTACGGATTTTGAACCGTTGGCCCCATGAGCCCATTTCGACAGCAAAGCATTCCTAATCAGCAATTAATCCATCTTATCAATGCAATCGTTTTTTTTCCTTTTTGGCAACGCGGCATTCGCATGCCGTGGAATTTACTTCCTTGTTCTATCCAAATGACCGCTAGTGTTGTGCAGATGACAGTCGAAACCTGTGTTCTCTGATAATCTGCATATAGGCCGTGTCGCGCCAGGCCAGGAGTTATAGCTTTTCATGAGAACCACGAAACAGAAAAACAATTCTTTCTGTTGAAGTTTCCGCGCAATTGTGGAACCCATCTCACTGCTTTTTGACTGGGTGGTCCAAGTAGAAAACAGATATTGATGCTAGCCTTAGTGGGTTAAAAAAACTAAGGTATTGATGCTTTTAGACTGGGTGGTCCATGTGAAAAACAAATCTACCTCCTACTTGACTCGGTGGTCCAAGCAATTAGACAGATCTAACTTATTTTTCACCGGGTGGTGTAGGCTAAAAAGCAGATCTCAATGCTTTTTGACTAGGTGGTTCAAGAGACTGTTCTCGTTTTGACGGCTGTAGCAGCATAATTTTAGAAATGCAATTTGTTTGCGAAACTGTCTCTTTTTAACCATGTCAAACTAGAACAGACACTTACCAAACTTATGAGTCTCGTCCATTTGCTTGATGAGACTAAGTCCAGCCGTTGCCAGTTGCCTTGGCACCGCCGCCATCTTTCCAGCCTCAGTCGATGAGGCATTCTTCATAAGGGACCTCAGATAAACTCCTGAAATTAATCGTCATTAAAATATGTATTTAAAGGTGTACCTTGAATGATACTAGCAAATCTGAAGACCACAAAAGCCATGTAAAAGACCCATGTTTTTGGCTCAATCTCGGGTTGCTTGGTGAATTTAGAGTACAACGACAGGCAATCGGAGACAGAAGGGATTCCACTTTTGGTGAGGTCAGCCTCACTCATGTAGCCCAATCCTGGCATTAACTAAATTTCTTTGTTTTCAAATTTCAGAAATTGCAAATTACCGGATTACGACTGGGATTATAATGGGTGAAAAGGAAAGTAGCCAAGTCAGAAAAAGGGTCTCCAATTGTGCTGATCTCCCAGTCAAGTACGGCTATGACCTT
The DNA here is from genome assembly GCA_022343465.1 of Oscheius sp. G VE-2021. Classification (NCBI taxonomy): domain Eukaryota; kingdom Metazoa; phylum Nematoda; class Chromadorea; order Rhabditida; family Rhabditidae; genus Oscheius; species Oscheius sp. G VE-2021. The sequence goes on from JAJQXH010000050.1 coordinate 900,759, forward strand.
GTTCTCAGTAGGATGGAAGATCAGATTGTCCAATCTGAAAAATGATTAATGAAATTAGGTTTACCATAGTGTTTTAACAAAAACTGAGAAATTTTAAAGTTTCATCTTTTTACCTGAAGTCCCCATGGACAATACTGCAGTGATCAGTAGCCGAAGTAAGATTGTCCTGGAGGAACTTGATCAGCCTATCCATCTCTGGAATATCATCAGTTTTGGCCATTTTGAAATTGCCAATCCAGCGTTTGAGGTTCCTGGCCATGTAACCATCTGAAACCAAGCCTTTACTATGTAAAATAAATGGTGTACTGTACCTGATCTACCGTAGTCTTCAAGACCAACGGCTTTGTAGTCTGTAGTGTGGATTTTGACAAGGGTGTTCAGGGCTTCACTGAAACGTGGAAGTGAGCTCTCTCTCTCTTTGTCTCTATCTCTCTCGTTCTCTCTCGTTCTATCTCGCTCTATCTCTCTCTCTCTGTCGTTTTCTCTCTCTCTCTCTCTCTCTCTCTCTCTCTCTCTCGTTTTTTTCTTTCTACTTACGTGTAAATCTCTCTCCTCTCCTTGGGATCCATTCCAGGCAAAGAAGGATCCAAGAACAGACGACCTCGGTTGTACTCCATGAGATAGAAAGGTGTATCCAAAAGACTAAAAAAACGTTACCAGCTTTTCTTCTTTACACCACTTACGTCTCATTGTAGAGAACAACCTTCGGCACTGGAACATGTCCATGAAGAGCCTTCAGAATACGGAATTCTCTGTCAACTTGATGAGCTTTTGGGAGAAGTTGTCCGCTCTTAACAACAATATTCTATCCAAAAACACGAATCCATTACCGGTTTCTTCCTCAGAACCAATTCCTTTCCTCCGAATTTGATGTAGTAAGTTGGGTTGCTTTGACCATGGCGGAATTTACGAACTACAACTTCATTTCCATGAAGACCCACTTCCTTCTCAAGAAGGTCCTTAAGTTTGTCTTCTGGGAGAAGTTCTCCTAAATTTGATCTTAGCAACGTTATTGAAATGTCAAACTTGTGATGCACTGCCTTGTCTCAGGAGGGAATTCGTTGTGAAGACCAGCAATATCTCGGACCGCCTTGACTGCATTCTCAATGTCCGTCACCTGAAATAAGTTTAGTTGATCTGTATCTAAGCAAAGTGAACATTTAGGGCTCCCTCCAGAAAGAAAGTGGCCGGCCTCTGCAGAGGATCCTATGGCGCAATGGCAAGGTGCCGGATTGTCAATTTCAAGGGACCAGGTTCGATTCCCCTATTAGAATTTCATTTTGCTTTTATTGTTTCAATTTGTGAAATTATGTATATTGATGGTTTAAACATTTTAATTGTATGAAAAGTCTAATTTGATTCTGAATTATGTTAAATTTTGCAGTCTTCTCTGTCTATTTCACCTTTTTTTCTAAATTCACCAACCCACTTAGAATTTCTTTTGCTTTTACTGTTTCAATTTGTGAAATCATGTAAATTTTTTTGAACTTTTTAATTCTACGAAAACATTTAATTATATTTGGAATGATGTTAAATTTTTTAACTCCCTTTTTAGATTAAACTACAATTTTTGTTTCAATATCTCAACCAATGGAAAACACAAAACATACTAAAAATAAACAAAAAATACGTTATTTAGCGGTTTTTGTTTTTTAGTCTTGTTGCCCACTTTCAGTGGGACTTATCAAAATATTTATAGTCCATTCTGCCATCCTCTATGAGGAACCCGTCTCGGACCAGCGGGGAGGCGGACTTATCTCCGAAACATATTGTGCAAATATGCTCGAAGATCAGTAATGCTGTGCTGCGTGTGCCGACTACCCCAAACCCCGCCTCCGCTTGCTTACGGGGGTCAGTCGCAGTTTTGTGTCAGCCCCTTGACCTTAGGCAATTAACCGATTTGTCAGCGCGGCGGCTATCACAAGGGGGCTGTACACGCCAGTCCGAAATGGTCAAATGGCGCAGCGGCAAGTCGTTCGACTACCAATCTGAAGGTGGCGAGTTCGGATCTGCCCTGTGGCATTCTTTTGCTTTTTGGTTTATAAACATGTAAAAAGTATAATGTTGCAATAACAATCTGTAAAAATGATTTTACTATAACAACATTTTTTAAAATTTGATTGTCTCTTAATTTATTGTCGTTTTTGACGTTTTCTTTTTTTACCTACCTTAATAGTTTGTATTCCCAACTTTTTCGCTGATTTCAAGTTGACTCCAAGATCATCCAAGAAGACACATTCATCTGGACGAACCTGCAACCAAACGCCAATTTTATTATTTTTTTATTACTCAAACCTTTGTTTGCTCACAAGCCAGTTTGTAAATCTCCACGTCCGGTTTTCGGAAGCCAACTCTGCATGATTCCACAATCACGTCAAAGTATCTTGTGGTCTTGTGAGGAATGGTAGCCATGCGACGAGCTCTATCAGCGTAGAAATTGTTTGTGACAAGAACTGTTTTGATCTCAGCTGCTTTCAGAGCCTGAAAAATGTATTTAAGCTTCGAATTTTAAAAAAATACCTTGAGAAGTTCAATCATTTCAGGGAAAATTGGAAGATCTCCCATTCTGCCCATGAAGGAGGACATGATCGGGATGATTCCTCCTTGACGGTTGTTCTGCAAAAAAGACTCAATACAGATTTTTAAATTTTCTTAAATGTGTTTTTTTTCGAAAACTTTTTATTTCATTTTACTTACGAAACTATTAGGAAACTTGGTGTTCAAAATTTAAAAAATTTAAAAAAAATTTAATTTAGGTTCACTAATGATGACAGGTTTGCAAAAATAGATTTTAAATTTTAAAGTACAATCGTTGTTTTTGCTTTATATTATTTGTATCTAAACAAAACACATTCCTTTTAGAATCCAAAAAAGTATATACCGTCATTGCAACCTTTTCATAAAATTTTAAAACAAATTTTATAAAATCGCTTTTAAATTTAGTGCAGTTTTAACTTTAAAATAACTTAAAATAATTTAAATCAAATATTATTTGTATTCAAAACACAGTTCTTTTAAAAGCAAAAAAAAATATTGTAAACTAAAATTCCTGTAAGCTTAAAATTTTTTGTGTATTTAAAAATTCTTACCAAACAATATTTCAATTTCTTCAAAAAATACTAAAAAAAAATTTAATTTTCATAAAAGCGCAGTCAAATAACGTTTTGTAAGAACCAAACTATATACACCATTGTGCTTATTGTTGTGTGTTTATGGATTTTTGTTGATAAGGATTCCCAAAAATGGAGCCTTGAAGATTACTGATGCTAATTTTTAAAAAAAAGACTAAACTGAAAGGTTTTTAAGAACTGAATTTGATTTGTTACCTAAAGTTCCTTACCTTAAGGTTGTAAAAGTGAGTAAAAAGGGGTTCGAAGTCTTCACATGTGGTATTTCCCTTCTCCAGCGCTTTGAAATGTTCAGCCACTTCTGGGTCGAGAATGGTTTCCGTTAGGGATCCCTTTGGGAGGGAAAACTTTTCTTCAACTTCTGAAAACGCGCTTTTAAAAATTACAAATTGTTTGCTTACCTTCCCATTGCCCAAACGGCGCCGGAAGGAGAACCCCTCCCATGTCGAAAATCACAGCTTTCACGGGCATTCTAAAAAATCTTCTGTAGGGAGATAGGGTCGGCATGTTTTTGAGAGGGGAAGGGGAACAAGTAAGCGTTGCTGTGGTGCTGATGCGCGTTATCGGTCGAACGTTCGATACGCGCGTATTTTGGTGGAATCAGCGCTACACTCGGGTCAACTGTGATCCCAGCGGTGCCGATTTTTATACGGAGAGGAGAGGGTCAGAAGACCAGAGTGAAGCTATTATCACATCAAAATACTTTAAAAGATCGCTTGTTTCTTGTACCCAAAAAAATCTGATGATCGAAGAAACAAAACAAACAGCCAAAGGATAAACAAATAGTGAAACATTTAAAATGAATTTTTATAATTTTACAATCAAATTTACCTTCAAATGTCACTTAAGTATACCTTGATAGGTACTTATTTACATATTCCTTATCATACAATGAGCTAGAAGAAAGCACCAAAAACATTATTGACAAGGAACACCTCAAACATGAAACATTGGAGTGAAGAGTCTGCTGTGAAACTTGATTCCCGAGTTACCGAGTAATGCGTTGTTTTGCACTTTTCAATTGTTGCGGGCAACTGGCCACAAATAAATTTCAATTGTACCTAAATGAGGTACTTAACACCAATCTCATATTTAGGAAGTTCCTTTTGGTTAATTACTGCCTTTAAAAACCCAATATGTTACGTACCACGGCTCTCCTTTCTGAAGATATCATTATGTATAAAAAAATTTAAGTTTTCATTATCAATTTCATTTTTTGAGGCCCAGCTAGGAATGGCAAAAAACGCAAAGAGAAAACATTGTTCTTCAGCAAAACTTGAAAATTGCGTTTTCAGAGTAACATACCGTTTAAGGGACCACAACCATTAAGATCACGTTCATACATGGTAAACTCGAACGCTTTGTGTTATTCTAACACTATTGTTTTTGGTAAATTGTAAATATTGCGATTTGGCTTTCAATGGGATAGCCTTTTAAGCATTCATATGTGAATTGATGGCAGAAAACTTCATTTTGGCAATCAACCTAAAGTGAATTAAACTAGTACATACATCTTAAATTTTGGAATGATCGTCAACAACTAACTGTAGAAAAGTTCACGGAATAAGGGATGCCCAAATTGCCAAGTAGCCTGGGCCAATATGACACCCTGCACATCTAAATCGAAAGACAGCACGCACGACAAACAGACGCAGACTACATTAGCATCACTACTTCCATTGTTTTTAAATTGTTTTTTTAAAGTTATGGAAAAAGTATTTGATAAGTATGGTGACAAATACGTGTCTCTAGTATAAATATTTATCAAAAACATAAAGCAAAAACGTTTTGTCGATCGGGGATCGAACTGGGGTAGTTTTAGATTACCAGTTCGACCTCTTAGCCACTCGGCTATAGAAAATAACAAAATTTTATATCGGGTAGTTTGAATAGTTTAGACCTGCTGTTTACAACAAAAATAACAATCAAATATGAATTTTTGAATGAGTTCAATTTAAAATTCGATTTTCAGACAACCTTGCTCCGAACTAACATCCGTCAAATTTGCCAAGCAAATTGTTTTTTTTAAGTTATGGAAAAAAGGCTTTTTTTTCTAATTTAAATTTTGCTGGAACCCAGAAACAACCTCAAACAATGTAGAGCCACTGAAAAGCAATATATTTTTTCCAAATTTGTTTCTGTCCCAAAGCATTGCAATGCTGTAAATTCGTCACTTCTTTTCAAAAGTCATGCGCGAAACCCCATGACGCTGTTTTCTTCTGGAAAACTTTCATAAACAGAAGTCAAAGGGGTCATCGCCCAATCCCATTACTCAAATGACTGCTATTTTGCAAACAACCTGTTGCGCCTATTTTCCTACCTTTTCTGTTTGAAAACACCAGTTTTTTCTAAAGTTTGAATCCTTTATGTTTACTTTTGTTCTCAAGGTCAAAAGTGAAACCCACCGTTCCACAAAGAAACCCTCAAAGGGGATTAAAACTGGAATGTGACCGATTTGTTGTCACAAACAGGGTGAACGGTTGGTTGTTGAACGGTTGTTTCATCTTTTTGGCGGTCACTTTTGAGTAGACTCTCGACTAGACCAGTTCAAAACCCAAGCATCTCGTCTTTTTCGTTTCTCCAATTTACTTGACCTTCAGCAGTCGCCGAAGACCTTTGCATTGTTTCAACACCGTCTCAATAACACAAGTGCCCGTCCGGTTCTTTTTCAATCACACCTTTGCAGATGACCAAGACTACAGTAATCTTACTAGTATTATGTGGAGTAGCTGCAGCTTTTCCAGTTTATGATGATGGTAAATAGTATATCAATGAGTTGTCAAATAGAAGGGTTTAGAGTTTGTACCGGTTCCGGTTCACCGATCTTATCACGTTCACAAGCATGTGCATTTGCATCCTAGGCCAGTCTACGAGTATCACCAGCCTGTGGTACGTTTTTGCTCTCTCTCTCTTTCTTCCTTTCTCTCTCTCTCTTTCTCACGCACACACCCTTTCTCTCCGGGATAAAACCTATAAAAACCTCCATTTGAACATGCTAAGTTAAGTTATCACAAAATTATGTCTGAAATTCAAAGTTTTGGATTACAACTCCATCCTGCGTTGTTCTTCTTTTTCTTCCCTCTGGCCAACTCGTGCAGCAGTGATCTCGTGGTGTAGTGGTTAACACATCTGTCTAACACATAGAAGGCCGGTGGTTCGAGCCCGCCCGAGATAAAATCTTTTGCATTTGTTGTGAGGTATTAAAAATTGCCGCACTTTAGGCCTGCAGATGTTTTGTGTTTTATTAATTTCGGGTATACTATAACTGTAATATAATTTTGAACGTGGGTACGCGAACCAAAATGAGAAAAACTGGACGATTTGTTGTGATGCACTATTAAAAACCAGTTCTTTTTATTGAAGAACAGAACAGTGCGATTCGTTTGTCAAAATGTAAACACGTGCGGAAGACTGGAAGAACACACTATTTATATGAAAATCGTATGATAATTGTTTCCATTTTTCAAGTTTCTATCCCTTTTCCCGCTTTGTGCCCTTTGTGTAGTTTGGAGTAACATGTGCTGTAAACTTTGTGTCGCGGCAAAACACAAAACGTCACAGATACTTGGTTCCAAACCAAACCATCTTAAACAACATATTGTATAATTTGCCATTTGGCAGACAACAAACGTGCGCATGGTGTTTTAACGGGGCACCCGCACTGCAGACTCTGCGATCTCGTGGTGTAGTGGTTATCACATCTGTCTAACACACAAGGCCGGCGGTTCGACCCCGCCCGAGATCAAACGTTTTGCTTTTGGCGAAAACATTGCAATTTTCACATAGAATCTCATGCATCACTTATTTTCTTTTTGACAATTTAGTGTAATTTTTAAAAGTTTGATGTTTTACTTATACAATTTGATGCAGGTATTTTACACGATGGATACATTCAAAAGGAATTTTTCATCAAACAAACAATAAAAATCAAAAACTACCGTATCCTCAATGTCATTTCTAAATCTCCTTTTCAGTACACCTACGGTGGAGGCTACGGCGGAAGCTACTACCCCTACTACTCCTACGGTGCCTGGCCTGGCTACGGCGGTTGGGCCAACCCCCTCGGCACTGGCTCCTCCTGGGCTGCTGGAGGTGGTCTTATCGGCAACGCTCTTTCATTTCTAGTTGGATAAATTTTACCCTTCTTATTCTTAATTCTTAACAATCGATTCTATTGTGATACACAATGGTTGAATCTTCGTCTCCGCCATCGGTCAGGGAGTGAAGGGAAAGGGCGCAGAGTTCTTTGCTCCTAAAACAACTTTTCTTACAGTGTTGTGTGGTTTTACCTTTCATATGCGACGGATTGACACTTCTTTCCTCTAAGACACCTCCAGCACAGACGACAGATGTCAGTGCACTGCTCCAAGGAGTAAGCCTTAGCTACCCTAGCCTCCAACATTACATCCAAAGGTCTTACTTCCCTAAAAATTATGTAGTCATTCCAAAAACTAGAAAACTAACGCAAAGCAGGTCCTGACGCGATCATCTCGCAGTCTTCTACCGTAACCAGATGACTTAGGAGTAGATTCAACCGCATAAGAATCCACGATCTTTGGGTCAACTGTTGGTACTGATTTGACAGTTGTTGATGGAAGTAGGTCCATGGCTCCAGCACCAACTATTCCTTCAGCATTGGATTCGTACCCGGATTGTTCAAGGACTTGGTGCTGAAAATTTGAATTTTACAAACTAAGGCGGTTGCCTTTAAACGAAACGATTTTGTCACTAATGGTCTTGAAAGTAGGATTTTTCCAATTAATCGCCGTTCAAATGTGGGTTTGGTTCCAACATGGCTTGAATTGGGCGGAATACCTTTTCGGTGTTTAATAGTCATAGGAAAAAGAGGAAATCAAAATGCGTAAACAGAGTGCATAGTAGACATAAAACGGTGTAATTATATGTTGAAGATTTGCAGTATGTTTGCTTATCGCAAATAGCTTTCCAAAAGTTAAAGTTCTGCTAATGACAAAACAACAATTAAACCGATTGAATGCATAAGTGGTCTGTTCTTCTCGGACTAATATGCATATAATACAGTTGTTTTTCAAAGGACGATTCCTGATTTCTGCTTTACGATTACCCTCAGTGAGGGATCAATGCATGCGACTCGCGTAAATAAATACATGATGCCTTTGGCATCATGTATTTCTTTACGCGTCCTTTTCCCGCGTGCTCTCTTCAGCTTGAAATCGCACGCTCTTGTTTTTCACGGACATCGCTGCGGGACCAACCATTCCCAACTTTCTCCAAATAGTAAAGAAGAACACTGTTCCGTTTGAGAACAACTACACATTTTTAAATCAAGAACAGGGACGAAAACTGGGGAATGCGCCAATTCGCAATACTCTCACTGTTGAAAAACTGTTTTCACTTTGTCTAGCCAGTAGGCAGTCGTTATTTTAAAGATCAAGGTGTTTTGCCACAAAACGGCTAAAGTTTTAGTTTCACATCAATTTTTGAAGTAACAGTAGCTCGTCCCATCAAAAATGATTGCAATGAGACAATTTTTTAACCTTTTTAAGGTAACGTTGATTCAAAACAAGTACCTTGGTAGTTGTAGGTTTCGGAGTTGTAGTAGTCGTAGTAGTAGTCGTTGTTGTCGTGGTAGTAGTCGGAATCTCATCTTCAATCGGCTCAGCAACAACCCCAAAATCATATCCAGATGGTTCAGAGGCCTAGAAAGTTAACCTGACTAGCTGTTATTTTTCCTACCGGAGGAGAACCACTCTTCCTCAACGAAGAAATTGGCTTATGCTTCCAGAGAACCGACTTCAAAGTGGTTGTTGGGACCCTTCCCATAGTCTCCAGACCACCTTCTCCCCAATTAGCCTTGTTTGAGTTAACCATGTTGTGTTTCTTAGGCTGAGAAGGCTGAAACAGGCTTCGAAAGATGGTTAAAAAACAAAAGTACCGCAATTTTCTTGCTTTCGTCCTTTCTTCCACTGCCAAGGCATGTGTTCTCAATGTAAACCGACTTCTCATCATCGATAAAGAGGTCCGGGCTATCGTGGCGAGATTGAGAAGCAATTATACATTCCTAGATTGTGGATTTCCGTTTTCTGGGTACTGTAATAGGTTACTGTACCTTTTCTTTGGTGTAGTAAGCAGCACTTTTGCACACAACATCTGAATCTTTACGTTTCTGGCATGCTCTCCTACATTCGTCAACAGATTCAATATCTTGGATGACTTGGTCAACAATTCCAATGAGGACCTTAAGGAAGACAATCTACAGTACCCTACCGTAACCTACTTTTCCTTTAGTCATATCGAAGCAACTATCTTCGAAAAGAGCATCATCTCGAAGAAGAGCTACACTTGGATTGTCTAAAAAAAATACCGTAACCTTAAAGTTTTTGGATTTACCGTAACAGACCCTATGGTAGTAATCTACCCATCCAACCGCTGGAAAGAAGCCTTTCGTTTGAGATTCCTTGTCTTCTTTGTTCATTTCGCAGCGGCCATCGAATTCTGAGTAAGTGACTGATCTGAATACATAAGTAGTGGTTTGTTTGAAGTGCTGTAGCCCACCGACAACGTTCCCCAGCCATTTCTAGGCAGGCATTCTGACACCGAGAGAGGGAAATGTCTTCTTTGATAACTATGGCGGCTCCCACGAGGGTCATATTGGGGGTCTTCTCAAAGCAATTGGATAGGGCTGCTGCTACGGTAGGTAGCAGAAGGAAAATCATATCTAAATTAGGAAATCTTTAGCTAAAGCTAAGCAAAGAAGATTTGAAGAATAATCTTTAAAAAACTGCAACAAGGAAAGTAGTACATTTAAACAATCAAACATTTGGGATAATCTAAAAGTTCAAGAAAATGTAAGTTTTACAATGATGAGATTTTTTTATATATGTAGCTTTAACGGATTCTGATACATCTGAGTTAACGGCAAGGGTGGATTCGGCCCTAGTGGTCTTCAGGGAAGCCTCGGAAAGGACCCTACCGGGGAAACCAACGAGGGTTCGGATTCCAACAATTTTAATGAAAATGAAAACACGTAAACCATCACTTTTAAGTATGAGTAAAGAAAGCAACAAAAGAATGCTCCATGGCGGACCCGAACCCTCCATGTTTTTCTGGAAAGCGGACCGTGTTTTGGTCGCCCTTCGAATATGCGATTTTGCTTCAATTTAAAAAAAAATTGTTGTTCAGTTTGAGATTTTGTTGAAAATGTAGCACAAATCCGAAAATGACTTATCCAAAACTAAAACTGTGTTAATCGATCAAGAATTGTTGTTAACCATGTTTAGAAATGGCCTAAAACGTAATTAAAACATTTTGTTATATCCACAATATTGGATATATGCGTTTTTTTTAAGCTTTGAGAATCTTGAAAGATTCAAATGTCTGAAAATACGAATTGTTTTGTTGTTTAAAAACTACATTTTAGCATTTGAGGTATAACACGTAAAGAATGTTTTAAAACTTTGGAACATCTGGTGCCTCCTTAAGCTTCAGCTTTTCAAGGAATAAACGGAATGAAAATAGATAAATTATTAAGGTAAGATATAGATGTGCACAATATGTGAGTTGTTTCAGAAACCACCGTTTGGACATAGAATACTGCAGAAGAAATGATATCCAATACCACGTCATTCCACGTCTGCAGCTATACAAAGTAAGCAAATGAATACGGATGTTTTGGCAACAGTGGCTACTATTTGAGAGGCTACCAGATCCTGCCGAATGCAAACAAAAACCGCCTCATTTGGTCATCGCAGCGTTTCTATTTACACAGAGAAAGTAAGCGAGTCTGCGAAAAAATCTGCCAACGAAGTGAATGGATGAAAAGTACCCACGGCAGACTGACTACCGATTCTAAATAGCCGCTTCAAGTAGTCCAGGACCGGTAAACTCAAGGTGAGAACTCTCACCCTCGGGAATGACGCGCCAACGGCCTTGCAACTTAGCTCCCCTCCAATGAACACCAGAAAAAGAACATGACATTATAAAATGTTTTATTCGAAGAAACTCTATATAAACAAGAATCCTCATAATTACACACTATGAGTCTACGTAGAGGAGGCTAGAGCACACCGCTATTACAGTACCCGGCCTACGCGTGAGCGTGGAAGCGTTCCACCTCCATGTAGGGATCCTCCTTGGCCTTAAGGGCCGCCTTTCTAGCTTGCGCCATCGAGGTGGAATTCCTGGTCACAACGTTCGTAATGTAGAAGTCGGCGAGTTCTTTCTGGGCGGGAGAGAGGTCCACGTTCAAGGATCCGCTCTGCGCCAACTGGCTGCTCTTCACAGGAACCGAGGTCTCGGCGTCTCCGAAACGGACCAGGTGGGGAGCGACCTGAAAATAAATCAATAGATATCTCGAATCAGGTCGCTTTCCGCGGTTTATGGTGACCTCAGGCCACTTCTTGGTGACCCTAGCAGCCTCAGGTAGCTTGCCGCTGTTTTCAGGCATCAGGCAGCTTTCTGCTTTTTTGGCATTAGGCCACTTTCCCCTTTTTATGACAATAGGCCGCTTTCTGCGGTTTACGGTGACCTCAGGCCGCGTTCCGTTTTTTTCTGGATGTAGGCCACCTTCTGCTTTTTCTGACAATAGGCCGCTTTCTGCGGTTTACGGTGACCTGAGGCCGATTCTGCTTTTTTTGCCATGAAGGCGCTTTTTCCTCATTTTTCTGGCGTTAGGCCGCTTTCTGCTTTTTCTGGCATTAGGCCGATTTCTGCGGTTTACAGTGACCTTAGGCCGCTCCCATGTTCAGTAATCACTTACGTCAGCCATCCTGCTTCGCAACTGCTTCAAGTCGTCGTAGGGAAGGGTCTTTCCAGCAACCTCGGAAATCGCCCTGATAATCTTCCAGTCGTTGCGAGCATCTCCAGGAGGAGCGATGGCCATCAATGTCCTAAACAAACTTTGACTCCTTCTAGAAAAAATCACACCTCTGGGCACGTCCCTCAGTGTTGACGAAGGTTCCCTCCTTCTCGGTGTAGGCAGCTCCGGGGAGAACAACATCAGCCATCTCGGCTCCAGCATCTCCGTGGTGTCCTAAACCCCATAACTTAAAAGAAAACAGAAAGTTACAGTACCCTGGTAGACGACAAAGGCGTGGGGGTCGAGGTTCTGGCGAGAGACCTTGCCCTCATCAGCTCCGAGGAGGTAGAGGAACTTGACGGGCTTCTTGCGCAGGGAGGAGACTCCGGCCTAAATCAATCGATAACTAAAATCTAATTTGTAATACAGTACCTTGTATCCAATATCGAGGGCTCCGACCTGTCCAGCCCACTGGTGCAGAACGTTGAAGACCTTGGCGGCGGTGTTGCTCTGGAGCTTCTCGGAGATCTCCAGAGTCTTGGCCAGGACAACTCCTCCATTCTCACCCTTGAGGGCTTGAGAACCGACAATGATCATGGGGTTCTTAGCCGAGAGGAACTTCTGAAAAAAAAACTTCAAGCAGAATACAAACTATCGAACCTTGCCGAATTCACTCTTTCCAGCGAGAACATCATCCAAAGCGGAGGCATTGTTTCCAAGGTGGGCGTAGTCGTAGTTGAGATCCGAGTTTCCTCCAATCACTCCGACCTCGATGTCAGAGTAAAGGTAGGACTTCCTAATCCTAGCGTTGAGAACCGGCGCTTCGAAACGAGGGTTGGTTCCTACAAGAAGGAGAGCATCGCAGTTCTCCACTCCAGCGATTCCATTGTTCAGGATGTAGTTGTGGCTAAACAAAACATGTTTAAACAACTTAAAAGGTACTCCTTACCGAAGGTCAGATCCACCGCTGCTGCTGGGGAAGTCGTGCTCGGTGCAGAGGGTCTCGCTGTTGAAACGGTTGAAGAGGTCCTTGAGGGCGAGCATGGATTCTGAAAATCAACTTGAAATCAGAAAGTGAAGCAAAACATACCAACATCGTTGAGTCCTCCAACAACGGCGGCCTTCAGGTCAGCGGGGGTGTCCTTCAGCTTCTGGGCGACGGTGAAGAGGGCCTCCTCCCATGTAGCAGGCCTGAAAACAACAAATTAAAAAATTTAACCGTTAAGCTTTTCTGTTAACTTTTCTCTCTCAAAAATTAAAATTCGGTTGTTTTGGTAATATTCTACAAGCGGCGCCCCAAAACCGAATTTTTTTTACGAAAATTTCTCTGGAAATGGCTACTAAGTGGTTTCAAATCATGCACAAGCACTGTAAACTCTTTAAAATCAATTAAATTTTTTTAAAGTTTTACATTTTTCGTTTAAAGTGCTTGTACATGATTTAAAACCACTTAGTAGCCATTTCCAGAAAAATTGGCGTTGAAAATTTTTTTTCTTTATATAAAAATCGGTTTTGGGGCCCCACTCTTGGCACAGTACCAGTATTTCTGTATATTTGCAATTTCAAACAAACGAACGAAAAAAAGAGTTTAAAAACCTACTTCAGCATGCCGTCCTTGTCCTTGATCATAGGGCTCAGAAGACGCTGAGTCTTGAGACCATCGATAGCGAAACGGGTCTTGTCCGAGATCCATTCCTCGTTGATATCCTGAAAATTTAAATTTAATTTAAAAACAAACTTCGGAATTTAATAATTAAGTTCAAAACTTACGTCGTTCATCTTAGGAATAACCCTGAGGAGGTCACCCGTGCGGTGGGAGATGACAATGTTGGAGCCGGCGGCATCCATGACATCGACACTCTCGGTCTTGCGAGTTTCCCAAGGGCGGGCAACGAAGGCGTAGGGCTTGCTGGTAAGGGCTCCGACAGGGCAGATATCGATGACGTTTCCGGAGAGCTCGGAAGCGAAGAACTTCTCCACGTAGGTTCCAATCTGGAGATCAACTCCACGTCCAGTGGTTCCAAAATCGGGGAAGGCGGCCACTTCGTTGGCAAATCGCACGCAACGGGTGCACTGAATGCAACGAGTCATCACGGTCTTGACCAGAGGACCGATGTTCTTGTCCTCAACGGCCCTCTTTCCGTCGTGTCCGCACTGGAGACGCCCACGATCACTACCGAAGGCGACAGCCTGGTCCTGCAGATCGCACTCTCCTCCCTGGTCGCAGATGGGGCAATCCAACGGGTGGTTGTTCAACATGAACTCCATGACTCCTTCGCGAGCCTTGCGGACAAAGTCACTGTTGGTCTTCACCTTCATGCCCTTCATTACGGGCATGGCGCAAGAGGCAACGGGCTAAAAATAAATCTTTAGAAAACTAAGGTAGTTTTATTACCTTGACGCTCTTCTCGACCTCGACGAGGCACATGCGGCAGTTTCCGGCAATGGAGAGGCGGTCGTGGTAGCAGAAACGGGGGATGTCGACCCCGACGAGGGCGCAGGCCTGGAATTCATCAATAAAAATACATTAAAAAAACATTTTCTTTACAGTTATTTCTAAATTAACCCAAACTTTTTGCGTATCTGAAGCTGACGTGTTCTTTCTGCTTTTTCTGGTGACCTCAGGCCGCTTTCCGCTTTTGCTGGTGACCTCAGGCCGCTTTCCGCTTTTTCTGGTAACCTCAGGCCGCTTTCCGCTTTTTCTGGTGACCGTAGGCCGCTTTATGCTTTTTCTGGTGACATCAGGCCGCTTTCCGCTTTTTCTGGTGATCTCAGGCCGCATTCCGCGTTTTCTGGTGACCTCAGGCCGCTTTCCGCTTTTTCTGGTGACGGCAGGCCGCTTTCTGCTTTTTCTGGTGACATCAGGCCGCTTTCCGCTTTTGCTGGTGACATCAGGCAGCTTTTCGTTTTTTATGTCGACCTCAGGTCGCTTTCAGCTTTTTATGGCGACCTCAGGCTGCTTTCCGCTTTTTCTGGTAACCTCAGGCCGCTTTTGCTTTTTATGGCAGAAAGCCGCTTTCTGCCTTTTATGGCAATCTCAGGCCGCCTTTGATTTTGCCATTATTCTAGTGACTTCATGTACTTTCTGCATTGATCACAACACGAAAAGCCACAACCCCTGACTCTGCTCCAAAAAATACAATTTCCATAATCAGGTATTTTCCAGGTCACCGAATTAAACCGAGCAAATTCAAAGTAAACAAAAAAAACTGTATAATCACCTGGAGGATGGTAAGTCCGGGGTCCACCAGAATCTTCTTGTCGTCGATGAAAACTTCGATCTTCTCGGGTGCGGCGGCAGAGGACTGTGCGCGGGTTGACACACGGCTCCTACGAGCCGCACGCGCCAGCTGCGCACCGATACGCTGCATTGTAACCCTAAAAAAACTATAAAAATCAACAAAAAATCAAAAATACAAAGATATTTCAACCGGAATGAACCGGGACTTCAAAAAATACAAAACATTGGTCCAGCCATTGTTAGCCAATAAAATTATGTGTCACTCTGCAAATACAGGGAAAAATGAGGTCAAGTGAAATTATACGACAAGTCTAAAAGCATTCCTACCCAGATCACAACACCATGTACAGTCCGTAAGTGAACCCAATAACAATATTAGCGAATAAAAAGGAGGGGAGACAGTTTCCCGGAAGGCATAACACAGGAGATAGGCATAGTACAGGAGACTACTCATCGGCAATGCGAATGTTGGGGTTAGACATGGGGTCTAGGAGGGGATCTTCTCCAGTCCTCCGGGATGCCAGGACGAACATAACGAAGATGAAGAAGACGACAATTAGGAGAATGAAGAGCTTCGACCGGAAGAAACGGCCAGGACCGGAACTACCGTAACGAGACCTGGAAAAATCGATAACTTGAAATAGAAAAAATGGACTAACCTCAAAATACCACGAATCCATTCGTGGGCAGGGCGGCGCTGGTATTTCCTATCGTCGCTGTCAGTGTCATGGAGCAGAGGGACCGAATCCTGGTCACGGTACTGGCTGCTACCGGTGAAGCCATCAGCCGATGTCATCCTCTGCGAAACGGAGGTCACGTCGTTACCACTGAAAATCAATAATCAAATTAAAATTCATTTTTTAAAGATGAAATTTAAATTTAAATAAATAAAAATCAATAAAACTTTTAAAATTGAAAGATCAAAAATGTTGAATGAAAAGTACCTGTAATAATCAGGCACTGTGATGACTTGATCGTGACGAGGAGCGGTGTAGGAGGCTTGCTGGGTCTGATGGTTGGAGACGACCTGATGGCGTTCAGGGACACTAAAAATTAAAAATAGATTTAAAAAAATAAAGTTATAAAAAGGAATAAAAATAAGATTTTTTTCAAGATTTAAACAAGGATAAAAATCTTTAAAAAAAAATAGGTTAAAACCAACCTTTCCGCCGACTGCTCGTAATTCTGCTGAGGAGCGGAATTATTCAAATGATTGTAATTATTGAAATCCTGATTTTGGTTCCCAAAACTGAAAATTTAAATGTGTTTGTTATTAATTTACAAAATTATTACCTGGTGGCATCGAGGTTCCCATGGCTAGGGGCGGATCGATGATCATGAATTTGAGGAGGAGCAAGACGTCCCCAGTCGACAAGAGCGAGCTGCTCTTTCAGAAACCGGGAGGCGAACCAACTATTGGCAGGAGGGATAATAGGACTCCTGAAAATATGGAATTAAAATTTAATAAAATGGAAAATTAAAATTTAGAAAAAAAGAAAACTCACGTGCAATTGGGACATTTCCTACCGGCGGGTGCGGTAGTACCAGGGAGACTTTTCTGGAGCTGATCGAGGCAATCCCAATGGAAGACATCTGAAAAATTAAAATAAGTGAAAAAGTAAAATCAATAAATGAATTTAAAAGTTTAAATTTGAAAACATACGAAGACAATTCAAGCGAACGGTCTTTTTCAGGGAAAGATCTTCTTTGCAGAGCTCACACTGCTTGCAGACGTCCACATCGGACAACCAGGCTTGGGTTGAGCGAATATCACACTGAAAACGAATAAAAATTAAGATAAAAATGGGTAAAATCAATTTTTATAAATAAAAAATTATAAAAATCAATGAAAATTTACATTCTCGTGCCTCTCCGTATCGAGACACTCGTAGCACACGTTTTCCCCATGCTGGTAGCAGAATAGTACGGAACTGCGCTTACCGCATCGGCACTTTCCCATACCTGGCTGCCTCCGGAAAAAATAAAAATAAAATAAGGAAATATAAGATAAAAGTAGAAAAAATAGAAATAAAAATAAGAAAATAGTCAAATACGAGGTTTTTTCAAATAAAAATCACTAATTTTCCTATACAAATCATCTAAACACGAAATTTTTAAACAAAACCCAATTAAACACGGCATCGGATGGATAATGTAACTAATATTCATGAAAAATAAAAGAAAGTCACATTTTGTAGTGAAAACGTCATTTTATACAATAAACCTTTATTTTTCAAGCAAACAGCTTCAAATATGATCATTTCTTTCAAATAGCTAACTAATATCAGCTAATGTAATTTAGATTACCTGAAATTCAATTAAACATTTAAGAAAAAAAGACTTTTAAATAAAACAAAAAAGAAACGTATAAAATCCGCTTAAAATCAATTTATTTCCATGAAAATCCCTCAAAATTCGAAAATTCATTATTTTTAAATTTAATTTACATTTTAAAGTTTTAGAAAATTTCAAAAATACAAGAATAATTTGGCGATAAATAAAAAATAAACTTGAACGGTTGGTAACAGCCGGCTCGGGGTGGACACCGCAATATTTGTGCGCACGGCAGGGCTTTCGTGGCGGGACCCAGGCAGTCTTACCGGCGGCGCCGAGGCTACCTTTGAGGGTAAATTGGAGGTATTGAAACAAGAGAAATTGATAATGTTAAGCTCTGTTTTTGAAAAGGGGAGTCCGATAATAATAATAATTCATATAAAAAATAGAAAATTGGGATAAAAAATTCTTTGAAGGTGGTTTTGAGGCCCTTGAAAAATGGAGTCATACCCTGCCGGTTTTTGCGTTTTTAAAATGCTACACAAATGATTGTAGCGTACTTTTGTAGTGAAATATGGTTAGATTCACCGACTTCGTTGCCCAGTTTTTGATTTTGGGTCAAAATAGCCTAGAAACAGTGATTGTTTGACTTGTTGTTCTGTTTTTCTCCAATTCTATCCACTCATCTTCATAGCACGCGACGGTTGCGCAACGCCATGTCACTAAACCTGATGTGGTCGCAAGATAACGGGAACAAGAAGCCTCCCGGATCAGATAAAGCAGCCCGAAACTCGTTTTCACGTAGCGCGCCGGTAGAAAGCTTGACAGCACATGGTTTGCAAACAGCTGATCTCATATTGCGTGAACTGGCCCCTCCTCCCTTTCTTCTGCCGTCCGGCAAATGAAGTCTGCCCTTGAATCCGCCGACCATTATTAGCTGGCAACATGTGTGCGCACAGGAGGCCACTTCTCTAAAGACATCTCACTCGCCTCCCAATTACGCGGCGTTCTTCCGTCCTTCCTCCAAGGAACTACCCTTTTCCAAAAGGAACATGGTCCTTCCTCCAAGGGAATGGCCCCCGGCCAAAAAAGGTAAAAGCAGAGATGAATGGGGGAGGCTATTGACATCGCCATTGCCAAATGGAGGGGGAATGGGTTTTCAATAACCCCCATTGAGAACCACTGTTCAGCCAATTAGTCTGGGCTATCCAAAGCAAAAAAGAGTCGTTTCGTTTTAGGAGACGGCCTTCAAAGAGCAGAACCGCTCCCTCGTTGTTCTACCAGGCCTCCTCCACCTCTGACTACGGTAAGTTAAAGCTGAAATTGAAGATTATAAAATTTGATTTTCTAGTTAGAACGTTCCTTAAATTGTAGTGTTTTATTGCCTAAATTGCTACCTCTCCCCTTCTCTCTCTCGCTCTCTCTCTCTCTCTCTCTCTCTCTGATCGGTGAACTAAGAATTACACTAAAGAAATACCATTCTATTTTACTGCGCGAACTTTTTTCCTGAAACGGACAACATCAAGTTCAGTTTCTTTCTATCACTGTTGTAACTCTATTTTTATACCAAACTTCATCAGTCGACCTTCTTTTTCTATCACAAATCGTGATTTCAATCAAACCTGTCATTTATGTAATATGGTTCGCATTCTTTAGGGGATTACTGTAACATGTTATTGTTTCCTTCAGACTGGTAGGGAGTGTTTTTCCTTTTTCTACATTACTCCAAACTCTTTTAGCCAACCGTGCGATCGAATTAGCGTTAGTTTTAACCAACTGCCTTGCAAAGCTACAAACTACCACAAGTGTACAATTTAACAGCAGAAACAAGTCGAGACTCTTTGTAATTTCTAAATCAACTTTTTCGTTTTAAAGTGGCCAAAGTATTTTGTGTGTTGTTTTTGTCTTTGTCCTCAGACTTAGTTCAACAGCAACCCTTTTTTGTACTTTTATCGTGTAAAATGCAGAATTATGTTTGATCTTTAGTTTTTTGACGGCTCATTTGATTTGAAGGCTTTGATTTCTGTTTTGAATTTTAGTTTTTACAATTTTTTATTCCAATAACACATGATCTGGTTCAAAATACATTTGTTCTTTAAACACTACACATTTTTCATGTTTGAGAGCCAAAAGCAAAAGGAATGCGCCAGTTAGGAATCGAACTCGGCACCGTCAGATTGACAGTCGGACGGTTTGCCATTGCACCATTTGGCCATCTTTCTCTTGCGCGATTAGCCCTCTCAGAAGAGGCCGCCGCGCTGGCTTGCTAATTACCTGAGGTCAAGCGACTGTCACAAAACTCTGCCGTTGACCCCCGTAAACGAGCAGCGGCGCGGATAGGGGTAGTCAGTGCGGGAAGCTGATCTGCACTTGCTTTTTCATATGAATCACTAACAATGTTTCGCAAGTCAGTCCGCGTCCCCGTGGTGCGAAACGGGCTCCTCATAGAGGATGGCAGAAGGACTCTAAGCATTATTATTGAAAAAAGCCCGCCGAGAGCGCGCAACAAAACTGACTTTAAAAAAACATAATTTTTTTAAATAGGATATTTAGATTTTCTTTGCTTTTTTTTTGTTTTTTGTTTTACACGTCTTTTGACGAAAGGAAAATTCTCCTCCTCTCACCACTTTGAAAAGCTAGTACCTCAAACATTGGTGTTTAAAATCATGCCAGCATGTGATTGTTAAAAAATAACTTAAATAATACTCTTTTTGCCAACCGTGCGATCGAATTAGCGTTAGTTTTAACCAACTGCCGTGCAAAGCTACAAACTACCACAAGGGTACAATTTAACAGCAGAAACAAGTTGAGACTCTTTGTAATTTCTAAATCAATTTTTACATTTTAAAGTGGTCAAAGTATTTTTTGTGTTGTTCTTGTCTTTGCCCTAACACTTAGTTCAACAACAACAACCATTTTGTGCTTTTATCCGGTAAAATGCAGAATTATGTTTGATCTTGAGTTTTTTGACTACAAATTGACAAGTTCTTTGACAGCTCATTTGATTCAAAGGCTTTGATTTCTGTTTTGAATTTTGGTTTTTATAGTTTTTTTTAAATTTCAGTAACCCATGATCTAGTTCAAAATGCATTTGCTCTTTAAACACTACACATTTTCCATGTTTGAGAGCCAAAAGCAAAAGGAATGCGCCAGTTAGGAATCGAACTCGGCACCGTCAGATTGACAGTCGGATGACTTGACATTGCTCCATTTTGCCACCTTGCTCTTGCGCGATTAGCCCCCTCAGAAGAGGCCGCCGCGCTGGCTTGCAAATTACCTAAGGTAAAGCGACTGTCACAAAACTCTGTCGCTGACCCCCGTAAACGAGCAGCGGCGCGGATAGGGGTAGTCAGAGGGGGAAGCTGATCTGCACTTGCTTTTTCATATGATTCACTAACAATGTTTCGCAAGTCAGTCCGCGTCCGCGTGGTGCGAAACGGGCTCCTCATAGAGGATGGCAGAAGGACTCTAAGCATTATTATTGAAAAAAGCCCGCCGAGAGCGCGCAACAAAACTGACTTTAAAAAAACATAATTTTTTTTGCTTTTTTGCTTATTTTTCTTTTACACTCTCACCACTTTGAACACCTAATACCTCAAGCATTGGTATTTAAACTCATTCAAACATGTGCTTGTTAAAAAATAATGCAAATAAAGTAAGCTACGGCACCTTGACCTGTTGCCTTTTACTCCAGTGCCATTCGTGTTTGAATCTTCCCTAGTAATATATTTTTTGTGACAGAGACATGAAATGCACTTTATCGCTGCATCCATTACATTCACACATCCGGAAACAAAAAGCGTGGGTGCTTCGTTTCTTGCCAGATGTTAATCACATTGCTCTTAGTCATCCATTAGTACGAAAAAGAAAATCCAGATGCAGTCTCATCCATTGTTACAAAAAGTAACAACATCGTTATGTAAGCTTTGCCGAGAAAGCAATCAGTCAGCTGCCAATTTTTTTTGAACTGAGCAAGATCGACTGAACCGCATGTATCCTTAAATTTATTTTGACGTTAGTTAAAAACTTGTTTAAGTAACTATCGATTTTTTTTAAAGATATACGTTTGCTCTTTGAACAATTTCGCACTTTTGGCAAATCGAGTTTTTGATTCCGCTCAAGGTTTAACGGTCACTACTGTAACCGGGCACCCTCGCAACAACCCTCTATCGGAATCTGTTATAAACTAAAATTTTCGAATTGTCAAGTGTGCCAGGTTTTGAGTTCACCATTGGCCCAAATAATGACAATATACAACCTTTTGTCAGTTTTCGTCACAATATGTGGACTAAACCAAGATTCCAAGAAACTAACTAGTTTGAGTTTTTTGAAACGCTTTAATCATCAAAACAGCGTTTTGCCTCTGAGATGACGTCATTGAGAACGACCTACTATATCTCCGGTAGATGATATCCTATCTACTAGGTTTTATTAGATGAAATGTTGGAAATATTTTGTGCAACAAAATAGAAACTGGAACTTTTTGAAAATTTCAATTTTGAAAGGGTGAAATCTTAAATTTTAACTTTGAAAAATCGATTTTTAAATCATGTGATTTCATACTGTCCGAGCGCGCTCCGATTTTTTTAACGCTTACACATCAAGCTCTCTTTTTTTTAAGACCCCACCTCTATCACACTTGTACACCCGTACGAGATACGGAAGTCATGTTGTTGAAACTGGGTGACAATAATGTATTTGAGTTTCTGACACTAATAAAGAACTTGTATTTCATTATTGCTTGTTTTGTATTGGTTTTAAAAAAGTTCACAGAAACTTTTATCATTAAAAAGTTTCCCAAAATGATGTTGCTGAGCAATTGTTTGTTGATTTGTGAACTTTTGCAATTTGCTGAAATCAAGCCCTTTCCCTGAACTCTTGGTGTTTTCTTGCTTAGTCACCCAAATGAATCAAAGTTTCTGATTCTGAGAACCACCTCTTATATGAGTTTTAAGATCAAACATGAGAAAAGAGGTAAAAACCTTGCGAAAACCAATGTATCCTCCCGTATCTCACATCCGCCGCTCTTAATCATCCCGACTGACACCAAAGTTTAACACTGGCCTCCTGCAGTAATCAAAGGAAACTAAACATTCGGCTCAATCGGTGCTCTTCAGTCTCCGCTCCTCCGGAATCTCTGCTCTAATCCCCCAGGTCACCCATACAATTTCACGCTCTGCGCAATCGCGTGGGATAATGTAGCGCTTACGATTTCCTCCCTCCAGCTGGCGGGGAAAATCATCGTCGATTGAGTGAGTGGCCGGTTTTTGTCTACCACCTGACACCTCTTTTTGTAGAATCGGGTATCTCAGTTGATTGGGAGGAAGTAAGCACTCTTAGCTGTGTTACTTCCAACTACAACCAACTGTCCTCTAAACTTTGGCATTCCTGTATTAAAAAAATAGGGATTTTTGCAAAAGATTAGCACAGGCCAGTCTAAATTCAGAACCATGTTGATTATCCTGGTTATCCTAATGCCCCAGAGCTAAAAGTACCGCGAGCCCTTTTTCTATTCATAGCCTACCCAATTTAATTTGCGATCCTCTCTCTTCACTCTCAGGTCTTTGACCTTCTAAAGCTATAAGCCTTTATCATCTCATGTTATCAAAGCCAGATTTGAGATTTCTGGAAAATAGGAATTCGTTCTCACTCACTCTCTCTCTCTCTCTCTCTCTCTCTCTCTCTCTCTCTCTTTCTCTCTCTCTCTCTCTCTCTCTCTCTCTCTCTCTCTCTCTCTCTCTTACTCTTTCTCTCTCCTCTCTGTGCTCCCTAGCCTTACCTCTAGAATGTCAGCTTTAACCCCATATCCACACACATATAACGACATATACAAATTTTTAAAATAATTAAATAATTATACATATAGAAATTTAAAATTTAAAAAAAACACAAAACTCTATAAAACATAAAAACAAACAAAAAACCAACCAGATATCACTCTATTGTTTCAAATTTAGTCTTGTTGCGCGCTCTCGGCGGGCGTTTTTCAAAAATAATGCTTAGAGTCCTTCTGCCATCCTCTAGGAGGAGCCCGTTTCGCACCACGGGGAGGCGGACTGACTTGCGAAACATTGTTAGTGAATCATATGAAAACGCAAGTGCAGATCAGCTTCCCCCTCTGACTACCCCTATCCGCGCCGCTGCTCGTTTACGGGGGTCAGCGACAGAGTTTTGTGACACTCGCTTGACCTCAGGTAATTAGCAAGCCAGCGCGGCGGCCTCTTCTGAGGGGGCTAATCGCGCAACACCGAGGTGGCCAAATGGTGCAATGGCAAGTCGTTTGACTGTCAAGCTGAAGGTGGCAGGTTCGGTTCTCAACTAAGGCATTATTTTGCTTTTTGGTTTTAAAACAATAAAAACAAGTAATGGGGAAGGAAAAATGACTAACCAATGTTTGAAAACAACGGTAAATTTGATATTTCAAACTTTACACAAACGATCACAACATTTCTCGTTCTTTGTTGAAAATGCGACATTCAGCTTCAGTTCTAGGTTTAGAGGTTTTGTAGATTGGTAAACAACCTTGTACATTTTTTTACACAAGTCAGATGCGCCTCAAACTGTAACAGAAGGTTCTTACTTAAGAACCAAAGTACATACTGTTTGTGACAAGTTCAGCTGTACTTCGGTCGTACTTTTGAGCAGTTTTCAGGTGTACCTGACCTGTACTAAGCAAAAATCATTTTAAAAAGTGATGCCCCCCGAAAAATTTTTGGTTTTGGTTAAACAATTTAATCTGTCTTTCAGATCAAAGAAAGTAGTTTCAGACAAAACTATCTTATCTACTTGCCTATTTGTTGTTTTGTTACTCTTTCTTCCTATTTACATCATATTAATCTGTATTCTATCGTATAACTGAATGATGAATATCTCAACTACTGCCAGTATCTCATTTCTCCCTTCCTAAACCAGTCACTTGGCTAGCCATTTCACACGCTGTTCGCAACTGGGCTGTCCCCCGCATCCCGGCAGTGTCTGACCGGTTCCTTCGAGTGCTGTTTGGCATCGCATTGCGCAACGTATGGGCTGTCTTCCGCGAACTTTGAGCCATCCTCTCACTGGCTACGACTGCAATTTCGGCGTTCCTTTGCCTCCACCAATTTTATTATCGATATAACAGCCGAACATGCATTTTGAAATTGGCAGCTACCCGGAAGTGGGAGCAGATGTATTTTTGCTTTTTCTCCTATTAATTCCTAGAAATTTCTCAATGAAGGGTTCATTTCGCTAGAAATGAGACAAATGGAACCAACAAACAGCGAAATTGAGTTTGACATGTAATTTATAGCTACCCACAAGCTATAAAGGCAGCTTTTCGTAGCGGTTTCCATGCCGTTTTCAACAAGAATTGGATTTTCAAACTAGTTTCAAAAGATATGTCTAAATCACAAAGTCCTCAACCACTTCAAGATTGCACTTATTCTAGTTTTTATTGAAAACATAGAAAATTGGGACCTTCCCTTTAAATCCACTTCTTTGTTTCACCAAAATTCAAATGCTGAAATTTCCATTTTACAAATTAACTTAGCCAATTTTCCTGAGAAAACACCTTTCGACTATGAAAGTGTTTCCAGTTTTATCTTTTTCAACTTTTTGCTACTGCTCGGAAAATTGCCACCCTTGGCAAACACGCGCAATTTTAAAATTATAAAGATCAGAAAAACAAAATTTTAAATCATATTTTACGAACTAAAACTGAATTTTAATGTCCTACAAAAACGAAGTTTTTTTTAGATAAATTTTCTTAACGAATAACGTTTTGTTTTGATAAAAACTAATTATTTTGTTTTTCCCGTGCCAGTGAAAATGTCAATTTTAAATCATTTACGTTTTTCTATGAAAATTGTAATACATATAAAAACATGTACCAACTGAAAATTGAAGGTGCTAAACTGAAAAATGCTAAACGTCCAACTTTTTTTTTGAGGAAAAAAATTTCATTTGAATTCGTTTTTTAAAATTGATCTAGAACATGTTTGTGTCCTATTTATGGTAATACGTTATTTTTCGTATCATCGTTGACAAAACATCCTGTTTTTGTGGTAAAACTCGCGCTGCTATTCTTTAGTGACACATTGTTGTGGCATATGGAGCGCTTGAACACATGACGCCAACGCATGGAAAAGTCAGCTGATGCATCCTCGGGCCTTTCAGCAACCATGTTTTTCATTTTTAAACTACCCTTTCTATTGAAAAGTTAAACTGAAAAGTGAAATTCTACTTTTTAAATCCAAAAAAGCACTGAAAACCCACTGAAATAAACTGAAAAATCCTCTTTTTTCTTATAAAATTTAATTTTCTTATAAAAATCCCTCCCGTAAGTGGTAGGATAGCCAGAATTGTTATTCCAGAAGGATCTGGGTCATTGTTGTTTGTGGGTTGCGTAACCAAAGCCAATTTAGCCGTGTGCTCCTCGTTCCGCTCTATATTGATTTCGAGCGCGTTTACTGCCATGTCCTTTGCCGTTCCTTTTGCACCAACAATACACACTACTAATTGGCCTTCTCTTCTTTCCTGACACTGAAAATTGAAATCCAATTTTATAATGATTTATAAAATAAATTAAAATTTAATTCAGGCTAAATGAATCAGCTGTTTTTGTTTATCCGGCTCTTTTGATTATAAATACCACCTGTTTTCATGTGAGTCAGACGCCTAATCAACAATTTCCGATCGTGTTACGCCAAAATAATTCAGGCTTCTGTTATTTTACACCTGCTTCTAGGAAATTCGAAGATATTTCAATAACTAAATGCAAAAACGCCTTGAAAAATGGAGAAATTGTATTTTTTAAACTATTTTGTATTTAAAACTGTTTTAAATCCAGTTTTTCAATGTAGAATTGTTTTTGTTTGAATTGAAATACGTATGTAAATTTTAAAACACTAAAACTTATGCTATCGGCGAAATTCAACCAAATAAAGCCAAATCCCGCTTTTCGTAAATTTTTTCAAAACATTTGAGTGAAAAAAGCAGAAAAATCAATCTTATTGTGTTTTGTGTATCTTTAAAAACAAATATATCTGTTTCATTTATATATTTTGTTTGAAACGAAGAGATTTTCCGAAACAGTGATAAATAATATTATATTTTCAGTTATAATTCAGTTTTAAATCACATTTGATTTTTCTGTGGAATGAAAATGAATTTTTCACTAAACAAGGACATAATATTACTTAAAAAGAAATACCTAAAAATCAAACAAAAGAAGATTTTGCGATTAAAAAAAGTAAGTTATTTATTGTTGTTTATTTATTTTAAATTATCTTTTAGTTCCAACTTTTTAACTTCCACTTGTTTTTAGTAATTCTTCGTATTAAGCATGAATTCCAAATTAACATTTATTCGAGTTTTCAATTCAGGGCCGAAAGTACCGTTGGACGAGTTCATCGTCGTCCTCTACTCTATGGGCAAATCAGCTTGTCGCGGAACCGGCTAAACCCGCGCCACAGCGTTTTTTCGCCGATAAAGTCGTCGTCGGCCCTGTCAGAGGTTGGTTTTTGCCCCCTGGACATGATCCGGCTTCAATTTCACTCTTTTTCTCCACTTTATTGGAGTCCTCATTGATTTCAGGCACCGCAGTTGAGTTGAAGTGGTTGCCACGCAACTCGATGATGGAAGTCGACGAGTATACCGAAGCTTCCGGTTAGTTGCTAGCGACGACGGAAGATTGATAGTCGTATAGGGATGGCGGATTCGATGCCCTGCACTTCGCTCTGCCCCCCAACGTCGTGCCCCGGACTGCCCCCGACCCCGCCTAGCGGAAGTGCGGGTTTCAACGCGTCCTCCCTGACATTGGGTGAGCTTTCAAGTGCATTCCTGTTGTCTTTCTTCAGGTTTTTAACTTTAAAATCAAACTACAAATTACAAACTGGCTACAAAACTGAACTATGCTTAGCAATTTCCCAATGTTGTAGTAACAGTAAACTTCCTGCCAGCAAAAATCGCAAAACTTTAAAACCAAACTTCAAACTACAAATTGAGTACAAAACTTAATAAATTTCCCACATTTATGGTAACTGCTGGTTTTCTGCCGCAAAATTTGCAATTTTCAAGCAAATTTCAGCTAGTTTTTACAAATCCTTTTCTTTTAATGCGCTAGTTTTCATAGTTTTTTCCTAGTTTTTATAGGTGAGGTTTCAAAAACGGCTTTTTATTTTCCAAAATTTAACGTACCTATTCAAAATTGAAACTCAATTTTTCAGGCTTTTTGGAAAAATACGAAAATTTTCATGGTCTTTTCTTATGTTTTTTTATGGTAAAATGAGTAGACAACTTAAAGAAATTCAATTTTCCAGAAGGCTCAGCAAAACACTTGACTTTTCTTTGAAAAAAATCCCGTTTTCTTTTTTTCCTTTGCAATTTCGCTCAATTATCCACGCTGAAATGGTTTTGAAAACATTATATTGAATAGCTTTTTAAAATAGCAAAGCTGAAGCGTAGACTTATCTTTTTTCCTTTTGAAAACGGCTCTAAAAAAGGTTTTTTTCTCTCTCCAAAAATTCCTGACTCATCGCGTAGCCCCCGTTTATACACCATTCGTATCAGATCCCCTGTGTAAACATAATCTATCAACAAGCAGTATATTACAGTCTGTTTGTTCAGTTCCAATCAATCAATAGGAACCATTCGTATCTTCTAAGGCATTGACTGTAGTGAACGGGGCGATGTTTGCGATGAATGCAAAGTGCAACGAATCTATTATAAGGTGGTCTAAATGATCTGTCATTTCTTACTGATTCCTGTCAGGGAGTGGTTTTATTACAGTTCGAGACCAGATTCTTACTGCAACCAGTGTAAGAATTGAGTTTTCACCCAGTTTGTAACTGACTGTACATTGCTTTTACATTTTCATTACCTAAAACTTTTAAAATCCCCTTAAATTGTACCTTACGAATTTTGATCTAATAATACAACTTTCTGGGTGGTCCCATTTGTCTTTACTGGACCACCGAGACAATTTCAATAGGTCTTCCAGCATTGACGGGCCAACGTGGCCAGACTGGACCTAGTCTAACTGGACCACCCCTATACTTAAAATGGGTGGTCCATTATGGGTTTTTTACACCAGGAAACGGTCTGTCCTCACTGGACCACCCAGAAAGGCTACTGAGTGGTCCAGGAAAGTTTCCCAATATGCCCAATAAAGGCGAATAAAAGTTTGATATCTTAAACTGAGGATCTCGTTCTTATTTTTTAGCTTCCACATCAAACAATCCTTCGCCCCATATAACGGGGCCACCCATGTAGTCGGAATGGGTGGTCCAGTTGCCAGAAAACTTTTAAACCAAATTTCAACCAGCTCAATTGTATTTTTTCAGCTTCCGGAATGGCCCAAGTCCCCGCCGTGGAAGCCTTCGTCTACAATGATCACCAAGAAGCCCCGAACATTCTAAGCATGTTGGCCACCTTCAGAAGTGACAACTCCATGTGTGACGTGGAACTTCAGGTGAATCTTGAAGTTTTTAATTTTAATTAACTTTTCAGGTGGATGGATGTTCCATCTACGCCCACAGGTGCGTTCTTGCCGCCGCCATTCCCTACTTCCGCTCAATGTTCACCAGTCTCATGCTTGAGACAAAAATGAAGACAATCGTTCTAAACGTGAGTTTTACTTACTTTCAAGCTCTTTTTATGTGAACTTTTCAGGATATCACTTATGATTCCCTCCGCCTATTGGTGGACTTTGTCTACACAAGCACAATTCGCATTGATAGCGACAATGTGCAGAATCTACTTTTTGCTGCATCTATTTTACAGGTAAAATACATTATAAAAAAACTTCAAATTGAGGTTTTTCAGATGGATAATGTATGCCTGGCTTGTCAGAGATTTCTATCTCGTTTCTTAACCACGTCAAACTGCCTGATGATTCGACAATTCGCAGAGCAGCATAATTGCGTTGATCTCATGGAAAATACTGATGATTTTGCAGTTGAGCACTTTTCTGTAAGTATTTTTTTCTAAAATCTAACTCTTTTTTAAATAATTTTATATTTTGTAAATTCAGGCCATTCGAAAAATGGAGGACTTTGCAACCATCCCCTTTAACCATCTTCGAGATCTCCTGAGGCGAAATGATCTGAATATTTCAAGCGAGGAAGAAGTGAGAACCCCCTTATTTTCCTTTTTTATCAATTGTTTAAGGTTTTCGAAGCTGTTGTCACCTGGGTCGCAGCTAATGAAGCTACAAGATTGGCGCATTTCCACGAACTACTCTGCTTGGTCCTTATTCCCCAGCTTCATTTACAATACATCATGAACACTGTCAAACCCCACCCTTACATGCAGGTTAAATAGGTTTAACGAGTTTAGTTAACCGTGAACTTTAGGGAAATCGGGACAGTAGTGAATTCATGTCGGAAGCTGTTTTGGAAACGCTAAGGCCTTATCAGGGCAGAGCTTGCTCCTTTGAAGCAGCTTATATGGAAGAAAGCTGTGGACAATACGCGGCTACTCCTTTGGTAAGCATTTGAAACAGTCGGGCCGCTAAGCGGCTCCCAGTCGGCCGAAGGTTGCCTTCACAAGAAGTCAAAGGCCCTTGTTGCGAGTTTTGAACTTTTTGTTGGTATAGTCGAATTTCATTATGTTTCAGCCCGTCGATCGTCCTTTGGTATATCTCCAGAAGCCCAAAGCCCGCTCAAGGCCAAGGAAGTCTTGCGCTGGAGTCATCTTCTGTGCAGGAGGCCGAGGTAATTCAATTTTAAAGATTTTCAACTTATGTATTACTTGCTCCAGGTACCGCCGGTGACCCCTTCCGCAGCGTGGAAGCCTACGACTGGAGGAAGAACAGATGGATCAATGTCCCTGAAATGACCCTCCAGCGAAGGCACGTTGGAGTTGTCAGTGTTTTGGGAAATCTGTAAGTCGTCTTCAAAATCTAGTTTATTCTGTACTTTGTAGCTACGCAATTGGAGGCCACGATGGGCAGACTCACTTGGACTCGGCCGAAGTCTTCGATCCTTCTGTTGGCTGTTGGCGTCCGATTGCCCCGATGAACACCCGAAGACGGTTAGCAGTCTAAGCCAGATTTTACTTTACTTTGTGGTTTCAGAGGAATTGCAGTTGCTGCTCTTGGCAATGCTATCTTCGCCGTGGGAGGTCTCGATGATCAGACCTGCTTCAATGTGAGTTCAGGAAACTACGCGCATTATATAACAAATTGTTGAGACACAAAAAATTAATAAGGGATCTTTTGTTAAACGCAGTGCATGATAGCCGTAAAAGCGAAATTCAACTTGGAGTTGATTGCTATGGTAGTTTTTCTCCTAAATTTTTTTTACTGCTAACGTGTCCTGTGTTTAACGGCTGCCCGTGGACAACTATATGAGCTAAATTGTGCCTGTTTTGTGAGATGGGGTGGTTTCAAACCCGTACCAAACCAGCGGGTCCCTTGAGAATCCTTGGAACAAACTTTCCCACGTGGAATTCTATTTCGAAACTTATAATGTCCACCCACATAATTGCATTCACCAGTCTGCTATTTCTTGCGGGGGAACAACAATTTACGTTTGGGAAATTGCAGCCGAAGAGTAGTTACACGTGAAATTCACAACATGACGTCAACGCAATTCAAACTCTGACGTCACCTAAACACGGCTGTAATTTACAAACCTCCAAAGGAAGATTAAGGTTTAAAGGACTGTTTTATACTAGATTTGGTTTAACATTAAAAAGTAATTTCAATTCAAAAGTTCTCTTTCAGACTGTTGAGAGGTATGACATCATGGAGGACACCTGGACAGAAGTAGCCAAAATGCACGTCATGAGAGGAGGAGTTGGAGTAACTGCCCTCGGTAGCCATAACTTTTCTGCTTTTTAAAACCCCTTTTTAGGAAAACTCCTTTTCGCAGTGGGTGGTAATGACGGAACCTCTTCACTAGACTCCTGTGAATGCTACGATCCTCTTCTGAACAAATGGATGAACATTCAGCCAATGAATTACAGAAGGTGGGACCTCAAATTTCGAGTTTTTTAGTTTTTTCATTTTCCAATTTTTTAAAATATTTCGTTTTTAAAATCGTTTTTTTCAGGGCCGGAGCTGGTGTTTGTGTCCTTGACGGGTTCCTTTACGCATTGGGAGGTTTTGATGACAATGCGCCTTTGTCAACCTGTGAACGTTATAATATTTCTTACAATAAGTGGGAATGCCTGCCCTCTATGAAGAGTGCCAGAGGTAACCCATAACTGAATTTCAAAACATGTTCTGTTTAGGTGGAGTCGGTGTTGCCGCCATGGGTGGTCTTCTTTACGCAATTGGTGGTCATGACGGATCGAGGTATCTGAACACGGTGGAGTGTTTCGACCCACTGAAGGGAACATGGGAGCCCGTAGCTGAGATTAAGGAGTGCAGGGCGGGAGCTGGAGTGGCTTGGGCTAATTGCAAGTGAGTTCACGTACAAACGTACTCACACATACACATGCACACACATACACACCTACACGAATACACACATGTAAACACACACACATATGCACAAACACTCATGCGCAAACACACGCATACACACACGCATAGATTCGCAGACACCATACACACGTGCACACAGGCACACATCATGCAAAACCCAAGCACACACATACTCATATTTTCAAAGACACACGTACACCCATATTCACAGATGCACTTACACACACGCTCACGAATACACACGTAAACACCTCCACACTTACACATACACACACGCCCACACATACACCCACACGCCCACACCTAAACCCATACACACAGAGATTCACATACACACATACCCCCATACACACGTACACACAGAGTCACAGACACACATACACCTAGAAACATAAACACACACGCAAAGACATACACACATGCACACGCACACATACACATAAACAGGTGTATTTTTTGGATCACATACACAGAGACACGCACAGACACAGAAACATGTCAATTTTTTTGAATTCTGGTTCAAAAAGTCAATTTTTCTCCACGCAATGCTGATTATCGCCGGAAATAGTTTTCGTCGTTTTTGTCGTAGCGCATGTGTTTTCCATCTCTCCGTGCACATGTTGCGGCGTGACCGGAAATCTGCCGGGTTCCGTATGGAAAACCCTCTAATTCGGTAGCCGGACGTCGACAATTTCCTGTTTTCAGTATTTCTCAGCTCTCCCGACACATGCAAGACAGTGGATGTGCGCCGTCCGCCGGCAGCCAATGTATTTGATTTCCTGATGTTCCCAATTGCCCTCCGTCTCTTTCCGTCCCTTTTCGTTAGTTTCACTTGCACTTTTCTTTGCTGTGATAGTTCGTGTTTTGTACATTTCCTCTTGTTCTCATTCTTCTTGGAACCAGTGCCATTTGAACCGATGTCTAGCATTTCCGGTTGAAATAAAGGTTCGTGCCCATGGGAAAATGAACTTCTGAGGTAGTTCAACATAGACAAATAGTCTGATTTCCAAATCATTCAACATTTCATCTTCGTTACCGATTTAAGTACCCCATCATTTTCCTTAGTTTGTTTTTGCGTTTCCTGACTCTCGTATTAATTTTTTAATCCATTTATTCAGTTTTTTTAATCTCACAATTAGTGCGTTCACAACATAACAGTTGTCGTTCTCCGGCCATCTAGGGGGGGGGGGGATTATTCACCCAACAAAAAGGTTAACGCCGCGCAACCTCTCAAATACTCATATTCCACAGAAGAGGCAGTATTTTCTCACTGTTTTTACTGTTTATTATTACATTGTTTCTTTTTCTCAACATTAAAAAAGTAAAACTAACTCATGAAAAAAAGTAGAACTACCTATATTTGTCATTTCTAGGAAAAGTGGATGTTTTTTGTTGTTGACATTTTGGCTTTCGGTGTACGTGCCTAGGTAGGCGTCACCTGTAAGGTACATAATTCTTACCCTATAAAGTCAGTAGATCTCTATGTTAGTTTATTGGAATCTGCAGAAATTCTAAGTTAGGGACGAAGAACATGCGGAATTTTTTTAGTTATGACGCAGAGTTTTCTAGGTTGACCTAGGGTTAGTGAGTGGAGACGCAGAATATTTCGAAATTTGCTTTCTGGGGGCTTGGACAGGAGGCCATGGCCTCTAAAGGCAAAATCGCCCTAGGTTAAACGTTTTTCAAATTCTCAAAGTGATTTTTTTGCAATTTAAAATAGAGAAATTTTGTAATGAAAAGACTGATTAGATTCCATTCTAACAAATTAGACTAGACGATGGAAAAAGGTATTTTTAGTTTTTACGTAGGTTTTTCACTTATTGCACCATTTGCTTATCGAAATTTATAGCAAAGAAATTAATTTTGATACTTTTTTGGTCTTTTTCGCGCGTGCGCTAAGCGCTATGTTTTATTTGGGTTTGTAATCTTTGCATTTTTTTGAGGAGGGGGGTTCAAGGTATTTACTATCTACTTAAGCTGCTTATAGTTGTTCTATTGTTTAGGAACTAGTTAAAACAAATATTTATCATTTTTATCAAAGCATGGTTCCAAACCGTGAGCTCCTGAGCTCTTGCAGACACTGATGCCCGAGGGACACTCTCTATTTTGAATTCGAGCGCCATGCAATTGTCATATAAATGAGCTCACTTCCATAACGATCAACCATCCTAATTACACTTTTTTACCAAACGCCTCCTGGAGCCTGCAAATGCCGGTCTTCAAAACGAGCGATGTCTGGGCGAAATGTGCGCAAAACAACTTTTAGTTTTCCCTATGACAACATTCCTGTTGAGACATTTCCCATGCCAGAAACTTAGTGATAATGCGGTAAACCTGTCTAGTCGAAACAAATGTTATGGCCTTT
Source organism: Oscheius sp. G VE-2021 (assembly GCA_022343465.1). Taxonomy (NCBI): domain Eukaryota; kingdom Metazoa; phylum Nematoda; class Chromadorea; order Rhabditida; family Rhabditidae; genus Oscheius; species Oscheius sp. G VE-2021. The sequence continues at coordinate 934,953 of JAJQXH010000050.1, forward strand.
AACCAGCTGTTGTTCAGGCAGAGAAATCTCATCATTTCCTTAAAGAAA
>JAJQXH010000050.1:940000-1072500 GCA_022343465.1 Oscheius sp. G VE-2021
TCTTTAGAAAACTGTCACGGCTCTTTTTAAATTGAAAAAAAACCTTCTTTAATTATAACGAATTACTCAATTTGAAGAAAAAAACGTTCGATTCTGTCCACCAATTTTCAAAATGTGCCCAATTTCAGAAGGTATGATTTTTTACTGCGTTTATTATACATTAATTTTTTTGTCATTTTAAATCGAAAAATGACCATAAGGTAGCTAAAAGACGTTTTTACGCTAATTTTGAATCTTTTAGATTTTAATACTTATTTTTTGTGCTTGCTTCAAACTCCTGTACACTTGTGTAAAAAATAAACAGCTAATAAAACCAACCTATATTGCATAAAAACAGAAAAACTAATGGATTTCTTTTTTTCAATAAAAAAAATTTGATCCCCTTACGTGTTTTGATGTGCTCGATGAAATTTGAGGTAGTTGGCGTGCCATCTTGCAGTTTCAGTCCTTGCAGTAAGTTATATTTATCAAACCACAAACATCCACTTATAGGCAATAAGCACACATAGTTTAACGGAATCAAAGGGCACTCAGTAAACGATTAAAGTGAATTATATACCCCTTGTCTTAAATATACATTCACAGGTTATGTTACTCAGGGAAACACACGCAGCAAAAATGAAAAATGTGTGCCTAACATTAAATATGGAAACGTCCAATGTTTACTTCCAAACTAAACTCTATTTTAGAAAGCCTAATATTTCATTCATGAACATTTAAACATGTAGGTTAATGCACCGCCTGTTTTCAAACACCTGCCCTAGTCTCATGACATTCTGCAATATTTCATGAGCGGGGCTATAATTGTAGCTTTCCGTTGGAGCCAAAAAAAGTTTCCTGGTTCTGTCACGAGTGCCATAATTATGGTAGTTGAAAAAATGAAGTCAATCAAGGAGAACACTGCCCTACTGAGATTTCTGCTTCCGTCTGATTGGTCTAAGAAGGAAGGGGTCGGAACCGGGAAAATTTCTTTATGGGGGGGGGGGGGGGGGACAAATTCCATGCCTAGCCTAGAACCGAACCCGTGGGTTCACGGCGGTGCGCCCAGAACCGCACCACACTGGTTTTTTTTGCAGAAGCTGCAACTATTTGCGTGATAAAGTTAATGTGTGGTCCTTTTCCAGTGTCCTTTACACCCACGTTGTTTCCTCTAGCGTAACTATTTTAAGCTACATTTTTAATCTTTGAAATGGCGTGCAGTCGAAGAAGCGTCAGCCACATACGCAAAAGTGCGTGACAGCCCCTGCTGCACTAAGGCTTTTTTGGCAGGGTTCCACTTTAGCAAGGGCTCCATTCACCTTCTTTGACCCTGTAGTTCGTACACAAATTAAATCATTACACACGAAGATTGGTTATAAAAGGTCCGAAATAATGGAATTCATTGAGAATAATAATAAACACAACAATCTTAAATGTCTGTTTTAAGACTCCGCCACGTTGTTTGCGTTCAAACATGCGTAAATAAAAAAAACTTCAAATTGTAAAAATTTGTTGGGGGTCTAGCGAGTTTCATTGTTTCAATGGATTCCAGGACTTAATTCGTGCTCTCACGCCTTTGATTAAATTCAAAACGTGTTCACTTTAGGATAAAATCTAAAGATCCCTCAATAAATAATCGATATTTACTTGTAATTGAGTTTATTCTGAAACACAAGCTGTTTTAAACGGAAAGCCCGTATTTTTGTCCAACAGGTCCAAATAGTTTTTTGTATCATTAGGTGAACATGACCCAAATAGTATAATGGTTATTAAGATGGTTTCACAAACCGACAGTTTATGGTTCGGTTCCCCTGGTGAATTATGTGTTTTGCAGCATTACATTCATAATTTATACTGTTGTTGGTCTCTTTAAAATAAATTTACTAGAATCGTGGCACATCACTTTACGAACTTGAAATCATAATTATGGAAAATGTTTTTGTTTCTTTTTTAATTTGATTTAAATATATTTGATTTTCCAAACAAAATCACGCAAAAATAGAGAAAACTTTAAAAAAAATTTGGAACAAAAATATTTCTTCAGTGGTGTTGACTTCGGCTCACATCACAACTGGCTCACAGAAGGCTACACGATCATGTACTTCACAGTTCTGAAGACAAACAAACGCCTACAGGTATTTTATAATAACAAAAAATTCTAACTTTTCTTTAGGTACATTCCGCAAATCTCCACGTTGGTTCGGTCCATATAGAAGACGATTTTGGTAGAAACATCACAGTTTTGGAGGTTGATCGTGGTTTTCCGCATGTTCTCGACGTTCATACCGAACATGAATTAATTGAGGCAAAACATATTTAAAAAATATAAAATATTTTTTATAGAATATGAACTATTCTATACATATCCATTATACAAGCAAAGTTGTCAACTCTAAACGGCCAAAGGGATTACACTTGTCGAAATATCAAGTTGGCGATGAAACAAGGTACAGGTTTCCATTTAACTTTTCATAGGGAGTTTTTAGATTTATGGTGTCAACTCATTGTCAGACACAGCACGCACGCACTGTATTTCCTTGTTTGGATGTTCCAGAAGCCAAAGCGAAGTTCTCAGCTGAGATTATTCATCCGAAAGGAACGACTGCGTGTTTTAATGCACAGGAGACAACAAATGTTACGGAAGGGTAAGAAAAAAGTCATTCACTTTTTACATCATTTATCAACAAAAAAATCAGGAAAAAATTGTTTTTGTTCTACGTGTTGATTGGCAGACCAGAAGACAAAAATGTGGCTCGCACAATTCTTTTTTTATAAACAAAACATTGAAAATCTATATAAAAACATTTTAAAAAAAACAGTTTGTTCATTGACAACAAATAATTTGTTTTTAAACTCTTTATGCATTAAAAAACCGTTTTATTGGTTTTTTTAAATTCTAAAATGATTAAAAAACTATTTTTGTTAAAATTATTGTTTTAAAAAGAATCCTTTTTAGGCTTAATATAAAAAACCATTTTTATATATTAATCGATTTTGTTAAATTTAAAACAAAAATCTGAACCAAACTCTGAAAAGTCAATTTTTCTATTTACAATAGTTTTAATTATGAACAATTTTATAGTTTACCAAATTTAAAACAAACCTTAAAACTTTAATCTTTTTTCAAAAAGTAAATAATCATACTTGCGAAAGCCATAAAATTTCTAAGAAAGACTACAGTGAGATTCAAACAGCTGAGATTAAACAAAACAATAATTTCAAGCTAGTTCAGCGTTAAAAAAAACTATTTTTAATTTTGACACATTGCAAAATAATTGAATCATTATCTTTCAGAAACTGGACGACAACCCATTTTGAGCATTCTCCTTTAATGTCTACTTATCTGTTTGCAATGGCTGTGAGCGAGTTTATTTATACTGAAACCAATTGGAAGAATATTCGGGTAAATCAATTTTTGCCCAAGTTTTATGTTTTGGTTCAGATTCGAGTCTACGCTGAACCTTCTCGACTGGCCGATACAGCTCTGGCTATTTCTATTCTACCAAAGCTGATCAAATTCCTGGAGGAATACTTCGCTATCCCATGTCCTTTGCAAAAACTAGGTGAGTTAAGCTTTATTGTCGACGAACTCGAGATACTCCATCTAGTAGGCGTTTTGCAATTACTTGCATCCAACCAGTGTGAACGTTATGTTGTCGGCCGCGGAGATTGCTCAAGATCACAACCTAAATGATTTGGGTTATGAAAATGTACAAACAAGAGGAAACATAAAGAGAAAGAGAGAGACAGAGAGAGAGATAGAGAGAAAGGAAGAGAGAAAATAAGAGAAAATGATGCCATACCTGACCACCTCTAGTAGTCGCGAAAGATTCGGAACCCGCCAAAGAACCCGTGTGAAATAAGGAACCGTCACCACCTGAAACATATGGTCAAAAGTATTTCATACATTAAAAAAACTATGCATATTTTATTTCTTATACTACTTTGGTATCATTTCAAACCTAGTTAGGTAGTAAAGGTGAACTTTCTACAGGAAAACTATGTATACGCCGTTTTTACCTACGGCTTGCACTGTTTTTACGCGCATTTTCTTGGTAGCCTCGAGGGGGGTACCTGTTTTCGTTGACTCACCAATTTGAATCCCCCTTCCATATGCCCATGTTGCATTTGAATGTTCGGCTATATCTGCGTATAGTGACTTTCGTCCTCTTTCCAGCTCAGCGAACAGTTTCGCAAGTTCGCAGGCATTGAAAACCCATCCAGTTGCAGCGTCAAGTAATCTAGGGTTCCAATGATTGTAAGGACTTGCGTTGTCCTGAGAGTAGTAGGTAACCTGAAGAGTCATTATTGGGGTGACGATCAAACTACACTTTAACTTTTTTTTTCATTTAGAAGTGATTGCAAAAGGGCATAAAGTTTTAGCAGAACATTGCACTTTGTAGTTTGCTTAAACAACCTTAGAGATTTTTGCGGATGCCTCATTCCAAACATAGCGCATTTGTAAATAATTACGCTTTTTACGCATGGCATGCACCGAGTTTACGCCGCTACTTTTTGCGTCAAGTTAAAAACATCACAGGCGGGCTTCTACGTAGTTTTTATAAATCTTATATTTACCTCCAAAGGACCCGGCTCCTTATCTCCAATTCTAGCCGAAACATTTAAAGGAAGTAATAGCTGGCTTTGAATAAAGGTCTCATAAGGAACTCCGGTAATCTGCTCAATTACTCTCCCCAGAAACATGTATCCTATGTTAGAATAGGTGAAAACTTCTCCAGGGGACTTTTTAATTTGGTAACCAGACAGAAGCCTCTTAACAAATGTGATGTGGTCACTTTCGTTTCTAAAACTTTTTTGTTTAACTTCGGCAGATGCCAAACCTGTTAAATTCCTGGCGCTGAAAATGACTCCAACCACCAGAAGCATGTTCTAGCAGATGGCGAATTCTAATTTCGGTTAAGGATGAGTGGACTGGGTATTGCCATAAAAGACCTTTAAAGATTGATAAAGATTTTTTCGAAACCAAGTGGTAAAGTTACCTTTCTCTCCAAAAACTAAGGTATCTAGAGACAGCCTTTCGGTTTTTATGAGCTTGACAATTCCCATGGCTGTCACAGTTTTGCTGATTGAAGCTATTCGGTACTCGCTGAATGGAGTAGCCTGAAACAGTCACATTTAGTAAAATGTATGTGGCCGCGAACAAAAAAAGCTATTTTCACATGTTTGGTTAACATTCCGGTTAAATGTCGGCAACGTAACCTTGTGAATTTTTTCTAGACAAATATTTAGACAAATATATGTAAGTTTATGATGAGTTTAAAGGCAGAATTTACACTTTTACAATAAATTCAGAAAACATATTTTGCGTGCAAATGTGTTTTCATCGCTTTTTAGTTAAAAAAGTGATAAACTAGTTGAACTAACATGTTTTGTTTACCAACATTACTTTCAAAAAGGCTCATAATATTTTTTGCTTAGTTGTGAATTTGATTCCTTTTTGTGAAAGTTAGTAATATATTTTTCTCACCTGCCTTTCTCTCCTCACATCCGAAAACCCAAAAGCAGCTTCATACAATTGTTTGCCTCTGTTCATCACACAAACAGATATTGATGGCACATTGTACTCTCTCATCTAAAAAATATTTTCATTTGTTTAATTTCTTCAAACCTGTGTTACAACCAATCTGTCCAACTCGGCCCATTCTTGAGGTTTTGTCTGACTTTTGTGAATTATCCTCTCCTTCCACGAAAATTCAGTTCCCTGCCATAGAAGCCACCAAATGGCCTTCCCTTTCGATTTAGCTTTGGGGACTACGTTTAAGGCTACTGGATGCATGTCGGTTCCATTCATCCCGGCTTCTAATTCTTCTAGAGAATGGCCAAATTGGATACGGTACCTAGAAATAGGAGTAGAATCGATTCACGAAAGAAGTAACTAACCTCACCTAACGCCAAAGCCTTTTCTCCAAATTGCTAGGGCGACAGAAGTGCCGTTGTCATCAAATGCCTGAAAAAAGAAACTATGTTGACTTTTTTGGTGTTAAACTATTAAAGACTTTTAAATCTACCATAAAATCTATGTGGTTTGCTCAACCTACCTGCCAACAATCCGAAAAATAGCCATTCATTCCCATTTGATACTCAGCTTGCGCCATTTCCTTAATCGGCCTTAGATGAATTTCGAAATGATGTAACGGTTCGATCGATCTTTGCCAAACACCACTGAAAATTCCATTTTGTAAATTCAAATTTTAAAAAGTTCACCTGAAAGTCCCAGAATGAGGATCGTAGCAGAAGTAATTGGGCTTGACCAACTTCGAAGTCATTTCGTTGGCTTTGGCCTGTAAGGCTTCTAAGGACAAGCCGAGGGCCAGCTCTGTGCTTCCAATTCCTTCAACCTCATTTGCAATAAAGAAGGTCTTGTTCACATAGCGGTAAGCGCAGACAGAGTGAAGTAGTCTTGATCGGGAAAAAGTTAAAACAGCTGAGGGGGTCAGGTGAATAGAGGAGGAGCCGTTTATTGGAATGGAAAGAAAGCTGGGGTAGAGTAAGGAATCGTGGGTGGGAAAGAGGTGATGCCCTGAAATGAAAACATGATTTGCTCTGTGACAAATAGACTAATTATTTCTAGTGAAAAACATTCCCAGTTTATCAATTGTTTCAGTCGTCACGAAACCTTGTTTCCCTTTTTTGGCTTAGCTCTTGTAAAATTACACAAAAGAAGGGTTACATTTGCGAAACGCTAGAAAACTAGGATAGGGTACCACTATAAAACGTGTTTTTTTTTTGTTTTTTTTTGTGGCATAAAACATGAACTTGTAATTTATGTTGTTATATTATTTGAAGGCGAATGGATAAACTGACAATAACCCCGTAAAAAGTCAACATAATCTTTGTCACCTCAATTTTGTTTTTTACTTTTCGTTTTTGGAAAACAAGCGAAAGACGAAAAGAAGAAAAAATTGTTTGTTTTAACTAGTGGGGGTTTTTAACTAGTGAAATGTTTTTAACTAGTGCAAATCGAAAAGCCTTAAAAACTTTCGTTTTACAACTGACAGAAGTATTTTAAAAAAGGTAGCAAAAATAAATGTAATTGTTATATAATAAAAAACGGAAATCGAAGTCTGTTTTTGTGAGTCAAATGTTGCGGTAATGTTGATTTATTTTTTTTCGGTCTATACCAAAATTGCCCTTTATCAACCATTTAAAAGCTATAATTTGTATTATTAACAATTTACAAAGTTTGACGATTTGTTCGCAAGTTGTGTGTTTTTTTATCCGACCTTCAAAAAAACCTACTGTCACTAGAGTCTTGAGAACTCACGTGGAAGATACTTGGTAGCCCAGAGATCATTTAGCGTAATCAGGCGAAGGGAGAGAACTGTCGGCAGAAGCAGGGCCACCCGCAACATCCACACGGCAGTGCAATAAATTAAGGAGGAGCGAAACGCTTACTCAGTGTGGCGGGAGGAACCGGACGTATGCTGCTTTCGCTGCAGACTTCCAGCTGATTTCATCTCGGACGACTGTTTTTGAACCGGCGACGATAGCGGTCAAACCAGATGAAACACACCCGGGGGCTAGGGGAACAGCCCGCCCGCTCTTTGGTCATCGGGAAATCCTTGATACAGTTTGAAATAGCTTTATGGAACAGTTAAAATGGCATTTTCATATTTTATTGAATGAAATCATATTTTTTCTGATTTATCATCCGAGAAAAACAAGAAATCAGGAATGTGGTGTGACATTGGCATGAAAGCGAAATCCGCGCGTTAGCGATAGATTATCGAAAACCCTAATGCCGTGAGAATCGAAAACACATATATTTGGGACGTTTCGCTCTTTATCAGTTTTTTCAGATATCTACGAAGTTCCAATTCTGCACCCTCGTGCAATGGAAAATTGGGGTTGGTTAACTAAATCGTCTAAATAAAAACTGGGGGTTTAGGATTGATTACCTCCCGACCGAGGGTACTTCTGTACAATGCAAATACGTCAACTCCGTCGGATCGATTTTACATTATGATAACTCTGGCTCATGAAATTACGCATCAGGTAATATAAATATAAATTTTGTTTTTGCAATTTTCAAAGTAAAAGCGTTTCTGAAAAAAAGGAAACTGTTTATTTTCTTTGGTTTCCAAAAATTTCCTAGCTTTTGGTGTCTTATGAGGGCTCGTCAATTTTATGACCAAATTTATAAAATGTTAGGTTCAAGTTTGAAGCAGACTTAAAAAAAATGTAGGAAGGTCATTTTCATTCACTTCGCATTATAAGTTGCGGTTTTCACTCCAGAAAAAATCACGAAAAAACTTTGAAATAAATACAAACAGAGGGAAAGCCAGAAGGTCTATCTAGAAAAAGAATGATGGGTTGAACATCAATGTTAAGTGTCGTATGCAGAAATCCAATGTACTCGACTTGATACCTTTTTGTAACCTTTTTAAAAGTAAACGAAAATGTTTTTTTTACTGTTGACAACGAAAATGTTAAAAAAAACATAATCCGATATTAATTTCAACTACGCCAACTCGTTTTTGATTGCTTCAAGGGACAGCCGGATATATATATTTAGTTTTTGCTATCTTGGGTAATTGTGTTCAAAAACCATTTTTAATCACTTTCTAAAATACATCTTCAAATTTAGTGGTTTGGAAACCTCGTCACAATGAAATGGTGGAACAATCTCTGGCTCAACGAAGGCTTTGCCACATTCATTGGATGTAAAGCTGTTGCAAGTTTTGGAGTTTTTGACTACGTGAGTTTTCACAACAAACATTCAAAATCCTTTAACTTCAGGACAACTACATTCAAATTGCCCAAATTCTCCGAGGAGACCAAGAAAGACCCGTTGAAGTCAGTCGTCGCGAACATCCCACTTTCCCACCAGACACTCAATTCACCAGCTCTTATGTGAAGGTACTTAAAACAAAAAGAAAATCTAGAATTTCTTTTTCAGCCAGCCGCTATCATGAAAATGATTGAACACATCGTGGGAGAGGAGTCTTTCCGTCTTGGAGTCGTTCGTTTCCTTCAGAGCTTTTCTTACTCAAATGCTGATCACGAAGACTTAATGGAAGCTTTAACCTAGTAAGAAACTTTAAAAATCGCTTAAAGCATAGTTGTAGCGCCCATGACTCGTCTTCCGGTAGCCACCTAGCTGGCCAACCCTTTTCTCTAAACGCCGTTATTGAAACCTGGATCTACCAAAAGGGCTTCCCAGTGGTCAATTTGAGAATTCGGGATGATGGAGTTGTCATCGCATCGCAATGCCAATTTTTCGTAAGAGATGCAGTCAATATGAAAAACCAGTGGAAAATCCCACTATTTGTTCGACATCCAGTAACGAAGGAACCGAAGGTGGAATGGCTTGTGGAAAATGAAACAGGTTTGGGTTTAATTGAAATGTGTTTTTTTTAAAATGGCAATGATTTAGTTGCAATCGACCTGGGAGATGATGTGGTACTGGACTTAGACGCGGCTGCTTTCATAAGAATTCGATATGATGAAAACATGTATGGTAAAATTATCAAGAAGTTGAGATCATGGCCGGAGTCGATTCCAGTTAATTCAAGGTAGTTTTTCACACAGGGTCCTTTGAAACACTAGTTATGTTTTGGAGAAGGATTTGAGTCAAATGTCAGTTCCAAAACAACTAAGCTAAAACTCTTAAAATTATATTGCGGAACTAAAACACCGCAAAACATTGTTCTTTCGTTATGGCTACCTTAGGGTTATATTTATATTCTAAGGCTACTTTTAAAGCCATAAGGTCTTTGATGAAAAAACTCACTTAAACTCAAAAATAATTAGTTTTCTGTTAAGAGCTTAGTTAGGGAGTTTCCACTCAAGCCATAGAATTTGACTGTTGGTTTGGTCCCTTAAGACGCAAATAGTAACAAAAAGCTAATTTAATCCTTTTTTTAAAAATAAATTTTCAGTTATCACTATGTTCAAATCTCAGCTTTTAGGTCATTTCTAGACTTTTTGGTTAACAACTTACTTTCACATGGTTCAAAATGGACAAAATCAAAGAATAAAAACGGATGATACAGAATGTATCAAAAGTTGCTAGATAAAGTTCAAAAACAGGTTTAAAAAACAAACTTAATGTTGTTTTTTTTCAGAGCCCGCTTGGTCGACGACAGTTTCACCTTTGCAGAACAAGGAAATCTCTCCTACGGAATAGTCCTGAACATCATTTCCTATTTGGCAAATGAGGTATGTCTTTATATTATTTTTTTAAGTTCCCTTTTTTGAGACAACTTATCCTCCGGTCAGCGCCCTTCACGCACACTTAGATTTCCTTTACAGTCGCTTAAATGTGCATCCAAGATACAATGAACTTCAGGTACAAAATTTATAATCAACTTTTAAACTTTAACTTTTCAGAACTTCGTCATTGGAATTTTAGGCCCAATTTTCCACAGAATGGAGCAACACCCACCTGAACCAAATGAAAATTCTGGAGAACAGTAATTTCAATTTTGAAATTTTAGAACTCATTTAATTTTCAGTCAATTGCAAGAAATTGTATGCAAAAGGGTTTGTGGCGCTGGCTTTGCTCCCTGTGTCAGAATGGCCACAGATGCAGTACGGCAGGCTAAAGATGACTGTGGAAGACATCCTCTGGGTAGTGAATGTAGCAGGTAATCCAAAAAATTTTGTTTACGCGGCAGTACAACTGTTTTTTTTAGGATTAAGCCGCATATGAGGAGGTGTGTTTATGCAGCAGTGGCTATGTATGGGGAGCAGGATTTGTTCGATTTCATGTTCGATAAGTACCTAGAAGAAACGGATAAATACGAACGGGATTCTTTATGGGTTGGAATGGCTGCCAGCAAAAGGAAACATGATATTTACAGGTGAATGTTTTTCAAAAGTGTGCACAAAACTGTCAAATTAAATGAAATTTATTACAATAGATCCCCAAGTTTGCCAATGTTTCAAGTTTTGACAAACGTTCCAAAGAGTTTATAACTAGTTTAAAATTAGGACAATCCCCGGGTTTTCGGTGAAATCATTGAAATTGGCAATCGTCTAAGAAGTTAAGTACTTTTTAAACTTTGTAATAGAAAAACTGCTGCTTTTTACCTTTTAAATATGCTCTTTATGCGGTTTAATTTTGCCCATCGAACCAAATTTCTTTTGATATTTTGGTTACAAAAAAAATTCTCAATTGAAAAAGTTTTATTGTAAATTTTAGAAGGAACAATTTACATTTTAGAAAAATACAATCTATTTTGTATTTTTGAAACCTAGGAAGCGTGTGTGGGAATATACAATAGCAAAACATTATCCCAATAGTTATGACGTTTTGAACTTTTGATTTTTTCCGGAAAATTCTGAGATTTTGAGAATACGTCGTCGTGGCATGAAAAGTAAGTTGAAATTTAAAGCTATGCAAAGTTTTCCATGCGAGACCGAATGTGTCCACCAAGGGGCACTTCATGTTTAACGTTGGGCAATTTTCATGTTTATATGGTTGTTAATTTAAATAGTTTTTTCTATTTTTCATTCTGAAACATTCAAATTTTTAGATTATTCATTCAGTAATACATCATCATTTTCAGATTGTGGGACAACATGATCAAAGAAAACATAGTCCACGTCGAAAATCTTCGTGATTTCTGCGTTGAGTACTCCAAATATTACCATTCCATTAACCATTTTGTAACCTACGTGGACGAAAACAGCGAAGAAATTGTGGACTTGTAAGTTTTTAAATTTTTCATAATAATAACCAAATTTCTAGGGTGAAAGTTGAAATGGATATGGAGTCTCTCTTAATAACGTACATAAGATCACTTTCAGATGTTTCACAAATGGAAAAGGTAAAACTTTCTGAAAATTTTGAAATGGATTTTTTTCAGCTGGAAATCTTCCTTGGAGTCGTGGAAAAGAAGTTCCCCAAAAGTGCAAGGAACTTGAAAATGTCAGCTGGAAGAGTCCACCACGTCGCCCACTTCCGAGAGCTTTACGCGGATTTGATCATCAATAACGTCACATCGATTTTGAAAACGATGCAGCCCCCAATTGGCTGATTTCTTTCTTTACTTTCTTTCGGCTTGTTTTTTGACTGCGGGTCTTGCAAAGACAAATCTTCATCACATATTGATCACCCAGAAACGTTAGGTGTACAGATGTCTAGACGGTGTCTCTTTGTGATGCTAATTTATTTGGGATAGAATGCGTGTAAATAAGTGAGAATCTTTCGTGTTGTCTTCGATCTCCACTTGTGATCTTTAAATCGGATGTAATAAAGATTCTATCTGTTGGTTTTATGAAAACTGAGAAATTGAAACTTAGTTGACATCGGCCTGTCTAACCATGGGAATGGGGAAGTGGGGACCCAAACAATGAAGCTAAAGGTTCATGCTTTTGACAGAGGCATCAACAGAAAGGGTTCTTGTAGTTTGCTAAAAAGAAATTCCCATGCCGGGAATCGAACCCGGGCCGCGTGGGTGAAAACCACGAATCCTAACCACTAGACCACATGGGACCACAGGCAGGGAACGATTGCTCTGCTTGACATTTGCGGCGGCTGGATCATTCACCAAGCCAGCTAATGTACATAGAATAGAAGATACGAGATTCAGAAAATACACACACGCACACACACACTCACACACTCACATACACACGCACACACACACGTATTTTTCCACACGCACATACACACACGCATACGTACACACACAGTCACACTTACAAACAAACACATACATACACATACACACGTACACACACTTACACGTGCTTTTATACACATTGACACACACATATACACACGCGCACGCACACATACACAATCACAACATTTCTCTTTTTTTCTTATCTAGGCGATATTACTGTTTGCCTCCCCACTGTGGCTTCCGTTCTTCAATTGCCACCTCTTTTCCATCAAAATGCCGTTGCCTGGGCGTTCTTTGATTCATAGGATGTATTCGGCGAAAGCAATGTTTTGTAAGATATTCTCACGCATATCGACAAAAAGGGATTTCCGCTCGGCGGAAAGCCATTCATACCTCTTCCAAACCCCTGCAATGTGTTTCCCTACTGCTGACATGGGTGAGGAAAAGAGCATCTTCGACGAGATTAGGGAGATTAAGGAAAGTCCAAATAGTCAAGGTACGTTTACTTATTTATATTTAGCAAAATCCTTCTTAAGGCGCCGTTTACGTCAGCAACATGGAGCTGGAAGACTGAAACAGCAACAGCTAGAAGGAATAGAAGAGAAATAAAATAGACCAGGTTACCTTATAACGAGAAAGTAGTTTGTGCGAGTATTTGAGGAATAAATCTACTAGCTGACTCAGGTTCAACTTTCTTTTTTTCATACCTGGAAATTTCTGAAGCATTTTTATTTATATTTTTCAGAGTTGCGCTTTTCATTTTAGCTATTTTGCTTCTATTATTCAAACCAATGACAAAATTTTAAAAAAAACTTTTGTTTTTAGTACTCACATTTAAGTTAAATACAGTTTAAAGCAAAACCTTGATTGAATTCCCATTACAATTTTTAAACAGCTTTTAAAAAAGATCATTTCCAATTTCCTGTGCCATAATAAATTTTTATTATTAAAAAACAGAAATATTAAAAAACAAAAACAAAATCTAATTTGGCAATAATATTTACAATAAACAATATTCAGAAAATTATAGCCAATCCAACAAAGGAAAAACCATTTTTTCAAATAAAAATTTCAATATAGAATATTACTAATATTTAAGCCAATTTTATATGGTTTTAAGTGTTTTTTTAGGCTTTGCGCTACTTTGCGCTGCTTTTTGCGTTTAAATCACAGTTCCTTTTTTTCAAGGATTTGGTCGTTGTTGAATGGCACATGTAGTAGTTTTGACAAAGCGTTTGTCAATTAGCGCACCATCCGTAGACAATGAATTCTTCATTTGTATCCAAGAGGCTGAATATTGCCTTGAAATTAAGCATTCCTAGTTTATCTGTTTCGTCTCTTTCCTCTAGTCACTTAAAGAATGTACTTCTAATAAATGTTTGAATTCCCTGTTCGCAACAGTCGTGGCTGTTCCTTCCAGCGGGCGACCATATGGCGGAAAGGGCGTAAGGGTTTCCACTCGCCTATGCGATCAATGCGCACTCGCGGCAGGCGCCGGAAAACAAGCTAGACGATCGCTAATTTTGGCATTTTACCCCGCTTTTGACAAGAACTTTCACTTAAAATAATGAAATATGTCAATCTCTCCTAATCTAAAATTGAATTTCAATTAAGTTTAGCAAAATAACTCTGAATTGCGTTATTTGCATAGTGTTGGGTACCCCGAATTGTCGTTGTAAACAACCCGCGGCGCGACCTCCGACACTTTCACTACTAAATTTGACCGCGCGTCAATTCTGCGAATATATGACAGTGGTTTTTCGTAAGGTAAATAAGGTAAATAAAAACAATGATGAAAAATCACTATTTTACAACCCATTTCCCATTTTAAAAGTAAATAACTTTGTCTTTGTTCGGTTTTCACTGTTTTTAATTGGAAAAGTTTCATTTTTTTTTTAAATTTGACTACTATTTACTCGTATATGCTACCCAAACAAGTTTTTTTCTTAAAAATTTTATGCGATTATTTTAATATTTTTTGGTTTTGCATATTTTTATTCACTTTTGGATTTGAAATGTTATTTTAAAAAACAGCTCAAAATTAAGTAAAAGTGAAAAAAATTTCGTTTTGTTAAGAAAAAACAACGAAAATTTAATTTTTTTGAAATATTTCTAATCTGCGTTTTAAGAAAGTTTTTAAAGGAAATTAAGAAATTTTAGTTAACTCATCAAATAATAAATAATGTTTTTAAAAATCGAATGCATTTTTCCAAAATTGTTTAATTTCTACCTTGGTGCCCTATTGTTTCTTTGCTTTCTCGCTGGTTTCATATGACTTCGCCGCGAGTGTAAAATACCCGTAAAAAGTGAAGCAAAAGCTACTTCCTGCTGCTTCAACAATTGAAAACCACCATTCCCCACTTTTCCAGATCAGTCTGGTTCATTGAATTGTTCTCCCTTATCTCTCTCCCGCTTATCGTTTATTTTCCATAAACGTTGCCTACACCAAAAACGTTTCTTTAGTTCTTTTCAACGCCTTTCTAACCCTGTTTACTGTTTCTGAAAAGTGTTTTCGTTATCCCTTGATCGTTTGAGAGCCAAAACAGGGACATTTTCTGATTGTTTTCCTCCTCTGAGGAAATGGGAACCGAATAGCCTCGGGCGCGAAAGGCACGCACTAGCTTTCATTACTCTTTTTTAGTTAGAAACTAACAATTTAGTTAAAAGTACTAATTGTAAGCCTAATTTCCCCCCTGAAAAAGTTTAACAAAAAAAGGGGAATACTGTTGTTCAGTCAGAATTAACTAAAAACATCGTTTAAACAATTACTCCTTATTACTGTATTTAAGCTTCGTGATTGTTTCATATTTTCATTTTTGTTAAAATTAAAATTTACCAAATTCAGCCATGAAACGGCTCATTCTTTGGGCTCTATGTACCGCCCTTGCGGTTTCAACAGAATGGGATTCCCGCAACTTTCCAAACCCAACTGCCGGTCAATTTCAGGTAAGTTTTTGTAGTTTCATTTCCTTATTCTCAAAACAAAGAACGATTTAGATGTTTCTCGCCAGTTTGGCGAGGTTGTGCTGAAGGTTTGCGTTCGTTTGACCATAAACATCCTTCATTCCACGCCATGCGTGTTCAAAAGGTCGCAAAGGATCAATGGTCATTTCCGTCTGGGTGGAAATTAATGATTCCATTTAGTCTTAAGGTACAACCAAAAATTTAGCATAAACTTCGTAGTTTGGAATAAAACTTAGGTAGAGAACATTCTGTTTCATTGAAATTTACGATTGTCTGTATGGTAAACCAAGCCATGCAATCAAAGACTGCTTATTTATGCAAATTGGTGTCCTGATTTTCAGCATTTCACCTGGTGTTCATTATAGTAATTGCAGATTGTTGGGAGATTGCAAATACCTGACGATTTAAAATGCGTTTTTGAGGTATCAGACAAATTTCATATTATAGGTTACAGCAATTAATTTTAAATTATATTTTAAACTATCTATCTGAAAAATTTGTTTTTATGCTTTTTCGACGCGCGGTCAATTTAAACAAAGAAACTGTGCCCAGCTCTAATTCACTTCGGTTGGCAGCGCTTGTTCTTGTTGCGATTGCGGCCCTTCACCGCCAGCGATCTCGTGGTGTAGTGGTTATCACATCAGTCTAACACACAGAAGGCCGGCGGTTCGAGCCCGCCCGAGATCAAACCTTTTGCTTTTATTGGAAATAGCCCAAAACAGAAATCTTACTTGATTCTGACAATTTTTAAGTTTTAATTTAAATTAACCAATAAAAAGACAAAATCGAGCATTTTCAGGAATGCAAAATGAAGGCCCCAGCCAAAATCTGCGATCCAGATGGAGTGCTCACTGATGCTGGTAGGAATCGACTTGACTATGAACTTCAGATGTTGGAAACAAGAACTAGACAAGTAAATTTATCCAAAGGGGTTTTGAAAAGGTGTTTGTGTTTTAGGACAACGCCCGTGATTTTTGCGCCAAGAAGGGAGTAACTGCGGCAATGGCCGTTGCAAGACATATTAAGGATGGATCCACTGAGGTAAACTTTTTAAAAATTTGTGAGAACTGTAATTTAGGCTGTGAAAACAATGGCTAACAGTATGCTCCGAGAATGGACCCTAGACAGTCAATGTAAGAAGTCAATTGTCATCGTCGTTTCAACAGATGACGCTAAATTCTGGGTCGCTCGAGATGATAAAGTACCAGTTTATGCTGATGAATTTACTTATATGTTCAAGGAACAGGTTAAATTTTCAAAACTTTGAGATGATATCGATTTTCCAGATGCAACTTTTCAAGGAAAAGGAGTACGTGAACGCCTTGAGAAACATTCTTCAGGGAACATGGTACGGTACTCAAAAAACGAGGTTTATCTGGTATTTTAGGGAGAAGGCTCTTTCAAAACAGGGTGCCCCTAAAATGCCAACTGGGGGAGGTGGCAGACAGCAGCCTCAGCCTGAGCCAAAGCAGCCTGGATTTGGAGATGGAGGTGGCGGACAGAAACCTGGTAAAAACTTTAAACAAAAATTTAAGCATGAACAATTGATACACAGTCCAGAATAATACAATTTTCATAAAACAAAAGAGAAATTCCCATGCCGGGAATCGAACCCGGGCCTCGTGGGTGAAAACCACGAATCCTAACCACTAGACCACATGGGACTACAGATAAGCAACGGCGGTGCCGCTTTACATTCGCGGCGGGGAATATTTACATTCACTTCAAGTAATATCAAAAGAAAGAGGTACACGTGTTTCTGAAACAGAAATAGAGCGTCACAAAATAGTCCAAACAGGCAAAACTACCCTTTTGAATACGTCTGCATGAATCATGAGTTTATAAATCACAGTTTGAAATTCAGTTTGCTTCGTATTTCTTATGGCTAATGAAGTCAGCCGTTTACATAGGTCAGGTAAAAAACGTACCCCTGATTCAACCGAATTCTGAATTTGTAGCCTCATTTTCATCCGAATCGATCATTAAATTGATGATTCAGCATTTTGGGCGCGATTTGTAGATAAAACACTTAAAAATAGCTGGATAATAAATATTTTTTAAACATTTTCGAAGGCAATCATGTTTACTGTTTTGCAGAAAAGATTATTTTGGGGCGCAAAAAAGAATTTCCCATGCCGGGAATCGAACCCGGGCCGCGTGGGTGAAAACCACGAATCGTAACCACTAGACCACATGGGAGCAGAGATAAGCGACGAAGGCGCCGCTTGAAATTCGAGGCGGGGGAGATATATATTTGGCGAGTGTTCTCGTACACTTCTTGGACAGATGCATAAACAAAAATGAATACTAACTTGATTCTTTCAGCTGCAAAGATGCCTGAATTCAAAATGCCCCAGATCCCCTCCTGGATCTGGATGGCGATCGTATTTGTGGTCATTCCCCTTCTCTGCTGCTGCTGTTGCTGCTATTGTTGTTGCTGCCGTGGAAAGGGAGGTAGAACCGCTGTTCCTCAAGATGGACCTACAGGTAAAACATTTCTCAATCAATCTCTATATCAATTTGTTTAGGTGACATGGGAGCTGGCGGCGGAGGCGGAGGTCGTGCCCCTCGCGGTGGAGGTGGCGGAGGTGGCGGCGGCCGTGGTCCTTTCGGTAACTTCCTAGGAAATCTTGGTGGAGCTGGAGTAGGATCAATGATTGGAAATTTCCTGGCCAACAGAAATCGTAACTTTTTTCTCTTAAAAAATTAATCTAAATTTAGGTGGTGGTGGCGGTGGCATGGGCGGAGGAGGAATGGGCATGGGTGGAATGGGTGGAATGGGAGGCATGGGAGGCATGGGAGGTGGAGGAGGAGCAAGTGACTACCAAGGTATGACTCTTTTAAAGTTTAAACTTAATTTGTACTTTTCATTAGCTATTTTTATAGATTGACCCCTTTTTACCACAAATTGCTCACGTTTGAGACACTGACGACACAACTTTTTTAAACCTTGTCGAGCAAACAAAACTTTCGAAAGCGTTCGCTTAGGAATGTGAAAAAGTTATTCTTGTCTGCACGGAGGGCTCTCAAACAAACACAGATGAACGCTTCGGCATGACAATGAACACGCACTAATCAGAGAAACACAGACACACACGCACACACGCACACACACAACACCAAGGGTGGCTGAAGGCCGGCCCCTCGGCCCCTACCACAGTTTTCAATATATACAAAAAAAGTTTTTGTTATGTATTTTGGCAAAAAGGTATGTCTGGTATATTTTTTGTACAAAACAAATGTAGCAAAAGGGGGATCGAACTGGGGTAGTTTTAGATTACCAGTCCGACCACTTAGCCACTCGGCCATTAAAACAATTAAAATTTATATAGGGTAGATCGAATCCTCCTTCAATCATTATCTTTTGCATCACACGCACACATATACATACATACACGTGTTTTCAGGTGGAGGCGCCTACCCAGCAGAACCACAGCCAGTCTACGATGACAACAACGGCCAAGGCGGAGGTGGCCTCTACCCCTCAGCTGCCATCAAAGACGAAGGTGGCGGTGGAAGCTGGGCTTAAACCCAAAATTAACGCTTTAACGTACCCCCTGCTTCTTTCTATTGTCCCAATCAACCGTCCCATTTTCTCAACGCGGATCCTCACGTGGCTTAGTACTGCCTTCAATTGTATATACGCTTTGTTGCTGTCACAATGTACATAAGTTGACGAGTATCACAATAAATTTGAGTTCAGTCGGATTTCAGAATGTAGAGGAAAGGATTCAGCTGCTCTGGCCGCTTAGCTGGTACTCTATTGATTTCTAAATTTTAAGGTTAGAAAAGAATGGAAGCTTTTCAAACCTGGGGCTATACATTGCTTCCATTCGGAGGGGTTGAGGCGCTTGTTCTTGTCAAGATCACATGTTTTAAACAAATTTCTGCTACATCGTCGGACCCGTTTCCACTGCAGCAACGTCGCTTTGTAAGGTTTCCACTCAAACCTTTCAAGGTACTAAATTGAGAAGTTAAAGAGAGGGGTCGAGAAAGATACGTAGAGAGAGACAAAGAGAGAGAGAAAGAGAGAAAGAGAGAGAAAGGGGGAGGGAGACATAGAGAGAAAGACATAGAGAGAGACATAGAGAGAGAGACATGAAGAGAGACAGAGAGAGAGGCATAGAGAGAGAGAGACAAAGAGAGAGAAACATAGAGAGAGACAGAGACAGAGAGACATAGTGAGAGACAGAGAGAGACATAGAGATAGAGACAAAGAGAGAGAGACATAGAGAGAGAGACATGAAGAGAGACAGAGAGAGAGGCATAGAGAGAGAGACAAAGAGAGAGAAACATAGAGAGAGACAGAGACAGAGAGAGACATAGTGAGAGACAGAGAGAGACATAGAGAGAGAGAGAGAGAGAGAGAGAGAGAGAGAGAGAGAGAGAGAGAGAGAGAGAGAGAAAGAGAGAGAGAGACATAGAGAGAAACAGAGAGAGACATAGAGAGAGACAAAGAGAGAGAGAGAGACTTAGAAAGAGACAAAGATAGAGAAACATAGAGAGAGACACAAAGAGAAAGACAGAGAGAGACATAGAGAGAGACAAAGATAGAGAAACATTGAGAGAGAGACAAAGATTGAAAGAGACAAAGAGAGAGAGAGAGAGAGAGAGAGAGAGAGAGAGAGACCGAGACAGACAAATCACTCACCTTATTTTTATTTATATCTAGCTGTGCAAATTTCCACTGAATCGCAGAATCCCTATTTACTGTTGATGCATTTCCGGACACTAAAACTTGTTTTACCAATTCTTTTTTAAAATCTCTTACAAGCCATAATCATCTCAGTTTTTAAGGAAGTTGTCAATCGCCTAAGAAACCGTGTCCGCCGTTGACCAATACAACCTAAACTTTACATAAAAATGAGAAATCAAAGGTAAACCCCACGTTCTTTACTCCTAGGTCGTTTTGTTGGTCCATATTTCTTTGGCATTTCTTCTAAACAGCGAGGTTTGTCTATAAAAGTTGTGGAACCTGAAAAATCTGCATAATGAAAATAAAAAAATTAGCATTACCTGGAATAGGTTCACCGGTTTTTACTTGTACACACCAGCAATATTTAGTTGCGTCGTGACATTGCACTGCTTGATATAAACTAAAAAAAACACATTAAAATGCGTAGTGTATAAAAACAATCATAGGAAAAATTCATAGGTCAGCGCTTTTATTTGCACAGAATCGCAGAGAGCGTTTTACCTGATCAAAAATGCCTTACTTTGTTCAGAGAGAGGTGAGAAATCGTCATCTTTAATTTTTTATGACGATTTCTCACCTCTCTCTGAACAAATTAAGACGTTTTTGATTAGGTAAAACGCTCTATGCGATTCTGTGCCTATTCTTAAATTTGTAAGATCTCCCTTGTTTTGCACCAATTGAAAGCAGAATACTTGATTTCGGCATACAATCAAAAAATACTGCGCAATTATTCCATAAATACGGAGTAGCGCCTCAAAATCGTTAAAAAACTGCAAATCGGGGCAGAAATTGCCGCTTTGTGGCGAAACTAAGTTTATTTGTGAAAATAGGTGTACCAGAAAAATAGAGCAAACTTTGCTGAATTCAAAAAGTCCTTATTTGACCAGTTTCGTCCACTGGGAGCCGAGAAACGGTACGTTTGTTATAGAAATATTAATACCGTTTTATTTATAAAATTAAATCCTAATTAAGCGACTTACTAATAACTACTTATTTTTTTGCACTATTTATTGATTGGTTTTTTGCATTTTGTTCCAGAAGTTAAAATATATAAATCACTTTCAAAAACGTTTCCTTAAAAATTAATTTTAATTTTAAAAAGGGATTCAATAAGTTAATTTGAATTCCTTTTTAAAAAATACAAACAATATTAAACAGTGGACGTTTCGAGCACACAAAATTTTTCCGAAAATCTGGCAGTTGGGCGAGTATGGTGACGATATGGTATAAATATAATGTAAATATTATGGTTGTAAAAATAATTACAGTATTTTAATTGTAAAATTTTAGTTTTTTTTAAATCGTTTTGAAAAGATTGAATAAAGGCAATGCTTATTTGAAATTATAGATTAGGATTAAATTTTAAATATTTTTGGTACGTTAGAAAATATATTTTAAAAAATGATTTCCAATGCATTCTGTGACCCTGAATATAGCTTAGAGGTGAACTTTCCCTGCTAACAGCATCATTAATTAGTTGTGTAATTGTCGAGGTCAGCAATTAGGTCAATGCGCGCGGGGGTGGAAAAACCCCCGAAAGCGATTCGGGGGTTTTTGCTCGGCACCAGAAAAAGTTAGTAAAAAAAGTTAGTAGAAAAAGTTAGTAGAAAAAGTTAAAAGTCAAACTTGGGTTTGAATTAAACCGGCGCAGCGGTCGCCGATATTCGATGTTTCGCACTCGTACCATTGCCTATTAAGCGTTTATACATAGCCGGCGGGTCGAAGGGGCAACGTTTCCTCTTCTATCAGTATTTTATTGTTAGAAGAGGAAAATAGCTCCCAATCATCTACGTCCCCGTCGTGGGAGCCGGGCAACGACTCCGAAAGGAGGCGGCAGACGGATGAAATTTTTTGAAAATCCCCTTGGAGGGTGGGGAAAATTTATTTGTCGTGTTTTATAATTGTGGTAAAAATTCGTTATAATTAAAAAGGAAATATTTTCAAATATAATTGAAAAAAATTACCATAGGTGCAACGGAATGGAACAATGCTTTTTTTTATTTTACAGGTCGCCAGGTCGTTCCTCGGCGTATAAAACTTTAAATTATAAGTTTGCAATATGCTTTTCTTATATTCATTTTAACTAAAAAAGAAAATAACTTAGAAGAAAAAATACCAGAAGGTGATTTACGTTAAGTGAACGCCACATTTTGACTCAGCCAATAAAAGTGATGTTTAATTAGTTGTTCACGAATTGATTGGTTTCAAACAATGCACAAATTAAATTACAAACTTTCAGCATTCAAAAAAACGACAAACGAATCAAGTAAAAAACAGATTTTCACTTATATCACCTAAATTTGCGTTTTATTGTTTTCAAATTCAACCCAACTGGAGATATGTTTCTTATACCTTATCCAATGAAATTCGCAAGTATTTATAAGGTATTATAAAAAGCACTTTACATTTTGAAGAATTTATGATTTAACGCAAAATACGTAACTTTTTTTAAAATTTGATCCCTCGATGTTTTACTTGCATGTTTCTTGAAAATGGGAAACAAACTTTAAAAAAAATTTCCGCTAACCCCCAGATTTCAGATTTTTTCAAACTTCAAACTCACGTAGTATTCTTTAAAGAGCAAATGGGTACGTAGATCAAACGATCACCGTCATTCTTCCTCGCCAGACTTTTTATCCTCTGCGAGTAGCAGTCCAGTTTGGGCGCTGAAAAAGAGTGTCAAATTACGGTAGTGGGAGCTGTAACGGCTTTTGCATCTGCCGCGCATTGGGTTTCAGGACCATCTGTTGCACCCACCTCCGGAAGGCTTGTTCAGCTGCAAGTGGCTGCCGTCCGAGATTACTAGCTTTGCTGAAAACAGCTAATTTCAAAATTTGAGAATATTTAAATACCTAAAGAATCCTTTGAAGGAAGGGAGAGTATTGAGTATTCGTCCACGACGGGGGCTGCGGTAGCGAAAATGATTACCAGTGACAATTTTACGTAAGCAACCGCAACCCTACATCGCATCTGAAAATATACATTTGAAACATATGGAAAAATCACAAAATATATACCAAAAGAATAAGGTTAAGCTAAAAAAGTTCAAATTAAAGTCCATTTCTGTAACAAGGAAGAAACTTCAAGGTTTCAAATCTCACAATGCCTTTTATTGCCGAAATTACATCTTCCGTGTTTTGAAGTGCCGTTGTTTTAATGGCGCCGCCTCGGGTTTAATGAAGCGTGATAATTTGATCAATGATGTGTTGAAAACCCTTCGGTTTCAAGTTGACGGTCATGGTTTTTTGCTGAAAGAGTGATTCAACGTTAATCGTTCAGCGAACCTTTCTCTTTGAAGGACCAAAAACAAGGAAAGGCCGTTGCCATCAAATGTTGGTGAAAGGGTCATTGAAAAATAAGTATTCTGGGCAAAATTTCATAAAGAACATGACCAATATGTGATCCCTTTTGCGAATAAAATGAAGGAGTGGAGAAAATGATGTCCAAAAAAATTTATTTACAAAAAAATGAAGTTTTTTGGAAAACGTCTTCAAACGTCTGGAAAAAGATTTTTTTTCTCTGGTTTTTATGAATAAGAACTAGAGTTTCTTTAGAGAAACTACTTTTATTTTTTGGAATTGTTAGAATATTTTAGAATTGTGTTAGTGTGTGTATGTGTGTGTTGGTGTGTCGGGGGCGGGGGGGGGGGGTGCCAGCGTGTCTGTACGTTATAGTGTGTGTATGTGTGAGTGTGTTTACGTGTGTTTGCAAGTGTGTGTGTGTATTTATGTATTTTAAGGTGTGTGTATGTGAGTATTAGTTTGAATGTTTTTGTTTTGTTTAATTTTACCACACATCGCGGTTAAAATATTATATTGGAATGTGTGTGTGTGTGTGTGTGTGTATGTGTAGGTATATGTGTAGGTGTGTCTATGTGTTTACGTGTATTTATGTATTTTAAGGTAAGTTTATGTGATTTTTAGTTTGAATATTTTAGTTTTGTTTTCATATTTTTATCACAGATTGAAATATCTTACTGGAATGTGTATGTGCGTGTGAGTGTGTTTTTGTGTATATAGACTTTTCTATAGTCTTTGCAACTTCAACCAAAAACTTCACTTTAACCAAAAACAAAGATAAGATGCTTTACTTTTCACCTCTCTGAACTCTCTGAATGATCAGTCTAACTAAAGTGTAAGCAAGAGCCTTAAACCACACAAGGTCGGACGGGCCCTCACGTTTTCGCCGTGGCAAACTGAGTACATAAAAAGTTGTACGATTCTGGGCATTTACTTCTTAATAATACGAACAAATGCTAATCCTTTTGCTCGAAGGTTACCTTACCTTGACAAATCTGTTTACTCAAAAAAAACCTTAACTTGACAAAAAGGAAATGTCAGCTGAACAAACCAAAGAAGTCAATAGAAATGTTGCAGATTGGGCCGCAAAGCACTTTGAGGATTGTTATGGAAGGTAAACATTCACCCCAAATCGATCGGGGTTTTAATTCCTCCAGAAAACGGCCAATGTTACGGTGAGTCAAGGTGTGAGGTGGACGGTAGCCATGGTCGATACAAGTGCTTCAGCAAAAGACCATGGCGAATCCTCGTTAAATCACAGTCGGCTCGTAAAAAGACGTCGAAATGACTGCGCGGCCGCCGCCACCGAACACCTCGTGCCGACACACTCAATGTCAACACGCCTTCTGCCCCAGAAACACCGTGCCCACGCTGATCGAAGCAAACAGAACATAGGCTTAGAATCGATGCTTCCTCTCCGCCCACGGGCTTCTTCCTCTCTGACCACAAGCGCAAGCAGCGCTTCTATGCAAACAACGAGTGATACTGTGCGGGGGTGACGCCATTTGAAGAGGAAGTAGGGGCGTACGGTTTTTATTATTTTTCAAGTGCGTCATTGAGCACCTTCAAATTTGAGGACAACGCTTACTGAGAATATGCAATACGAAACTTGATCCGTTTAAATAATAAGAAGATCCGTTTAAATATTTACAAAAATTAGCATTTCAGTTAAACATTAGAGTGAAACTAAAGAGAGATTATCTTTAATAAAAGACGAAAGCTTTCATTTAGCATTGCTCTTAAAAGCCAGTACTAATAAAATAACAAAGTCCACAATACGTTTTTTTGGTGTTGATAAAATAAAGTATTCCCAAAAAGCAGCTTTAAACATAGGAACCTTCATTCTTGATTTTCTACCAAAGCGTTGATCAGGAAAATTAAACGACAAATCAGAGTTTATAAATGATTTTAATTACTGAGAAGGTAAAGTTGAAAGCATTGCAGCAAAACACTCAAGCTTGGTTTGTCAAAAACCGTATGAAACATTGTTTTGTTGTTGTTTAAAAACTTGAAAGTAAAATTTTCGCAAGATTTGGAATTTGGTTTCTTGATTTTAAACTTTTTAGAGAATAAAGTAAAAACGGTAGTCGATCTTGAGAAGAACGAAAGATTGCAGTGCGCAGGAAATGAATAATCGAAAATCCAAGAAATATACCGCTCTTGTTTTACTCAACGCAGAGCAAACGCAGAGCACATTTAAAACTAAAAAAGAAATCATAGGAAATAATACACATAATTCAAGTTTTTCTGCAAGCTCCGTGGCCAGACTATTTACAACTTTTACAAGATATTTACAAGATAAACATTTTGAAAGACACGTGAAAAAGGGAAGCGTCTCGAAAATTAACTGATAAGAAACACATGGCGGCGTCTACACTTCACAGTTCTCCATAATCTAGGTTCTTTGCGGAAAAAATGTTTTTCAACTTAAAAAATATGCTAACCATAAATAATCAATATAATCAATTGAAATTAAACAATTCATTTAAAAAAAATACTAAAGAGTACAAACAAACGCCGGACATAATTTTATGGTTTGCGATTTCTGGGCTGAACAAATGGGGTTTCGGTTTGTGTGTGGTTTGATATTCCTGGGTAAGTTTGGTTTCCGAATTTTTTTTTAAATTAAAAATATGTTTTAATAAACGTAGAACTTGAAGTTCCAAATTCTAGAGTTCAGAGCAGAAGTAAAGTTTCAGAAGATTCATAATATAAAGTTCGGAAACCTAATTTCTGAAAGTTCAACGAAACTGACTTTGTGGGAAAATAACATTCGGACAAAACATTCACATCTGAGTAACGTTTTGATGACAATTTCAAAAAAAAAGGAAATCTAAGATCAATCTGTACTTTTGGTAATCAGAGAAAATTCAATGCCGATTTCTTATCAGCCGTGCCTGTTACCAAAAGGATTTCTCTACTGGGAGTGGCCAGCCGTCCACTTTCACTTCCCATTTTTCTTTGAAAAAATAAAAAAATGTTTTTAAGGAAAGTTTAGCAATAAACAACTTTTTAATAAAGGTTCCTTTTGTAAAATTGTCAAAACTGTGGTTAAACAAAAATAAAAAGGTGATAAAAACAGTAACAAAAGTTGTTTTTCAGAAATATTTTAAAAAAAAACATTATAGTGTGTGCAGTTTAATAAAAACATTGACAAAATAAAAAGGATTAAATCAATTGATGTCTGATTTCCAAAGAGTGAACGTCAGTTTAGTGCGAATTAGGTCCAAATGAAGCAGTGCAAGTAAGTACATTGCCTAATTTCCTTCTATTTCCAGCCCCGATGACGCCGGGATATCCCCCGCTCGAGGCTTCGCCGTCATAAACATAATCGCATTAATAGGCCCGGCGGGGGAGGAAACTCGAAAGATCAGTGAAAGTTCAAAGAAAAGCCAAGAAAGGCAAAAAATCGGTTGGAAAACGGTCGACTGTGGGCCCAGCTCAGGAAAGGTAACAGCGTCCTATGCGCGGAGCAAATAGTGTAATACCTTGGACAAACCTATTGCGAGAGGATTGAATCAATCAGCTGAACTGAGAGGGAAAGTAGTTCCCTTTAGGGAATTTGAAAAAAAAAAGATTTTTGCGGGAAAGGAAAACTGATTGGGAAGAAAATGGTCTTTATCGGCGGGGAGACGGCGCCGTCTCCTATCTATGAGTCAGGACCTCTTCCGTGCAAAAACAAGAAACCCGAAAATTTTATTTTAATGCTGAAATAAAGTTTTAGGAGTAGTTGACAAGAGGTAGTTCGACTTAAACTTTAAATCGATCGAAATTGATTGTTTCACATTGGTTTATTATACATTGTCTTTCTTTTTTGTTCAGATTTTTTAAAAATTAAGGTTTAAAGGTAAATTTAACGGTGTACGTAGCCACACGAAGCGGAGAAAGAGTGATTTTGCTTTTATTAATTTTTCTTATTTAAATATCAACACTTCAAATTGTTTCACTATCAGAAAACTATTCAAAAATAATTTTATCCAGGCCTTAAAAAACAAAAGCTCCTTTTTACCCAAAAACCAAGAAACATCTGACCATAAAACAAAAATTCAGTTCAAATGACTCATAACAATTCAAGGTCACACACAAAAAAGTAAGACTGCTCCACCAAACTTAAAAATTTCCATTTTCATGAAAACACCAAGAGGACTTCTTACAAAGAACGGGTCTCCCGAAAAAGAAAAAGCCCCAACTTGCCATTTCAAACATTCAGATTCACTTTTTTTAAAATTTTTGTCAATTAAACAAAAAAACAGGGCGCATAACGGCCACCCTTGACCGTCATCACGGCCACCCTTGACCGTCATGCGCCTTTTTTGTCTTATAAAAGTTTTTTTTGGTACCCCTCAGTTTATACTTCGAATATAATGGTGAAGTCTGTTTTGTAAAATTATTTTATTAAATTTATAAACTATTAAAAAAAAGAAACTTGTGGAAAACTCCTGCTTTCACTATTGCTGAGATTGCGGTTGACTCTTGCTCATTTCCGTCGTGGATATAAACTGCAGCACCTTCTCAGGCTTAGCTTAGCTTAGTTTGGTTAAGATGCATATCCTCGATCTTAATCTTGGCCAAAAATATCTGCCCGAACATTGAAACACAAAAAATGTCACCACGCATCTATCAAGGAAATATGAAAAAGTGTAGACTCTCTTAAGCTGGATTTTCTTCAACCGCCACTTCTTCTGTGACCACCATGAAAAGATAACCTCCGCATTAGACGGTCTCCTGTTTATCACTCAACCAAGCCGAAGGGCGCCTTGATGTCGTGCTGAAGAGTCGTTTGCTTTCAGAAAGACAGTCCCCGTTGGTCGTTAAAGTCGATTGAAGGGTGTAAACAAAAGTTTACGGGAGTTTACGGCAACTGGGAAATTCAGATTAGAGGATCTCATGGAAAACCTAAAGGAATTACGATTAAAAAAGACGTTTTAAAGACGTTTCAAATTTTTAGTTTTATAAAAGTTTCTTAAATTTCTGAGGAGATGTTGCCACTCATATCGCTCGATATTGCCCTTGAAGCACCCTCTTCTTGAATTGGTCAGGAATGGCAAACTCTTGGCGCCGGGTGGTGTAGAGGCAACGAGCCTGATTAGCAATCCAGAGGTACAAGGTTCGAATCCTCCTAGAGGAATAATTTGGTTTTTTTCGGATGATTTTTTATAGAAGTGAAGTTCCTTGTCATTTCTGCCAAAGCTGATTCTTTTTGGGAAATTTGCAAAGATTTGTAAATTCCAGAGAAATCTTTTTGACGTCGTTTTTTATTTATCGATTAACAAAATCGTTTCTTTCAGCAGTGGAGACTTGTTCATTGCTGTGGTTATAGACGCAGTCATAAAGTTCAATGATTATAATGCAGGCATGTATGTAGAGGTTGGAGACGCAGATACCCAGTTGACAATTAGAGAAGAAGACGCAGGCATCGGTAATTAAGATTAGGGACACCGAGATTATGATTGCAGGTTTTTAATATATTTCCGTTGTTAACCGTGGTTAAAGACGCAGATATATTTAAAAAAAGAAAACATGCACTGTGTTAAAGACGCAGATAAATACATTGGAATAGACATGTAATAAGTGTTACATTTACAGCCTCAAATATAAATGCTGAAGATTAGAGGCGAATGCAAATGTAGCTAGGAGTAAAAATCGTGCATGATTATAGAATGTTGAGGTTAGAGAAGCAGACTGTGATGAATGTGTTAAACACCTCACAAAGGTAGTGAAACACGCAGAACCAAGGGGTTAAGGTTAGAGAAGCAGACATTGAAGGTACATGTTAGAGACGCAGATAAAGAGAGTATAAGAGAGACACAAAAACAGAACAAAAAAGGCAATAAAGTGACCTGATGTTGACACGAATCTCTATTTATTGTATTTGAACATGTGTTTCTGTCTCTCTAACTGATCCCCCTTTCCCAGTCTGTCAAATATGCTGAAATGACCACGTCAATTTGCCGTAAAGTGAACGCATCTGCAGAAAAACAGGTTTTCTTACCAATGATTCTCCGAATCCTTCAATCTGCACGTATCACATAATAGAAACTCATTTAGAACCACCTGCCTTCAGAAAGTTTGATCTTTCAACCTTTCCTCGAAAAGCATGTTCCACTCCTCCGCCGCGACCGCTTGAACTCGTTTGCCGAAGGCCGTCGGAATTGATCGCGTACCGTGCCCTCTATGCGGTTTCCCCTCTTCCCACGTACAAATTGTTGTTTTGACCGCATTTCCCACTTTCCCACAGCCTTGTGAGAAAAAATATGTGATGCTGTGGCGAAGGGTGTTTACACATTTCCCCCGATCCCAATTCCATCTTCGGGATCAGCTGTTTTCGCGCACATAAATTGAGTTCTCCGGTCGGATGGGACGTCTCTTCGGCTGACTTGGCGAACACTTCAAGGCCCGTTTACGCTAAAATTAAGCGCCGATTTTAAGACTTTGCAATTTTCTCATCGAGCCTGTCTAATCCCGACGGCTAATTGGGCCCCCTGGGCGATGACTCCCCGACCACAACAATATGCCCATCCACAGACACTCTCCCTCTAAACCGGTTACGCCCACACATCCTAGCAAATTAAATGTTGCAATGTGGCTACGAAATCAGCAATTTTTGAAAGATTGTTGTACTTTTTGATTTATTGGTTTGTCCAACACAATAATTAAATAAAACCAAAAAACTGGTTTTGAACATTTATGCTAGTTTAAAGATTATTTGAATTTTTTAAATTTAAATAAATCCATACATAAATTGTCGCACTGTTTATTTTTTTGTATGTAAAAATGTTTTCGACAAACATAACATCGGCAATCTTAAAAAATGATATTTCTGATTTTTTTCTCCGAATTTAACCTTTTTTTTTTGTTTGAAAAATTTAAAAACTTATTTTTTCTTTTTCTTTTTACAAAAATTTCAAACAAACCAAATTCAAATAAACCATATTTTTGTTAAATCTGGTTTATCTGAATTTAAAAAAAAACAATTTCGTATGTTATACAGTGTGGCCAACTCCAATCTTTAAAAACACAGTTTGTTTTCCAAATTTTTAATTAATTTTTTAAATCGTTCTCTTCCTGTTTTCCAATTTTTCGGCTGGTTTTCTGAACAACAATAAGAAATCATTTCAAAGTTGACTAATGTCTTTATTTGTGGTCGCCTAGCGCTCCGTTGCAGCAGATAACCCAATTTATGACTCAAAGCACAATAAAAGCCTGGCGCTTATCCTCGGGATTCGCCTAGAATTTTCTTTTTTGAAGACTCAGATTTTCTGCTTTTTTGTTTTGTTTTGTACCCGCTTTGTTACACATTTTTGTGAAGCTTTTCAAATTTCGACGCCAAATATTTTGTCTTTGAAATAAGTATTTTTGTGTACGCCAACTAAAAATGGATGTATGACTTCTACTGTTTTTTCTTTTTTTGAACCAAAAGTCATTCTTTGATTTTAAAGAAGTTAATTAAAATTATCGACCGATTTTCAAAAACAAAAATTCACGAAAATTTCAACAACAAAAATCACAAAAATTGCTTGGCCGCAGATTCACTGCTTTGATTTTTACAAAAATATTAATATTATCGCCTTGCAAAAAAAAGAACTTTGCCAAAAACTTTCTCTTCGCAAAAACATTAAAAGAATGTTCAGCCAACGTCCTTGGTTAAACCGTAGTTATCATAGCTCAAAGGTGTACATTGCGGAATGACGTGGCGTTGCTGTAACACAAGGGGCAGCATATTAAAAAAGCTGTAATTAGAACCCCAAGCAAGTTGTTCCATAAAGATTTTAAATAATTTTAAATGTAAAATTTTTCAAAACGTCTACAGCAAAGTTATTAGCTTATTTAACGGGTTGTTTGATTAATGTAAAATATAGTGCACCGGCGGGGATCGAACCATGGTTGTTTTTCTTAAAATGTGAATTTGTGTTACCGCTTGTTGTAACAATTTGACCATACATTTTGATAGTGAAAGGTAAATTATGAATGGCGAGACTAATATCTTTAAAATCTACAAATTTAGCCACTCGTAATCACAAAGGGGACCTAAAAACTATCTTTGTCATGTCTCCCCACAAATTCAATTTACGAACACAAAGACATGAAAACAGCAAGTTTCTTGTCTCCACCGACCCTTGAGGATAATCGTTGACCGCTATCTCAAAGTTTCCGGTCACACCGCCTCCTGTTATCAGTTGGTCACTCCGACCCTTGTGACTTTTCCACAAATTCCACTGCGGAATTGGCTACGTGGAGACGAAATCGCCATGCATAAGACGATTGTTTTGAAGTCCTTCCAAGCGGATTTTCGGCCGTCTTCTTCGGACAAACAATTATCAATTCCTTTTTGAAAGTGCTCAAGGTTCCGGGAGAGCTGATTGACACCAGAGATTTTTCTCGCCTCTAAAGGCTTATCTAATCGCATGTATTCTAGAAGTCATATGGCAACACTTGGCAAACTCATGTTTTGCTTCCAAAAGCGCTTTCTTTGCTTGTAAGATCAGCTGACGTTTTGAGTGTTTCAGACGACTGGACCCATTTGATCTCACAATCTCAATGTCACATTCCACTACCTTTAATGGGAGTTCAATGATGTTGTAATTTCAAAATCTGAAATCTATTTTTTTGGCTTTACCCGTGAAACAAAGTGGGGCACGTTTCTTTTTTATTCAGTTATGAAACGCATACCATATTTTATGTATGCTAAACTTCCATTTTTTGAACACTCAATTTCACTTTTGATTTTACCGTCAAATGTCAATTTGAAACAACCACTTTTTATTACCATTGTCTTTTATCTCAATTTAATTGCAAATTAAAAATCGATATTTTTTCAGTTTTGACTTTCCCGTTAAATTTCTCATGAAACATAGTGCAGAGGGTTTTTTCTTCGTTTTATATTAAGTTAAATAACCCATGGGATCGATCGAACAAGTACCTCGGGGGAGCTCTCTTTTATGCGTTGGGTGCCGCGCGCGCGATAACCCCGCTATCCGCCGGTTTAATTACCCAAGTTTGAGGTACTAATTACGGCCGATCGCGGTAAATTCGCTCTTTCTCGGCTGTCCGTGGACCAAATTTGTTATATGAGGTCTCTTTCGATTTGGAAGAACCAACTGCAAAATCTGCAGGCGATTTTAGGTCCATAAACAAAAGCATTTTTTTCAAGGTGACTTTTACTGGCGAGATAGTCCGTTTTTGGTAGTTTTGACCATATGCAGCAGTCTTTATGAGGTAATTTACGCGGAATTTTAAAGGTTTTGAGTGTTATGCATGAATTAATTATGTGTAAAATTGCGTCCTTTTAAAGTTGTCACCCTTTTAAGTACCAGTTGAAAGCTTTACAAAAAACACCCATTATACAAAACCCGGAAATAGCGAATTCTCGGCTCTCAATGAATAAAATCGTTTTGAAAAGATAAAAAACATATTCCTGATTTTGTAAACTAAATAAAACTAATGACTTTGTATGCAACAATAACGAAAAGAAAGCTTGTTTTGTAAAACCTAAAAAGAATTTTTTTTGTTGGGTTTTCAATTGATTACAAGGTTTTTAAAAAAAAAGTAAACCATAGTAAGTTAACACAAAAATTTATGAGGTGATTCATATTTTCTGCCAAGTTGAAACATCCTGGGTTCTCTCGCCTACCCAGTTTTAAAAATTCTTATTACCTAAAAAGCTAGCAAAAAAATGTTAAAGTACCAGAAAAAATTTTGTATACGTGTTTACGTGTTATACATTGTAAACACATTATTTAACAAAAACACCTTTTATTCATTGTTTTCATTGAAAAGTGCAATTGAGAATCGCACGTGGGGCATTTTCACATGACTGGCTTCCGCCGGAACTCCGCATGAATGTATCACACAGGCATTATCCTCCCTCTCAGGAAAAAACCCCTGCCCCCTTTATCTCCCCTGGCTGCTGAATCAATTCCAAAGTTCGTCCAAACACTCTTCTACGTAAACCAATACCTCATTTATCCTCTCAATTGCTAACAGTGCAAGCAAGGAAAGAATTTGCGCCACCTTTCCCAGGGGAAATTAAATCTGAGCGCTTGACGTTGCACACGGGGGCACAGTACAGGTTCCTATTAATCTCCTGCAGTGGTTGACCGGTGGTTGCAAAAAATAATGACTGTCCTGTGTTTACCACACAATGGTTACTGTTGTCTAGATAAGTGCCCCCATTTAAAGAGCTGGTTTCCGATTGAAGATAACTTCTTTTCAGTTTTGGTCCATTTTTAGAATTCAGTTTTCAATTAGTTTTTTTTGCTGACCAGAAACTCACGCACAAATGTTGTAGAAACCGTAAAAACGTTATAAAAAGTTACTTTTTTACAACTGTTCTATCGTTAAGCCAGAAGACAGAGTTGCCGGTTTCGTCGAGGTTTGAGAACCACAAAGCCGATTGAATCTGACATAAGGGCGCCTAGGTAAATTTAAGTAACCCTTCTTTGTATTTTCATAATTTTTCAAATCCTGCCACGTTCATCGCTGACAAGCGGAATTTGTAAACACAGTGCACTCCTTGCGTAAAAACAACAATCGCCGCGAAAGCCATTTCAAAAGTAGGAACGTTTTTGATAACATTCTTTAAATTACAAACTGTGTTTGATTTGCTAGAAACCGATTACAAGCTGATTTATTTAAAGGGACCATCTGCCTGCTTTTCAAATTAGGGTTAATCTTATGCTAATCAGCCATTTTGTGAAATAACGTTGCTTGGAGAGGTGTTGGAAAAAATATTTTTAATGAAACGGGTGAATTAGCATATGGATCACTCGTATTTTAAAAAGTAGGCTGATGGTCCCTTTAAGATAAAAATAAAGAAAGGTTCCTTCCGGTCAATTCAAGAGAACTTCTCTTTGTTTCACTTTTAAAAGAATAAAAAAAGCATTACTCATTATTTTTCGGAAAACCATAAAAATAACTTTCAATTTTTTGTGTTTTTTCGCCTTTTCTTGAATCAAACATTATTTTGTTTAAATATTTCCTTATCAAATTTTCCTTAGGCTATCTTTGTCATATTTGTGCCATATGAAAAATCAAAGATTTCCTTTTTCAAATTGGCTAAAATATACAAAATTTGCCGAAAATGCAACTAATTTAGAAAATTGAACAAGTATATTTACCGCCCACAAACAAGTGGGACATCGTTTTAAAAATCTCTGAGGCGCTTCTTTTCTTAAAATTAACAAATTTGAAAAAAGTGCAGGAAAATACAAAACTATTTAAAAAAGTAAAACCTTTAACTGATTTGATTTTTTAAACTGCTGTTTTAATTGTCATAACAATTAGTAAAAAATTTCAATATTTTTTTAAAGGTCCGTTTTTAAAAATTCAACTTTTCCATTAAACTTGTAATTTTTGTTGATCATTGTTGTTTGCCAACTGGTTTCTGCCCTCCAAATTGCAACTCCATCGCGGATTAAAAGACCATGGTCGCTTAATTTTTCAGCAGCGATCGGGCAATTCTTTTTCGTTCGGCTAATTGCGTAGACACCTGGCAGGCCCCTTTTCGCTCAAATTTCCGTCGACCACTGCACCCTCTATATTAGCCACAAAGGAGTCATCTGATCCCGCGGAATGGCATGTTTTGTAAACTGCGACTTGGCATCGACAGCACAACTCATAAAATGCCTGTTTTGCGCTCTCTCGAGGCCTCTTCCTACGAATAACCGACTCTGAGAAATTGTTTTAATGTTAACAAAAAGAACATTGAAAAATGTTTTTTCATCTGAGCATTTTCTCAAAATTCATAGTTATAAGATTTGTAATCAATTTGGATTCAAAACAAACAAAAAACGCCCGACTACAAAACATGCCAAACTACAAAAAAAAACAGAATTTTCAATTATAGCCATTTTCCATAAAGAAAGCCCCGATTTTTGTCTGCGGTGGGATTAGTCAAACGTGTAACCGCAAACAAAGAAACCCGCCGCCAGATCTCATTGATTATCCTTTTATGGAGGCAAGAAGATGAAGAATTGCCGTTTTTCTACCCAACGACCTTGCAAAAACGGCACGGGCGGGCTTTTGATCACGATTTGTCTTGCAGCCTGAAAAGTTGCTCTCCAGAGTAAAAAAGGGCAGATACAACTTCTTTGTTTTTAAAGTGTGTGTGTGTGTGTATGTGTATGTGTGTGTGTGTGTGTGTGTGTGTGTGTGTACGTGTCGATGTGTGTATATGTGTAAGTGTGTGCGTGAAAGTGTACATGCCCTGTATGCATGATTAAATTTGTTAAGTCGTATACACTAAATGTTTTAAATACAAAAGTTTTCTTCACCGATCATTGGCTGTTCTCGAAAAAAAGCAAAATGTTTGATCTCGGGCGGGATCGAACCGCCGGCCTTCTGTGTGTTAGACAGATGTGATAACCACTACACCACGAGATCATAGGTGCAAGCCTTCACCGTCGTGTGAAAAAGGGCGTCTTTGTCAGTGTATGTGTGTATGTGTGCGCGTGTGGATTTTTCGATGTGTGCGCTAAAAACAAGTTGCAGCATTACAGACTTTAAAAAGCGCTTAAGAACTTAATTGCCGTGAAATGTCCGCCGAGGACTGGATTTCGCCCTGCAACTTTTGTGTTTCATTGGCTTTACGGCTCTCATACCTAAATCTTCGCTCTAATGAGTTATACCTAAAAATGGGTACAAACCATACTTTTATGATTTTAAAACTAAGCTTTATAACTTCAAGGAATTCGTTTTTTAAGACCAACGTCCTTCAGTTTAAGTAAAAACAAGAGAACTCGAAGATTCAAATACAATCGTCACGAGCTTCACCTTTCCCAAATCCCTCCAAAAGGTTGACATTTCGCCCCAAAACGGCTCATATGTCAGTTACCCCGCAATGTCCCGTGTTTCTCACAAACACAGCCACGTCGGCACGGAATTCATATACGTCTATTCATCATCTAAATCGCGAAAATGGCGCTGTTCTTGATGTTTTCATGGTAATTTTCCAATTGAGTTCTCAAACTGTTTTGAATTGTGACGATGAACTTTATGTGAATTTTATCAGTGATGTCAAACACATTTTTTGCATCAAAAACAAAACTAAATCATAATTTTGATGTTTTCAAGTAGCAGGAGTCAAACAGTAATAGTGTCCCTTATCAGCATCCAAAATATTTGCATGACAATAGGGTGATGTTTGCCCAAAGGTGCAATGATAGCTAATAATAGTACAGTACTAACGAATTCAACTTTAAAGATGATTTTTTGCTTATTTTTTAAACAATCCCTTTTTCTCACTGATGAAAAATCAGTTTATGTTCTCTGGCCAGCAAACTCGTTACATAAAATCGTAAGCCTATTTCATCAACTTATGAGCGCCAATGTTCTTGTTATGATCACCGCGATGATTGTGAACAGCTTGAGTACAAGCTTGACGTAGTTGAATGAATAGAAAAAACGGCTTCTGTCAATTTTAAATACAAACATTTTTAATTTCTTTTTTAAGCAAATGATGCTTCCTAGGGCTTTTGAGATCTAATTCACATCGCCTCATTTTTATTTTCCAATTTTTTAGCACTTTTTAGTGATCAGTTTACTGATTTTTTTTTACTTTACTCAAAATTTTTAAGAGACCGTCTCACTAACTATCGACTACTAATGCGACATAGAAAAAAAGTTGCTTCGATTTGGCTGAAAATTTGTTTCTGAGGTGCCCTATGGGTATTATACAAGGTTCTTGACTCGATTTGTCGATATCGATTTTTTGGATGGTGATGACGTCATCGGGTCAATAATTCATAACTCACCTCAAACAGAAGCAAATTCTAAAAAAAGGGTATGATTTAGATTGGAAATTTTATATGAAATAACTTCGTAAAATAAACTTTTTGAAAATATTCACTTTGAAAAAAGAACCATTGAAAAATGTGTTTTGAAAAACGACTTTTCGTCTGTGGTCGATCAGTCGACAACTTTTGCGTTTTTTTAAAAATTCGAAACATATTTCTATGTCGCGGGTGTGTCCCAATAGCTCCAAAATTACTGACATCTTATCTTAAACTTACACAAATTTTGTTTTCTCAATTTCATTTAAAAACTCAAAATCACAAAACTCAAATTTTAAAAACATAAACAACTTTTTGAAACCTATTTGAAAACAAAGCATATAAAACTTTTTTGAAAATTTGATATGGTACACAAATCAAACAAAATTTCATGGGCAAACTTTAAAGGTTTTTCAAACCGCAAACAATGAAAAATGTTATATAACTTTTTTTACTGTGTTTTGTTTGTTTAATGAAAGCTTACTAATTTCTAAAAGTTGTTGAATTTTCCACAAAAATCTTTTTAGAAAAATTGACACTATATTCGAAATTATTTTAAAAAAATTGTGCACTGCGGAATGAGTTTAAAGACGGATGATTTTCTTATTTAAAATTTAAAAAAAAACATAAATATCCTAACACTTTACGTAAATGTGTAAAAAAAATGATTTCTTCCTCTGCACATAAATTGTTCCAAATAAAGTCATTTTCAATTGCTTGTGCCCATTTCCACTCCAAAGTACGTAAATTGTTGGTTAAAACCCATTTTTTGGGGTTTTAACAGATTACAAGAGTCCTAAAGGATTCAATGCCACCTCACAGATTCTTTGTAAAAACAAACCGAAAACAATGAATGTATTCATTATTGTTCGAAAAGAACAGGTGTATTCAGCGAACAGGAATTCGTCACCCGTTCACACAGGTGTTCACCGCAAAACACGCGAGAAACAGACAACTGTACGCTTTTCTGCCAAGTTCTACTTTTTAAACGCCTTTTTTTGTTTCCATTTTTGGTTCTTTAAAAAACTTCTAAACACTTCCCTTCCCTGTGGAAGTCAGTTTGCACAAAATGAAGATAGTCTATGTTAATCCGTCTGTTTTGACCATACGATAGACCCCCCAGTAAACAAAAAACGCCAACCATGTACGTATTTCCTAGGTGACGGGGCGCATTATTTGCCTGGTTCCTTTGCCCTTTTCAAGATCCCGTGTCACAGTTGCCGAATAATGGGTTCGGGGGCCGGCGGATGCTGTCCAATTGCCTTTTTGCTCTGCCGAGACTGGCTGCATGTTTTCTTCTAATGAACGCCGTCTTGGCCACCTGCGCCCAGTGCGAGAAGAAGAGAATACCCCGGTCTTCGTAAACACGTTTGCACACTGCCCTCTCCTAACTGGGTTTTGTTCCTTGAGACTAATGCCATTCAAGAATTCTAATGTTTGGTCTTCTGCATTATGAGGGTCTGGTAAAGGTCAAGTGATGCACAATTTATAACACCTTGTCATCTTCTTTATATTACGAGTGCAGAAAATTGAATGTGTCAAATTTGCTCTTTCGGTTTTCAGCCTGGCGTAAGTTTTTTTTGAATTTGAATTTTATTGATTTCTTATTTCTGTTCCTTTAAACAATTTAGGGATGGATCAAATAATTAACAAAAAAACTTTTTTATTCCAATTTTAAACATTTTTAAACGCACTGTTTATTTTTTTCATAATTTAAAAAAATGGTTAAAATTTTAAACTTTACGTGAATGATAGTAATTTATTGCTGTGTACCAATTTACAAAACATTAAAACTTGATGTAATGTTTTATTAAACTTTTTATTGAAAGTGAAAAAAATAAGAATTCAAACTTTAAAAAAAATGAAATATGTAACTTTACAATGAAAAAGTTTGATTTTTGCCTAATTTGCAGTCATACTAACTAAACAACAATGTTAAATCTCATAGCAAAAAGTTTTCTGAAACAGTTCTTATTTTGTTTAGGATTTTCAACGTTTAGACATATAAAATTAGCTCTCCTTTCAAACATAACTTTTTTTTGGAACACCGCACCTAAATATAGCTCTTTTCCTTGCGCGCCCAACTAATGGACAGGAAATACCTCAGCCATTAAGAGAGTGGTAGACGCGACAGAGGAAGTTCCATTAATATCGAGGGTTCAACTGCCGTCTGGCCAAATCTTGGTTTTATGATATCAAATTGTGATTTTCCCACATGTTATTCATCTTTCGGACAATGTATCATCTCCAAAACATATTGAATGGCCAGAGATCGTTTTGTTCTTTTCATTCCTCTTGAGAGAAAAATGAATTTAAATTTTTTTCTGAAAATATAAGCCTTTTTTCAGCGTTCTATTTTAATTTTTCAACAAATTTAAATTTTTGTACTTTTTTAGAAGAAGTACAACGTTTGAAAAACTATAAACAATTTCAGTTTTTCACTTCTAACTCATAAATAACTTTCGTTTGGTGATTTTAATTTTATTATTCAAAAACAATTCTTTGAACATATATCTGATTTTACAACAAAAACATTAATTTCGAGATTTAAAATCTATGATGATAAAATTCTGCCTTCAAAACTACTTTTCTAATTGTAATCCGTTTCAAAGCCATATTCAACAAAACAATTTTCTTAAATCTGAGAACTCTCACGTTCATTTATTATAAATATAGTTTTGTTTTCGCCCTTTGAGATGTTTCGTCAATGCCCTTTTCGTAATTGATGCACTCCGTTTATCTCATTTCCGCATCTAAAATCTCAATACCGTTTCATTTTATTAAATTCTCATAATCTTCATTTTTTGATTTTTCATTTTTTTTGTGTTTTTTTTTGTGAAAAAATATTTAAAAAATATTTTCCAGATGTGGGAGCTCCGTTCTAGCGTCCGATTGGTGTCGGGTCTGTTCCTCTCCCTTTCCGTGGTTTCTTCTGTGATCGCTTGTGCCCTCTGGGATTTCCCTATCCACGATATGAGGGAAAATTCATTTTTCTCAGGTATCTTTCCCATTTTTGCTATTAACAAAACTAAATTAAGTTGGTCTAATCACGGCTTTCACTCTGAACGCCGGTATCTGCTTCTGCCTGTTGCGAGGAGTAGCCACTCTCCGCTCCAGGCTCTTCTTGCCCTACATTGTTTGCTCATCATTTCACCTAGTAGTCAGGTTTGTTTTGACGCCGGTAGGCACACGTTTCCCTGATAATTAACGTATATTATGCTGCGTAAGCGATGAGAAAAGCAGCAAGGAAAAACAAAATGAAAATTCGTTGTGAAGAGTGGAAGCCAATAAAAACAAGTCGAGGTGGGGGACTACTCACTTCACTGTATAGTGCTTAGAAAACAAAAAATAGAGAAAAATATCTTTTATATTTTGATATTCACCGAAAGCTATTACTTTACAAAACACAGGAAACTGTGAAAAAGAGTTTATTCAGAAAAAAGTATCATTTTAGAAAACTAAAAAAAACCAAACGTGCATTGCAGTAACAGTAATTCTAACAAAGATTATAAACCCATGTTGTGTTCTAGTCCAGTTGGTAGCCGAATGCCACATTTTAACGAAAATGGTATGCTCAGGCCACTGTGTAACTAACTAGGGAAGGCTACCAAAACCACCATGGAGTTACAGGACGAGGGGTGTACCATTCAACAGTCCATCAAAATGACAAATGACCGGTGGGGTTTAACATTGCCAAATGGACTTCACTTTCAAGAACGAAGCATTTGTCTCCGCCATGTCCGACAGTTTTCGTTTGCACGTGATCTTAAGCGTCCGGGCTAATAAACAGAAGGTCTTTGGTTCAATTCCCCGACGATGTTTTCTTTTGCTTTTGGTTCAAGTCGTTTAAATCACAAGTCCTTTTCCACAAAATTAAATTTTTTGAAGATTTGTTTGTTTGTCAGAATTTGAATCTGGCTGGTATGTCAGAATGTCTTTTCCCACCCAGACAAAAACACATAAAAATTTCATTACCTAACTTTGTGTAGAAATTTACAAAAAAAACAATTTGCAAAAAAATTTAATTTTGTGGAAAAGGACTTGTGATTTTAACAACTTGAACCAAAAGCAAAAAGATAAAGACAACATCGTCGGGGAATTGAACGAAAGACCTTCTATTTATTAGCCCGGACGCTCCCC
Organism: Oscheius sp. G VE-2021; assembly: GCA_022343465.1. NCBI lineage: Eukaryota > Metazoa > Nematoda > Chromadorea > Rhabditida > Rhabditidae > Oscheius > Oscheius sp. G VE-2021. The sequence continues at coordinate 981,444 of JAJQXH010000050.1, forward strand.
TGCTGAGCCACCCCGCCGCTGTTTTCCTGTGCGGATCCGCTGCTTAAGACCACATGCGTGCGAAAACTGTCGGACATTGCGGAGACAAATGCTTCGTTCTCGAAAGTGAAGTCCATTTGGCAATATTAGTCCCCACCGGTCTTTTGTCCTTTTGATGTACTGTTGAATGGTACACCAGTCGTCCTCTAACTCCACGGTGGTTTTGGTAGCTTTCCCGAGTAAGATCTAAGCGTTTAACCGTTTCTGCGACGCAGATGATGGGCTCTTACCGCTTTTAACTCAGATGGTCAACATTCTGAGGCTAACACTGAGGCGGTTTTTAACGGAATCAATAAGCTTAGGGCGCTTTTTAGCCTAGAGGGTAGGTATAGTAAGATTAGACCATGATGGATTCGGTTCCCCGGTGGTCAATTTCTTTTGCTTTTTTGGTTTTTCATCCAATCTTCATCGACGAAGATTCGTGGCAACAAATTTGAAAACGGAAAATGCAGGTGTTAACACATTCATAAAATTAAAAAAGGCCATCTATGCTGAACTGCGGGTGTTCCTTAAGACGACATTTCTCAAGTGAATTTTCGGTTGTGGATAACTCAAAAACAAGGTGAATATTTTCTAGATCCATGATTATTTTCTTTAAAATGGGTTTAGCTTAAAATGTAAACTGCCTGACGGTCGATTTATTAAGCCTCCTCGATGGATCCGCCGATCTATGCTGATTTTGATATCAGTATTTTGGTTGAATTATCAAAAACATATTTAGAAAACGTCTTTAAAAAGTTTCGATCCTGAGACTATCCAACTTCTTTATTCACGCAACCCATGTTTAAGCTGTATTTATTTTCCATGGGCTCATACGATCGAACTGAACTTATCTTTAAACGAGATATTAAAAAAAAGATTGCAAAAAGAATATAAATGAGACTCGAAGCGATTAATTGAAAAACTTTTAACATTTTCTCTACTGATGCGTCTTTTGTTGATCGCATTTATCGCCCACCCTCGGTGGGGAACTCAAAAGCCATCCGTTAGCCTGCACATCCGAAGATGTGCAGTTTCCAGTTCCAACGACGTGGACGTGGATGGATTGGAACCATATATTCCTGGCAATTCCTGGTGCAGTGATGTTTCGGCGCGCACCCTGACTACCCCTGGCACAGCCGCTGATGCGCTACGGGTGCGGGCGGCAGGCGGTGAGCGCCGCAATGGCCAGGCGCCTGGCCGTATTGGCCCTATCGTTCTACAAATAATACAAAACGCAATGGAAACCCAGACTATCAGTTTTATTCAACCCACTAAAACTTAAAATGTTTTAAAGGAAAACAATAAATGCTCTGCCGCCAGTGCGTTTGCTTATCAAGCAGAGAGTCAGGGGTTCGACTCCCCGGTGGTGCATCTCTTTTGCTTTTTGCTTTTTGATGCCAACTTTGTCGACCCAGTGTCGAGGAAACAAACTTGAAAACCGAAAAGTCTAGGGTCGAACGTTCAGAAAGTGAAAAAAGACAACTTGTGTTGGGCCACAGGTGTCCCCTCAGACGACAGTTTCAAGTGGTTTTTCGGTTGTGGATATGTCAAAAAGTTGCTTTCTTCTAAAGGCAGATAAGAAAAAAGTTCATTATAGTCCTTGATGCGATGGGATTTGGAAAGTGTTTTTGTAGTATTCGTTTTTTAAAAATCTGCGTTGAACTTGAAAAATAAAGTGCTCGACTGTCCCTTTAATAAGTATCCTCGATGGATCCGCAAATCTGCAGATTTTTATCAGAGTATTTTGGTTGAACTTTCAAAAACACTTGTACACAGATAGTTAAGCTTAGACCATGATAGATTTCGAAACCATTCTAAAGTTTTCACTGAGATGGTACCATAAGGCCGCTTTTAACGCATTTGGAAGCCTAAGACGCTTTTCAACGAAGATGACAAGATTAGGCCGCTTTTTAACCCAATTCGCAGCCTAAGGCCCTTTTGAAATGCAGGCGATAAGCTCATGCCGTTTTTAACGTTGTTTATAGTCAAATACCTTTTTTTAAAATTTTGCTTTTTTGAATTATGTATTTCACAATAACAATAAAAATGAGTTTCAAAAAAGAAGTTTACTATTCATCTTTCATTCGGTTTCATCTTTCATTCGGTTTGGTTTTTAAATGTTTATTGAATATAAATGGTATAATTGATTAATGCATCTGATAAATTTCAGCTTGTCACTCTTTGGAGTTTTCACCATCGCTTCAGCTGACGCCATCGCAAATGGCAAACCAATCCGTGATAGTGGCTACGCTTTGGTCTCCCTTGCCCTAGCTGCATTCTGGTGGTGGAGTCTTATAGTTGTGAAAGCTTACAGGTACTGTTTTTTTTAACTTGTTCAATTTTCATTTTCAGAGATTTCGTGCGTGAGGTCTCCGGCGAGCACATCCTCTTCCACAACGTGGACTTTGTCTAATCCAATGGTCGAAATGTGTTACACCACGGGTCAATATAATAAAGTTTATTAAACCGGGAATACATAATAGAATACACTAAATAACCCGTAGTGGACAGAGCTGGCGAGACTGAACGGAACCAGGTAATCGGGGAGACCTGCAGGGGTGAGCTTAGGCAATATCGTCGACCTTCTGCTTTGCCTGCTCCTGCTTCTTAGACTTGGCCCAGGGTTGGACTTCAGCGGAGCCCCAGAGATTGAAGACAATCAGAGGAAGGAGAGCGATGGCGGTGGAGATGTAGAAGACAGAGTTCCATTCCAGCTCGGAGCCGGTCTGCAAAGAAGACTTGAAACGATTTAGTTGGTTAGATACCTGAACTATCATTTTGGTGATAAGAGGGTTGACGATTCCGGCACATGCTACAAAGAAGAAGGCAAAACCGGTAACAGCACCAGAGTAGGCAGGAGCCAAGGAAACCAATGCAGTTTGGCATCCAGGGGTGTGAAGACCTGAAAAAGTGAGTGTTTGTGTCTGTGTGTCTGTGTCTGTGTGTCCGTGTTTCCGTTTATGTCACGAAAATTAACGATTGAAGGTAATGGGGAGGCAAATAGTTGGATGTGTTTTGTGTGTATGTGTGTACGTATGTACGTGTCGGTATCCGTGTTCTTGGCGTATGTGTGTGTGTCCGTAAGTGAGTGTGGCTGTGTCTGTTTTCCTTTGAAAGTCACAAAACATGAAATGTTTTTGCAAAAGGTTTTCTTTATCTTTTTTTTCTTTGTTCCCAACAAAAGCAAAAGCTTGATCTCGGGCGGGCTCGAACCGCCGGCCTTCTGTGTGTTAGACAGATGTGATAACCACTACCCCACGAGATTACCGGCGCAAGAGTTCACTTGTCGCGTGAAAAGGGCGCCAGGTATAGTATTTACCAATGCTAGTTTCCTCGAAAATGGGATGGATTTATCGCTTTTTCTGAAGAAGATTATGTTATTGTAAGGAACATTTAGAATTACAGCATGACAAAATGTGGTGGATCTTGTTTGAGAACCTCGATTTGGTTTGGATTCATGACTGATCGAACTAGTAAAATCGAGATTAATTAGTATTTTTAAACAAAAAATGTTATTTTACCTGCAGAAGCCATACTGAGGCAGAGGAACAGAACAGCTAGAGGAGCCTTAGTCGAATCCAACAAAGTCGAAGCAAACAAGAAGGCTCCAAGTCCCAGGCAAGCCAACGAGTTCAGAACCTTAACAATAATAAAGTTTTCAGCATCTTCCGGATTCTCTCACCTTGCAGATGGTAGTTCCCTTCCACTTGGTGTGCCTCTGAAGCCAAGTATTAGCATAACTGCTGGCCAGCTTTGACAGCCAAAGAGAGGCAGTCGGGAGAGCGGAGAGGATACCGTTTTTGGTGGAAGTGTAGTGGTGCACATCGTGGAGGTAACTGAAACAGTTCAAACTTGAAATCAAATTAGGAATAAATCTAACCTAGGCAAGAACATTATCATGGTCATCAAGGGGAACTCGTGGCAGACAACAGCCAAGACGGTGGCCCAGACGGCAGGGGACCCGACGATTTTGAGCCAAGGAACCTATATGTACAATTTTGAAAGGTTTTGGTAAAAATGGCTACCTTTCTCTCGTTTCTTTTCTTTCCTATGTCTTCATTGGAGTTAGCCATGGTTATGAATCGGAGTTCGGCTTCGGCGATACACGTTTGTTTGGAAGGTTTGTCGGCACCTGAAGCACAACTTTAGCAACTACTTAGGGTTTAAGATTTAGGGTTTCTAAGTATTTTGGGTTAGTCGACTTACCAATAACTATGTAGATCACGATGAAAAGAACTCCAACCATTGACGAAAGATAGAAGATTGAAGGCCAACCTCCGAAGAGAACTGTCTGGGAACAGAGGGCACCAGCAGTTGGGATGATCAAAAGAGCTCCTGAAAATTCAAATTCAGTTTTGATTTCAAAATTTTGGGGAAAAAATCGAAACTGTCAAACTCTTTTACCTAGCTGCCTTCCTCCAGTAGCTACTCCCAAGGCATACGATCGCTCAGAGGTAGGGAACCACCTGGTGATCAAAGAGTTCACGGCGGGTTGAAGAAGAGCATCAGCAAGACCCACAAAGAAACGACCACCCACGGCGTAGTAGACACTAAATACGTCAAGGTTAGGACTGTGAAAATGGGTTACGGTACCTGTAGGGAGACAAGTAGGGAATGAGGACGTTGGCCAAAGAAGCCAGGAGAACACTGGCGACAATCATGTACTTCCCGTTGAATCTGTCTGCTAGGAAACCGGTGATCAGCATGAAGAGAAGACCGACGTTGAAGGCGGAGAAGATGTATCCCTATAAAATTGTTTATGAATTTATTGTTCATCAATTTTAATTTTATAATTTTAAAACAGTTTTCACATAGAAGTAAATAAGTTTATTCACCTGTTGTTCCGGGCTCCAGTTCATCCTCTCAGCTCCTTCATAATCAAAGTCAGTGGAGTTGTCAATGTACTCGCTAGAGTTGACCATGCAGACGATAGCCATTCCCATGTTACTGTTCATCATATGGACACTGAGATTTTTAATTAAAATAGAAACAAAGAAAATTTATATTACCTGGCAAAGCATAGGCAAAGAAGACCGGCTGTCACCAATCGCCAACTGGGGAACCAGCGGTAGACGATGGGTCGCGGGGCCTGGGGCAACCCGTCGCTTATGGGGTGGACGGCGGACATCCGTAACAAATGATCTGGAAGATTACGGTACTTTTGGGGCAAACTGGTAGGAACAAGTTAATATATGTTGTTTGAAATTTGAAACTTTGTGAACTAGAACTTTGACTGAAAATGCTGGCAATGGGATATGACATACTAGGAGGATTACTGTAACTTTTAGTTCTTTTTGCGTACCACTTTAATCTTTTTCATTTTTTTTTCAATTTTTAGAAAACAATTGTGAAACCCAAAATTGGCCAGGGTTTCTTAAACTCAAGAAAACTAAAGAATTTTTCAAGGGGGACGATGACCCTCTCGGACTACTGTAAGCAGTTGTTTTTTTTCTGTTGTACATAACCAATATCTGGCACTATGCAAAATTCGCTCAGCGGTACAAATAGGGTTTCAAAATAAATTTAGGGCCCAAATGAAGCTAAAGGGCCGCAGAAACTAAAGAAAACTAAAGAATCTTTCAGTAGAAAATCGGAAATTCCAATTCCAATCAGTTGAAATGATTCTTGGAACAAAAGATCGCTTGGGAACAGGTGTCGGTGGCATCTTCACGTGGGGCACCGTTAAATAGGACGCCCCAGGCAGTGTTGACTTGGCACCCGCGACCGGTTCAGCGGGAATGCGGGATGCTCTTCGAGCAGCCAGCGGCAGTCTTGCATCAGCAGGAGTAGCCGGATCCCACGGCTTGGGCAGTTTTACAGAAACTTTTGATTATTGTTGGGAGAAGAGCTAATCACTTTCACAATGTACTTCGCGTTTTTCTGAAAGCTTACAAGAGGACAAGCAATCTCATAACATGTGTGGAAGATTTTACGTTGAGCTGCGGTCTAACAATATTGTCCATGAGTTTAACTAAAGTATAGTAAGCTCTATTGAAACTAAGTAGGCCAAGACAAAGGACTGGATAAAACTTGAATACCTGTTTTTCAACCTTTTTCAAACTGTTTCACTGCAAAGTTTTGTGCCCGGAACAACTATTGTGCATATGTGTGTTTAGAAGATTATGCGCACGCGGATGTCCGACATGATCTTCAACAAACAGACTTTGCAACTGGAAAATTTGTTTTTACTGTGGTTACACTACAAATTATGGCAAAAACCAAAAGCTTTCCGGTTTTGCTTCTTTTAGCCAACCAAAATTGCCATAAGACTTCAAAAATTGCAGATGTTCATTTCATTCGCACACTTTGATCAATTCTTTGATTCTTCGACAATTTTATCATTTCTTCAAATAGATTCTCTTCTATCACATACCAGATGAATAAAAAGATTTTTAACCAGATCTCACCCTAGTGGCAGTGAACACTGTCTAACAGTTGCCGAGATTTAAGTTGGTCGAGCTGAGAAAATTTAGAGAGCGCATTTAAATGTAAAAATAATAATTTGATACTTCGCAATCAAAACGTGTTTTGATCAACATGCGTAACATAGACTAACCATTGCGCAAGGTTTTCTTTTTTTTGTAGCTTTTGAATATTTTATTGATGTGGACATGTTTTACATTTTTCGCATTTGCCACATCATTCCAATATTTTAATAAGAGTATCTCGGATTTTAACAGCCAAGGCTTTGTAAAATTGATACGCAGTCAAAACTCAGCACGGAATCAGTCCAATTAGCTCTAGCAAATTGAGATGGTTTCAAACTCTTCAATAAAAAAAGAATCTTTTTTTGCTGTTTAATTACATTATCCTCCTTCATTGGTATTGTGGGAAAGTTCACTTTAAGGTTGGTATTATATTTTTAAAACGTTAGTAAAATACGATTTGTTAAGACTGTTTTTCATTCCTGGATCTTCCCCAAAGTACTAAATTTGGCTTCTAACAGTCCCACCGTTAAAAATACATTCGGTGACTTTGTACTGTGCTATAAGTTTTGAAAACCGACTTTAAATTAAACTTTTATGTTTTTAGAAGAATTGTGTTTTCATATGTAATTTTCACCTTTGACGAAGGTTTTGATATACATAAAACAGTTAGATAACGCTAGTCTTCTCTAGAAGTCACGTCACTTTTCACATATATTTGCTGTTCCTCAGCTAGTTTCGCTATCCAGACAGTCACTTTTTAAACGTCACTTTCTTTTCTCACGACCAAAGTGCAAAGCCACCCAGCGCGGCTTCCGGTCTAGCAGGGGTATCAAAAGCGGATTGTTTATTCACAGTTGACGCAATGGTCTCTAATGACCGTCGCATTTCGCGCATAAGAAGAAGCAAACAAAAAGTGGCGGTGGTGGAGGTGACTAATCCGGAGCCAATTGGAGGCTATAGTTTTAAAGTTTTTATGGACACACGGATGGCCAAATAGGCCAAGATCTCATTGTTTGAGTTACAAAAGGTGGTAAATTTCAATCTTGCAAAAATTGTTTCTTTCTGATTTCTATGCAAAAAGTGATGTCACTTTCTGACTACCAAATATTTGAGCCCTATGTCTCAACGGCTGCATTCAAGTGACGAATGGCCTCAAACCGGTGCCTACGGTATATGACTCATAACGGCTACAGTAACCCTTAGAGAAAGTCAACTAACCGATTTTGTCGAAGTATCCATCGACCGATTTGCTTCGGAGAACCTGCGGGGCGACCATAGCGAGACTGTGACAAACTTTGCCCTGCGGCCCCTTTAAAGTTGCTGCGCTTCCGTAAGATTAGTAGGGATTACGCTCGAAGTGACTTCGCGCACGCACGTGTAATACACACGAAAACACAAACATTGTCTAAAACGGAGGAGCTTCCGCAATACGCCATTTTAACTACCTTCCTTGATGGGCGGCAGCTTGTATGTAGGTATGTGTTCTTTATCGACGTTTTTGTCTATGATACAGTGTCTTAACTAAAATAACATTTTTGGTCTTACTTGGCAGTGTTTGTGATACTTTGTGATACAGTATGCAGCAGGGTCTAATGTTTACCGTCTAAAATGACATGTTAAAATTTTAGTGAATATGGGAACATATTTCAATTTGAAGTCAAGTAATGTCACACCTTTTAAATGAATGGTTTAACGAAAAATTTTACCAATTTTTTAAAAACTAATTAAAACCCAAAAATGAGTGTTTTTGCTAGGTTGGGCTCAACTGAAATTAGACATACCTTCCAAAGCACTTGTTCATTAATTAATCAATAAATCAAGCAATCAAATAATCAACAAGTTTGAAAAGACCCATCAAAAACAGTTTTTCTTTAAAAATGTTCTAAAGAATCGTTTAAAACATCTTAAAAATCAAAAGAATCGGTTGAAAAAATGGCATCTTAATGAACTGTAATTTGCAAAATTTTTATATTTTGCAAAGACACCAAATTTTTAAATTAACCAGAAATCATTTGGTCAAAACAGCTGAAACTAATTCAAGTCTGCAGCACTTCTTTTATGTAGGTTTTTAAATGTTTGTTTTAAACTTTTGGAAAATTGAGTATCCTTCTCACTTTACTGCTTTATTTACCTTTTTTTGAATAGATAAAAATATATTTAATAAAAAGTGAAAGATTATTTAAACGCTTTCCTATATTTAAATGAAAAACGAATGTTTTATATCACAAATTTCGAATGAAACGATTGAGTTTTTTTAAAGCTTTCAAAGAATTGGGTTTTTGTAACAATTCCCATTTTTACTTCACTGTGGGCTTGCTGAACTTTTGAAAACTTATATTTTGCTGAAAGCTTTCTCCATGACTAAAAACCAATTTAGGTTCCTCCTCATATTGGCATAAAATTAATTTCAATAGCTTCATGAAAATGAAAATGAAAGTTCATATGATCTAGTAAAAATAAACTGTTTCCAAGAACCTCTGTTTTCATTCAATTTGGAATTAATCCATTTTGTCATGCATTTCCATGATTTTCAAATGCCTTTCAATTTTGCAGTCTTCCTTTGAATACTTTCGTATTGTTATGCCTTCATCATTATCAGCTATCATTTGTTTGAGTTCACCAAAAACTATCCAATGCCCGCGCTCGCCGCCCAGACGTCCGTCCGGATTTCCTGAGTCATCATCCGGCGCGGCTTTTGTGTCGACTACCGTCCTTAAAAAACTCAAGTCCCGCGCCCGCGGCGGATCTTTTTGGTATTGGCCGATGCGCAAACAGGCGGCTTGCGTGGCGCCGCCGAGTCTTCTTCTTCTGCGCAATCTCTGTGTATCAATTACATGACTTTCGCGAGGAGCCGACCAAGCACAGACAAATATTACGACAGCAATGCTGAGGAGCAACTGCTTAAAAGTTTGATCCGCGCGCGCGCATCAAACTGAATCAAAGGGGCAACGAACGCTGCGCGCGCGTCCTCCCTCATCGAACGACCTTTGCAACCTCTGCCTGCAGAAGGTGCAGGAAGGAGGAATTTCCAGTCGCCCGGGCGCCTTTCGCGGCAGAAGGCAAAAAGTAGTCGTGCTCAGTCTGACACCTGAAACCCGGGCGTGACGCGTGTCTTCCTTCCTATGGAAGTGCTATTTTCGGATCGGAAAGCACACGGTTTTTGCGGGGCCGCGGATTTCCTGAACCGGTCTTGTCACTACCATAAACGGAAGCAGCTGGCCACCCGCTAAGATAAGTGCAGCAAAAACACACCCCCACACAGGAGGAGGTGGCGAAATCGGGCTTCTTGAATCATCCTTGTATGCTTAGGTGACTTGAAGAAAGGTGATTCATTTGGTTGCGGTCAAACGAAAATGAGAACAAAAGAATGCTACTTTGAGTCATAGAGATTTACCTAAGGGTTGCTGTTGAATGAGTAAGGTCTCAACAAAGTTGAACAAATGTGAAATTCAAGTTTTTTTAAGTGAAGGCCAATCTCTTGAATGGAATAGACTTTATTTTAAACGCCCAAAATATAATAAAACTAGAAGTATTAACTGTTCAATGTTTTTAAATGATTTTATACATTTATAATATTTATGTACATTTTGTAAATTTTAAAATTGTATGATTATTTATACAACAAAGTGTGATGTTTAAAAATCAGACAGCGTTTTTTGAAACGTAAACCACATCAAACAGTGACTTTCTAGAATGCATATTATACAAAAATTGATCTTTTTTAATTGGAGAATTAACTGGGAATTTATAAACCTAGAGTATTTTTCAAGGTAAGTTAAATAATTTTAAAAACTAATTTAATTAAAATACAAAAGTTTAATTTTTGAACAGTTTAATTTTCTAAATAGTTTAATTTTAAAAAATGGATTGCTTATTTTTTTAGTTTAAACATTTTCAATTTAACTTCTCAATGTTTGTAATGTTAAATTCATGTTGAAAATTATAATTATAAATTCGGGTTGAAATGCTTACATTAAATTTCAGTTTTTAACATTTTTCAAGTAGTTTTTACTTTTTAATCTAGTCATACACATAGTTTGTAATTTTAAATTCGGGTTAAAATGCTTACACCCTAAAACTATTTCTAAATTTTTAAATTTCGACTTCTGATTGCTTGGATTTTTTCCGGTGCCCTGCAAATTCTTGCCTGCAGCACCGTTGATTTTGCAGCCGGCCATAACAATCCACAAACAACCGTCGTTTACTTCGGCAGATGCGACGCCGGTTGTTTTCAGCCACTTTTTCCGGAATTCCGGGATCATCTCTGTTTATATTGCTTTCGCAGACAACAACACCCTCGGGGAGAATGTGTTGTGCCAACTGGCTAAGGAATTTCCTTGTGTTCAGCTGTTCTAAATCTGCCAAAAAACAAGGCAATAAATCCGGTGAATGGGGCTCAAAATAGAAGAAAGAGGAAGAGGTGATAAGTGGTCTAGCGTAATTGATATGCGTGATTGGAGGTGAAGGCAAATAAGCTTAGGCGGCTGGGTGGAGGCACACGAGCTCTCACAAACACCGGTCAGAAGCACGAGCCGCGAATTATATCCGTACGGAATTCTTGACAGGCCGTTGACACTTCCGGACAAGGCAGGTCTTCCGGACTTTTGGACGGCAGCCGGACCGGCGAGGATTTTGGCAACGCACGTGGTCAGCTGTCCAAAGATTTGGCAAAGAAATGCAATTTGATTTATGAAAATGATTTGAGGAAGTCCAAAGGTGGCATCTTTTTGCTGTTATAACCCTGGATCGGCTAAATTTTCAACCAATGTTGGCATTTTATAAATGCCAAGCTTGTCAGAAGTTTTGAGTACTGCCTAGAAACAGTGGCATAACGTGCCAAAATCGCAATGTATGTGATATCAAACCAAGATATAAGTCATTATATTATTTTTCATTCGTGTTGCCCATATATTTTGAAAAGTGATTGATTTTAACAGCGTAATTTTGGAACGTTAAAATTTCAATTTTATTTAAGTGCTGCATTTAGAAACTTGCATTCTACTCAAATTGTAAACATTAAACAAAATTGTAAACATTAAACAAATAAATTTTAAACAAATTTCGATTTTAGTAAAACATGTTTGCCTAACACTGGTATAACCTGCCAAAACTGCAAACTACTTATTCATAAAGATAATTTTTTAAAATTTTCTTTATGAAATTATGTAAATTACTTTGTAATTTGATTACGATTTCAATCCAGTTTTAAAAAGTGGTTAATCTAATTTTTGCTGCTGTTCGATGGTTTTCTTTTTAGTCAGGCATTATCCCGCATTGTTAAATATTTATAAACCCTATTTTGTATTTTGGAGATTAGTCATTACCTATTGTAGCATTGTTACTATGTTGTTAGAATACTCAAGAACAGCTGTAAGTTTAAAGTCAAAGTTAGATTTTAAAGTTTTTGTAAAACAAATTTTAGAAAATAGAAACTAATTTTCCAATTATAAGCCATCTTCGGTCAACATCCTCAAACGGAAGACACCCTTTTTTGCCGGAATGATCCCATTTCCAGCTCCTGTAGGACCTGTTCCGCAAAATCTACGAAAAGTCACGTAGACAGGTCTCCAGGTACCGTAACCCTGCAAAACAGAAAACTGGCCGAGTACAAGTGTACCCGCAATTTTTGAGTTCATTTTGCCCTGAATGCACTTTCACCTGTCAGGTGGTGTTTGGATTCTCAAGGTTACACTATTAATAGTTCTTCGGAAAACAAAAATTGCATCAGATTTTTAAAATAATTGAAATTTGAACTCAAATTTGGATAAAAAATATGTTGTTTTCAAATAAAAACTTAAATTATTTTGTTTAGTAAAATATAATGTAAAAGTAAAAGTTGAAAGCATTAGTTTGTGGTATTTTGTTTGCACATGATTTCATTTTGAAATATGTGGTGCAGATTTCAATCAGCCATTGAATTTTTAAAAAAAATAGACATTTGTAAAATTTAAAATTCTGAGGTTTGGCTTACAAAATTTTGAAAGGCAAACAATTAGCATAAAACTTGAATTGTCAAGTTTGAAAAAAAAAACAATTTAAAATCCTAAATCTTAAGAATATTTAAATTAAACCTAGTATCTGTCAAACGAGAAAACTAAAAAATAAATTGTACATATGAAATCCTGAAATTTGCATATTTGCCATTTATGGCAAATACCTGAAATGGCAAAATTAAAATAAGTTATGAATTATTAAATGGTATGGCATGGTTCAAGAATGCTTTGATGGCATTACAGTACCCTTTAACTTTGTATCTCTTAAGTAGTAAGTCATAACTGGTACCAAAAGGCCAGTACCAGTTAAGGATTACTGTGTTAGTACCAAAGTAACGGATGGCACCCACCTGTGTCTCGATCCATGCTGCACACTGTGGCCGTGTCCCGCCCCTTCTCCCGACCCCTGACCTAGCGAGGGTCAGCCGCTGTTTGCCTCCGCTTCCGACCGGTCCTACTCCTCCGGCTTATAAGAGAGCTCGCTGCCGCCTCTGCCGTCAGCCAAATGTGCGGCATCTGGGCAATCCTCGGCGAGCAGCCAACGCAACTGCACCGCGAGCAGTTCATGCGCATCGTCGGACGCGGCCCTGACTTCACGATCCTGAAGCAGGTTCAGCCCAATGTGCACCTCGGCTTCCATCGCCTCGCCATCGTCATGGTCAGTTCTTCTTTTTTTCAACTACTCGTTTTTTTCACTTTCTTTCACTTACTGCTTCTTTTTGCGGGATGCTTCGCCGAGCAGCCGCTGTCCGAAAGTAGCCGTTCGGGACATTGTGTAATGGACACGTAGCCACTAATCATGGGTCCTAAGCACACCATTATGCTCTGTTTAATGTGGCAGGTCTGTCTCGGCAGGAGGCTTCCTTGATCGCGGGGACCAGCGGCGAGGGCAAAGTAGCACCGCAGATCGGAAATTTTCACGCGAAACTTTCGAGCGTTTGAAATATCTACTTCAGAATTGTGAAAATTAAAATCACTCAAATTTCAACGTACCATTATTTCGCTGTTGAAACTACCATTTTAAAGATTTCGAAATCTGCAACCCCTACCTTTAAATTCCAAACTGCATTTCGAAATCCCTGCAAACTTTTCTTACTGAAATCACCATCAAAACATTTTCACTAAAATATTGAACGTGCCAAAATTGCTCTGTTGAAACTTTAAATTCCTCTATTTCAGCCTGGAGACACCCCTTCCCAGCAACCAATCATCGGAAATGGACTTTCAGTTGTCTGCAACGGAGAGATTTACAACCACAAGGAAATCAAGGTAGGTCTTACTCTAACGTTCCAAACTTTTGCTGTAAACTGTGGAATACAGAATTTAAAGCCTTTTTCAATTTTTAAAACCTTGTTTTCAGGAAAAGTCTAAGCTGAAGCTCGAAAACGGAGGAAGTGACTGTGCCGCGATCATCCATGCCTTTGTTTCCTCTGGTGAGAGAACCTTAAAGTTTTTCTTAACTTTGTGCTTCAGGAGGAGACCTTAAGGAAACGTGCGCCAGCCTTGATGGAGTCTTCGCCTTCATCATGTCCGACGCGGATCACCTTTACATCGGTCGTGACCCAATCGGAGTGCGCCCCCTCTTCTACGGCTTCAACCGCGAAGGTAGTTGATTCGTGAGCCGCTTTCTAGTGTGACGTGTCGGTCCATCCTCACAAATAACGGCTGATTTTGTTGTCTTTCGGACCGATGGACTTGTTTTTCCCACGAGCACACACCGGAGGGTGGGACCGGAAGCGCTCGCGCCCTCCGCTACCGGGACGGAAGACAAAAGTGCAAATTTTCAGGAGCGCTGGTGATCGGATCCGAAGTGAAGTGCATCCACGAGCTTTGTGAGAAGGTCGAGTACTTCCCACCAGGATCATGCGCAACCATCCCCCTGAACCTGAGCAAGGGAAAGAACATCCATCCTGTGTCTTACTTCCAAGTCCCCAACATTGCTGATCGTTTCGCAAGCATGGAGATGACTCAGGAGCTAATTAGGGTCAACCTAATCCGAGCTGTGGAAAAACGCCTTATGGGAAATAGACGCTTCGGTTTCATGCTGAGTGGAGGATTGGACTCTTCCCTAGTTGCTTCAATCGCCACCCGTTTCCTAGCCCACGTAGGTGTCATAACCAAAATCTTGCATATACCTTCTTTAGAAGCCGATTGCCTTCTCCGTAGGATTTGAAGACTCCCCGGATCTTGAAAACGCCCGCCGAGTTGCTGAATTCCTCAACATCGAACATCGCATTCTTGTTATCACTCCCCAGGAGTGTCTAGACATCATCCCAGGTACATCCACAGTTTGAATATACAAAAGTTGAGTTTTCAGAAGTAATCTACGCTTTGGAGACGTTCGACCCGCTGATCATTCGCTGCGGCGTGGCTCACTACCTCCTCTGCAAGCATATCGCCTCCGTGTCGGACGTCAAAGTGCTGCTCTCAGGTATCCATTTTGCGTCATCGCGCGACCGCAAACACCGGGGACCCGTTTGCACTTCCTGGCCCGGAACTGTTTCATCTTTTGAAATCGGGCTTGGGAGACTAAGCGGAGATCTTTTGAAAGACGGGGTGGCTGCAAATAGTTTTGAAATAGGCATTTCTCAAGTTGAACCTACCGGGTACTAGATTACGGTACTGATTCTTCGCTACAGTATTCTATCAAATTTAGCCAGTAGTTACCGTAACCTTGCGCAACTTAATATACTGGTTACAGTACTGGTTGCTTGACATTACTGTAGGTTCTCAGTTTGGGTTGCGGTAGCTTCAATTTGGGGCACAACGATAATTCATTTGGTTCATTTAAGGCTTTACTTTCCAATAATTTCGGGGTTACTGTAGCTTATGAAATTTAGATTTAAAGCTAGTTTTGCGTTTTTTCCAAAACTGACATTTTTAAAACCCTTTGAAAGTGATATTACAATACCCAAACCTTGACCCCAAATCGGACTTTGCTCGATTTCCTTCTTTGCAATCTTTGAAGAGTCCGCTGATCAAATAATTTCTTTTTCTGAGGAATTCCGCGCTCCCAGTGCAAACATTGTTCTTTTTTCAGGAGAGGGAGCTGATGAACTCTTCGGCTCGTACGCTTACATGCAAAAGGCACCGAATGCCTTCCACCTCCACAAGGAAATGCTCCGCAGGATGGAGCATCTTCACCAGTATGACGTGCTCCGTTGTGATCGTAGCACATCCTGCCACGGGCTAGAAATCCGAGTCCCCTTCCTCGATAAGCGATTTGTCGATCTGGTGGCTCGCCTCCCTCCAACTTATAAGCTTATGCCTATGAAGTTGGAGAAGCATGTCCTCAGAAGCGCTTTCACTAAGTGGCTTCCTGACGAGGTTCTCTGGAGGAGCAAGGAGGGATTCGCCGAGGCTTTGGGTAATTTACCCTTTCTGAAGCCAAAATCTGAAACCTTTAGGTAAAATTGACCTTGGAGACATCGTCCAAAAGTATGCTCAATCTATCGTTTCTGAGGAGGACTTCTCCATGAGGGCTGCCCGCTTCCCTGACAGAACCCCTGAAACTCCTGAGGAGTACTGGTATCGTTCCGTTTTCGAAGACACCTTCAAGTACCACAAGGTTGCCCACATCGTCCACACTAAGGTCTACAGGTAAGCCCCAGACTACAGTACCCCTACCGTAACCCCAACTTCAGAACTGCTGCTTGGCACCTCGTTGAGGAGAAGGAGAACTACACCTCCCAGGACTCTCTTGACGTTCAACCGGACATGCAGGAGATGATTCGTCTGAGACGACGATCCACCGGCTCGGCTATGATGTCCGGAGTGGCGTAAGACGCCGAAAACACGCTTTCAACCAACGAAGTTACCCGATTCCGATATTTTGCTGCCCCCTCCATTCCTATAGCCTTCCCGTGTCTGTCCGGTGTGTCATGTTAGAGTCTCGCTAGCCCCTTAATCTATATAACCTATTCACTAATAATAGTGCCTAATTCGCTATTTGTACATATCTGCCGTCGTTTCGTCGCTGTATATGGTCAATTGTTGATAAAGTTGCGTTTCACGTCTATGATGTTTCTGATAGAAGGGGTTGGTCGAGAAGTTGGTCGAAAGACGGACCATTCCACTGTTTCACGTGGCTTTCGCAACCTTCCGCATTATATACTGTTTTGTTCATTTGGTTTTTAGGTCTTCAAAAATAAAACCGCAAAAACAATCAACAAACCATGAAAATGGGGATAATCGCTTTAAAGCTTAATTATAATTAATTTTAATGGCACTGCCGATACCGTACGCGGGTAAGTCGATTAGAACAAGCTGACGGTTCGCGCCCGTGATTTTTGCTGCCTGAACCAAACCAAAACTATTTCAATTAAAATTTTTAAATGAACTTTTTTAATTTTATAAAAACTATCCAAATAAATTGTAGACAAAAACTTTATAAAAGTTTTTTAATGACTTTTAAAGAGGTTTAGGCTGATATTTTGGTTTCAACTTGAACAACCGTGTTGCTTGCTTTGCTGAGACACTTCACGAAACCTTAATTTTAAAGATTTTTGGTTTCAAATTGATATTCCCCACTTTTAAAAATCAGTTGTTATTTGAGCTCATCAAGAGCGCGATCATCAAGAGCCCGTGGACGAACATGGTCAACAGCCCAGGAGCTCGTGGCTGGCGTCATCATCCGGCTGCTGAGCCTCCGGCTATTCCGGGCACTCATCTGTTTGTTTTCCGCTGCGGTTTTTTTCTCCGGCGCCCAACCGTCTCCGCCGACTGTTTGGACAACGGAGACGAGTAGTGCAAGTAGCCGCTTCCGCGGAGCTCTCGGAGGGACCGACGGCAGACCGAGAGGCACTGAGGAGTGGGACGAGAAAAAAGAGACGAGATTGGAATGTGGCCTCGTTTCTGGTCAATTGGAAGGACCTAACTTAACTTAGTAACTGGTTCAAAAAGCGTTTATCACAATCAAGGTGAACACAATCCAAATTTCAAGTTTTAGATATGCCTCAAGCACAAAAAGTAATTTTTATGTTTAAAAAACCATTAGATTTTTCTTTTTCCAATTTCTGCATCCGAAACAGGGACATTTTTCCATTGAAACTTTGTCTTCTACCCGTATTTACGGTAGAGTTCAAAGTGTTAATGTCTTTTGCAGCTCAAAAGAAATCTATCATTTGACGAGGATAGCTTGCGTTGCACTTCGATAGCTAAGAAAACAAAAAGTCCACTACAAACCACAGATAGGTGCGGAAAGTACCGAAGTTACAGCAAATCAAATGAAAGTTTAGCAGTTTTATGGCCTGATCCTTTTGGAAATGACCATAACTTTAACAAAAGGAAGAAGATAAATTTTTTACATTTGACAGTCTCAAAATCAAATTTTTTAAAGACCTTTTTAAGAAGTGTTTATGAAGATTCAACAATTCAACACATAAATTTTGTATTTCTCCTCAATGCCAAAGAAAGAAAGATCATTAGAAGCGTTTCAACTAAAGATGTGGATGAATCGAATGCAAGCGTACCCGATGTTTACTGAGACTGAAACATTCGAGTAATGCAACAAAAAAGCTGTCTGACTGTTGAAACGATAAAACTAATGTCAATAATCGCCAATTTTATGGGCGTGGATTGCCCCCCCCCCCCCCCACACACACACACAGAGATTCCAGAGAAAACAATGAACTTGTTTATCTCGTGCCTTCAGCTGAAAGTAACTTTTTGAATTATCCACTACCGAAAAAATCCTAGAAAAATGTTTGGGAACATATTCCGTTCCCGCCACCCAAAAAAGTGTCATTTTCCTGAACGTTCCACCTTTGACTTTTCGGTTTTAAAAGTTGATGCTTGGAAGCTTTGTCGATGAAGTTAGCATCAAAAACCAAAAAGCAAAACAAATAAACCACCGGGGAACCGAACCCCGAACTATGTGCTTGATATGCAAACGCACTGGCACTTGACTACTTGACGACGGAGTCTAGGCTGCCGCGCCGGCCTTATAAAGGAGGGCGCCGGCTAAGTCGGCGGCAGAGTATTGTCTACCATTAAAACATTTTAAGTTTTCGTAGGTTGAAAAAACTGATAGTTTCGGTTTCCATTGCGTTTTGTATTATTTGTAGAACGATAGGGCCAATACGACCAGGCGCCGTGCGCCGGCGCCTGGCCATTGCGGCGCTCACCGCCTGCCGCCCGCACCCGTAGCGCATCAGCGGCAGTGCCAGGGGTAGTCAGGGTGCGCGCCGAAACATCAATGCACCAGGAATAGCCAGGGTTATATGGTTCCAATCCATCCACGTCCACGTCGTTGGAACTGGAAACTGCACATCTTCGGATGTGCAGGCTAACGGATGGCTTTTGAGTTCCCCACCGAGGGTGGGCGATAAATGCGATCAACAAAAGAAGCATTAGTAGAGAAAATGTTAAAACGTTTTTGAATTTATCGCTTTGAGTCTCATTTATATCCTTTTTTAAAATATCTCGTTTAACGATAATCAGCATAGATCTGCGGATCCCTCGAGGAGACTCATTATAGGGACAGTCAGGCAGTTTACTTTTTTAAGTTTAACCGCTTTTATAGACAAAAATCATTGATCCAGAAAATATTGACCTTGTTTTTGAGTTATCCACATTCGAAAATTCACTTGAAAATGTCGTCATAAGGATCACCCGTAGTGCAGCATAAATGGCCTTTTTTAATTTCTGAATTTTTCAACCCCAGCCTATTCCGTTTTCAAAATTGTTGCCACGAATCCTCGTCGATGAAGATTGGATGAAAAACTAAAAAGCAAAACAAAGGCACCACCGGGGAACCGAACCCCGAACTCTCTGCTTTGTAATCAAGCGCGTTGCCACTGGACTACTTGCCGATCGAGTATTGGCACGCGCGCCGGCCTTATAAAAGAGGGCGGCGTCGGCTGCCGAGTTCAACTTTTAAAACATTTAAAGTTTTAGTGGGTCAATAAAACTGATAGTCTGGCTTTCCATTGCGTGTTGTCTTATTTGTTCTTTGTGGAACGATATGGCAATACTGCGACTGGCGCCGTGCGCCGGCATAATAGCCATTGCAGCGCTCTCAGCCTGTCGCCCGCACCCGTAGCGAATCAGCGGCGGTGCCAGGGGTAGTCAGGGCGCGCGCCGAAACATCACTGCACCAGGAATTGCCAGGATTATATGGTTCCAATCCATCCACGTCCACGTCGTTGGAACTGGAAACTGCACATTTTCGGATGTGCAGGCTAACGGATGGCTTTTGAGTTCCCCACCGAGGGTGGGCGATAAATCTAATTTACAACATTAGAGAACATAGTTGACAAATATTTTGTAACTTTTTTAGATTTCCTCTCTTCGATTTTCACTTTTAGGAATAATCTCCAGTGCCAAAACATGCCTACCACATTGTGGAGCCCGCATCGTACAATCGAAATGAAGGCAATTTTCAGACAATTTTGAGATCGAATGTTGTTTTCTGCAGAACAGAAATCTTCCAACTACACTTTTTCTTGCTTAGTCGTTCCGCCGCCAAAATACTCGAAACGAGCGCTCGTTGAGGTGTTCGTGGGGTAGATCTAATTGAATCGGTTCCCCAGGGGAGACGCCTCTTTTAATGAGCTACTCCAATCACTTCTGACTCCCACGCCAACGACATGAAACCCGTTCTCGTAGGAGTTGTAGGTGGAGCGGGGAGTGGAAAGGTAAACAAACAGCCTACTTTTTGTTTTGTAAAACAAAAAAATGTCCTGATTAAAAACTTCATAGTTTTCAGAAGCAGTTCTCAGCTCTACTGGCAAATCGTCTTCGAAGAAGGGCGATTGATGCTATCGAGGTTGAATGTAAACCACCTGTGAATGGCCTTCCTAAAAACGGTTAGAAACCTTATTTTTTTCCTTTGGAAAATTATAACATATTTTGTTTTGAATCCGCTCAAGTGGTTCTTCAATTAAACATTGCTTTTCAATAATGCTAGTAAAACAAATGTTAAATGTTTTTTATGGTAATAAAATGGAATTGTACGAAATTCTTAAAAATGTTGGTGTTCAGAGCAGTCTTATCGTTGTTTTCCATCAAGTGATCTTCTAGTGCTAGAGTCTCAGCAAAAGGAATGCTGAAAACATGTTATGCAAAAAATTGTATCTCTTCTTTTTTAAACGACTGCTTTAAAATAGAATATACCCACATTGGCATACATATCTAAATGGAACACTGAATACATTGGTTGTTTCCTAAAAACAACACCTCGACCATGAACATTTTTTGTGAAAACAGTTGTAGAATGCCGAAACCATTTCCTTAAACTCGTCACTGCCAACGCTACATCAACAGGCTGATAGCGTCGTATAAACTTATACAATTGTAAAAAAATTGCTTTTTGGATGAGTAAAAGTGCGTCTAACATAATGCATATTAACTGTCCGAAGAACAATGGATGTTCAAATGGATTCAGTGAACTTTATATTCAGTTATGTTATCTCCTCTCTTGCCAGATTCTAGTTTTTTTTAGTTCCACCAACAGCTGACTGCGTTTTGTTTCATGGCCTGACTTTACTTGAGGTTCGGGGGTTTGAAAAACCAATTAAAAGTTTTGTTTCAGGATTCGGCCCTACGCCGTCAGCTACACGTCAAAGTCTTCCTCGACATCGATGCTGATCTTCGAATTGCCAATATGAGTAATCCTTTTTTATTATCGATTTTATCAATGTAAAATTCAGTAGAGAAAAAGTCTCCATGTCCCTACACCGACATCGTCAGAGCTCACAATTTCCATGTGGAACATGTGATGAAGCAAAGAAAACTGGCCGACGTTTGGGTTGAAGAAGTCACTCAAGGTAATCACAATCCAGTCCCAGCTGAATTCAAAGTTTAGAGAAAGTGGATCAGTTAGTGGAACTGATTCTAAGCGTACGGAGAGGAGAAGAATCCAAGGAACCGGCCGAAGTAGAAGTTTACTTGGAGAAGTACGAGAAGCCGCCGGATATGCCAGTTCCTGGAGATTTTGTCTAATCACCACACAAAAACTGTAAATAGTGTAAAATTGACTTATTTATTTGTACTTATACAAAGTTTATGTGCGTTTCGCAAGTAATTTTTTTGATTTTCATTATGGATATTGCCCTTTAATCTTGATAAACGTTAATTGGTCATGGGGTCCTGGGATTTGCTGTGTTGCAAATGGAAAGGCAACTTAAAACTAATTAAACGCGATGTCTCAGATAAACGACAAAGTTCAATTTGCTGTTGGACAAAATAATTAAAAGATTGAGCGGAAATTTGGTATATGAGCAACATTCCATGTAAAAGAAACTCAAAAAACATAAATAAAGTGGAAAATCGATCATAGATTTTTCGGTCTGGGTTACTGTAATCGGGTGAGGGGTACTTACAGTATATCTAATAAAAAATAAGGCAATCCTGAACATTCGGCTGTTGGGGTAAAAATGAATGCGACAGTGGCAAGGGAACGTTGTGTGGCGACGACAAACGCACAAACATCAAGTTTGGGTACAAAAACAATAAGGTTGCAAAAATATATCTTTCTCGTTTTGTTAATGGTTATCTTTTCTTTGCCAATCCTTTATAACAGTTGGAGATCGATTAGATCGACGAACTCGCGGTCACGACTTTAACGACGATAACATCTCTGCTTGGTTTCCCATGAATTTCCTTAATATTTAAAAAAAATTGTTTTAAACTTGTCTCACCTGTTGATTCTGTGCTCAATCTGAAGTAATGTAGATCGAGTTTCCATTTTTATTGGCTAATATTTTTAAAAAAAATCACACGTGAAAGACATAAACAATTATTTCATCAAACGGATGATAAGCGCACATTAATCAGCATACGATGTGTTGAGATCTCAGAATCATCCTTTTGAACGACTTGGGCCCCGGCATGTGAACCTTAAAAGGTATAATTTAACTGAGCCAAAGAACACTTACCAGGTTTTCTTCATGTGAACAAAAAGTAAATTTTTTGTTTGTTGCACAAATCATATGCCTCTAACCTGAAAACATTCAAAATTGATTAGAATTTGCTTTTTCCTTCAGGTAATAGGTGATTTTTTATTTATTTTGTGTTCAACAAAAAAAATAAAAGTCATTTTCAACACAAAAATCACTTTTTCTTGACCTCACCTTAATTCATTTCTCGTTTCTAAAAAGCTGCTGAACAAAAACCATTGTTGATAATTACAATTTAGAGAATAATATAAGTATTCTGAAACATTTATTGACACCCGAAAAGAAAAAATATAAACAAATGAAAAAAGCAAAAAGACATTTTCAGAAATGTATCGTCAAGGGTGAAAAAACCGATTGGTTGAATATTTTCCGAGGTTGAAGATCGATAAAACAAGTTTAGAGGAATGGTGGTGGTGTCCTGCACTTTTATCAAAGAGAAAAGATAACATCCTCCTTTTTGTTGGTCTCCGTCAATCCCAAATGTCGAGAAGTAGCACTATCTCACATTTCACAAACGGTTTTCAAGAGATTTCTTATTTATTATTTATTCCTTTTAACAAGAAAAAACAAGGGTATTACTATGCATACAATACAGATTGACGACTACAAATAGTGGGACAAACAAAATTGCAATCCAAAAGACTTCTTTGATAAAGGGAGGTATTTCCCAAGTTATGGGCATGTATCAGATACAAAAACTCAGTTTTGTCGGAATTGTGACGATCCTGTTTCCAGAAAAGCTTCATTCTTAAACCCGTTATGTTGGTTTTAATAAAACAAAAACTGATTTTTTGTTTTTATTCTTAACATCTTTGTTAACAAACGTTAAAAATTAAATTTGCATAATAAAAAACACATTCAAAAAACTTTATTTTTTTATATAAACAGAGTGACCATGATGAGATCCCGCAAAAACTTTTAAAGAAAAGTTCTTTTTCACGACATGAAAAGGTGAGTTATCTGAAAATCGAATGATTAACTAGTATTTTTTTTTGCAAAGTCACCTGGCTGCATTAAATCTTTAACATCTTCCGCACCCCTTCTTGACAAATATGAAGCACAATATCGGTACAATTCCTGTTTTCATCCCTTCAGGAAAGTTCCCAATGTTCTAGTCGATGCTGAAATACAAATCAGTTTTTGATTTGTTTTTCAAAAATTGGTTAATTTTTATTTCCTAACATGTTTATAACCAAAGTTCTATGAATAAAGAAAATTTACCGTTTTTAAATCCCTTCAAGTTTCATTCTTCAAAAACTAATTGCTGCATTCAAATATGAAGAGAATAATATATATATTCTAAACGGATTGGTTAACATTTTAATCAGTATTTTAAAAAAGCAAAAAAAATAAGATTTGAAAAAGCAGAGGAAAAAAGAGGATGGGAAGACGAAAATGTTGGGTGAAAAGAATGCCACAGCGACAGCCGAGCCAAATTGTACTGTTATCAATTGAAAGCGATAACATTGTTTTGTTGGAAAAAGGCCGAAAATCTTGTCAAAATGCAAAGCTGCTTTCGATTTTTTTAAAAAACGGAAACTATGCAAAAAACGTTGCCCGCCAGATTTGAATGAAAACACTGATTTGAAAGCAAGGAACCTAAATTTAAAGTTCACATTTGTTTTAAGCCAACTAAATAAGATGACACGGCCAAGGAGAGATATCTTTTCCATGTTGGTTTTTGGAAATAGCTTTTTGGAAAACAAACAACAGTTGAAATTCAGTTGTTATACATTCCCATCAGATCTCACTTTTATTGAACCCATATATTTACAACACGAATTTCACAGATCTCATGGATTAAATGTTTCAATAGTCTTGGAAGGAGGTATCAACCAGATCGAGAAGAGTTGCCTTGAGCATAGCAGCTCCCGTAGGATTTACATTAGTCCTTAAAGGAATTTGTTTTCTGTTACAGTCAAAACTCACTTGTAGGTGTCATCAGGCTTCAATTTTCCAATAGCTTCTCCAGTCCAGAGATTCTCAACTGAGTAGCCTGCAGGGTCCTTCAGGCCAATGTTCTTCAAGGTGAATTCGACTTGCTGAAAATGAAAATTTGTTTACATAAACATTTTGATTGAAAATTTTGAAAACGAAAATATATTTCAAAAACATACGTTTGTAGTCTTCAAATTCCTATTCAGAATTCCAATAGCGTAGGAAAAACGGCTTCCTTTGTAAGGAGTCATTGGCTTCAAGTAGAGCCCAACATCGGTGGTCTGAAGAAATAAAAAAGATTACGGTAAGAAGGTAGGCCTACATTAGCTACTAGACGACCCATGATGCCAAGAGGATCCTGATCAACGGCAATGACCTTCTTGTTTTGGAGAATCTGCTTGAACTCATTGCCAATAGTACGAAGATCGTTTGACATAATCAACGGGGCAGACCAGATGGACCAAACGGTCATCTGAGCCATGGCCATGTCAACAGTGATTCCGGGGTTTCCAATGACTAGCTGAAAACATCAATTGAAAACGGCGATTTAAAATTTATAACAAAAATTTGAAGTTAAAAAATAGGTCTTGAGCTCACCATGTCAGGATCATGCCACTTTCCGGGACCTTGAGTTGGGATATGCTTGTCCTGGTTGGCGTCGTAGTAAGCAATAATGCTGGCGATTGACTTCCAGGAGCTTAAACCAAGTTCTTAGACTTAGGCAACATAGGAATTTTACCTGTTGATGTCGTCGAAGTTCCTCCACAGGTTGCAGTGTTGACCGATTTGGGTATAGTTGACCTACAAGATTCAAATTACGTTTTTCTTGATAAGCTCCTAACGCGGCGGTCCACAACACACACTCACACACACATGCACACACACACGCACACAACCACACACGCATACACACGCACACACACATACGCACGCGCGCGCAAATACAGTACACACATATTCACACTCAGGCAGTTACTCACACAAACACGCATACACACGCATTTACGCATACACACATACAGAAACACATAGCCACGCAATCATTTACTCACTCACTTGCACACAAACACACACACACATTTCTTTTCCGTCATTTCCTTTTCAACTGCGCTTTGTCAAAAAGTACGGCGGGAGGATCGAGAAAACGTAGCTCAAACGTCACTCAAACGAAAAACAACACCCCTAACCTTTGATTCTTTGCTTTTTTGAATTCCATCCTCTGTCTAGACGGCCGTTTGTCATTTCACCGCAAAAAGCCCCTTTTCAGTTAACCCCCATTTTCCCACTGACCTTCTGTGGCTGGTCGATAAGATAAGCAGGCCAACTGCAGGAGTACACAATCGGTCTACCAGTGGCGTTGAGAGCGCGTTCCATTTCAGGGTATCCAATAGGCATGAGGTCCAGGTCAATGTTACAACCGTCTAGTTTGAGGTAGTCGACATCCCATTGAGCGAAAGTATTGGCGTCGATCTGAATGTCCAAGTGGTCTTAGCACCAAATATGAAATACCTTCAAGTAGCCATAACTTCCAGGGAATCCACCGCAAGTCTTAGTTCCGTAGTCTTCGTAGATACCAAATTTGAGGCCTTTGTCGTGCATCTGAAGTTCTTAGGTTCAGGATATCTTTGTGGATCTTACGTATTTAGCCAAGGATTTCATGCCAGAAGGGAACCTTGACTTATCAGGGACCAATCGACCCTGGGGGTCACGGGAGCGTTCCATCCAACAGTCATCAATATGAACTCCCAAGTAACCCGCTTCACGATACCCGTCAGCAGCTTAAAAGACTGTTTAGCTATTTGTGAATGGTAGTATCAAGACGAAATTTAACTATTTCTTTTGTAATTAAAATTTTTTGAGAGCATTTTGTGGTAAAAACTGTGTATAATTTTTAATTTATATTAAATACTGTCAAAAGTTTAAAATCGATATCCACAAAATATGTTTTGACTCACAACATAAAACTAAATTTGTTTTTAAAGAGGAGGATTCTTTGATGGTCCCTCTTTTTTATATTTGTAGCCAAGCAAAAAATGTAAACGAAACGTATTTTTCAGTTAAGCAAGTCAATACAAACGTTTTGGACAAAAACATTTCAAATGTCGTACCATTGTTGTATTTAATTTTTTTTAAACATGAAAATATGTTATTGAGAAAATTTGACAAGAAAGTTTTCCACAATAATTTGATCCTTTGTTCCTTTGAAGTGGCTACCTATACTTGAACTGAAGGTCAATCTAACCTGTTCAAAACCTTTGTGTCCAAAAAGTGGAGTAGAATTTTTGAACGACCATATTTGAACTTAAAATTGTGGTACAAGTATAAAAAACTGAATCGACTCAAAATTATAAAAACCAGCCTTTTTAATTGTGATACAAAAGTGGAGTACAATTTGTGAACGGTCATTACAAATGTTTTTTAAAGTAACTGTAAATTTGTGTAGTTTTAAGAAAACTGAGTTAACTTAAAATTACATAAAACAGGGTATTTCAACAAATTATTTGCCATTTCGGTGAGTTTTCTTTTAAAAAAGTGGAAAAAATAAGTCAATTTTATGTATGGTTAACATGTTACTTCTGTGTACTATTAAATACAAACTAACCCATTCTATCGGCCATGTCCTTGTAAAGCTGTTCATTGATACAAGCTGTAGGGTGTTTCACACAATCCATCTCGCAGTAGAACGCCGTCCATGACATCCATCCCATGGGAGGCGTCCTTGCCAGTCCATTCTCCAAGGCATTGGTGATGGCGAGGATGGCAACACCCCAGACCAGCAGCATCTGAAAGTGTGACAGTTTGCGGTGGGCTGGTCACCAAATGACCGATCGTTTACGGAACGTAAACAATCAAGAGACTGTTCCAGAACCAGTGCGCTGATAAAAACAAAGTCTTCTTTGGCAGACAGGAAGCCAAGAAACATGGAAAGTCGAAAGACCAGAAGTGCGAAGACACCTCCACGCAGAGGGATGAGAGCGCTCAAGCGCCTATTAGTGTTTGCCGTTGAATGCAAGCGAGTACCCTCTATCGCGACTTGGTCTATCACTCCTACCGCCCCCTAATGTCAACAATTTGATACGCTTCATCTGGTACAAAACAAATGTACGGCAGGCAAACACGTGCCCTCCGGCAAATAACGGTAGATGCGACCCGAGAGATCACACGCGGATTAGAACGTTGTGCCAGCGGGACGTCGGAAGACAAACAGAAGCGGGAAAAAGTGAAAGCGCAAACAGGAAAATAACATGAGCTTCTTCAGCGCATAGTTTAGTTTGTATAATCCGATATTTAGACAGGTGGAGTGGGTGTAGAAGTGGAACTGAGACAAGGACGAGGAGGTTGTGAACAAATCATAAAGGACAAGGGGGGACGTCATAACAAACATGTGCGTGGAAAATATTGTAGGTGTATGAAATAAAAAGCTAAGAAAAAGCGAAATATGATTTTAAAAAACAATAACTTTGTGTTTTGTTTAAAAAAACCAAAGCCGGTTTTAAAAGTATCAAAAACAGAACAAAAGGTAGAGTGCGGTAATTTAGTCAGAAATATTCGTTTGTTTTAAGTACATTTAAGTCTTTGATTTCTTTAATAAAATTTGTGATGTCAAAATAGTAAGTTCTTAAATCGAAGATAATCATTTT
Organism: Oscheius sp. G VE-2021; assembly: GCA_022343465.1. Lineage (NCBI taxonomy): Eukaryota > Metazoa > Nematoda > Chromadorea > Rhabditida > Rhabditidae > Oscheius > Oscheius sp. G VE-2021. Next base: position 1,009,364 of record JAJQXH010000050.1, read on the forward strand.
CTAGTACAAAACTGCAAGTTCGTAGAAAAGGGTATGCCATTTCTGGCGTCTCATCTAATGGGTTTTGTGCTAGTACCTAGATCAAACTACAAAACATAGTAACATCAAAATCAAATCAAACTACAAAACACTGTGAGAGGGATGGAAAAGGTAGTGAAATTGAAAGTTAAATTAAATTTTTTTAGAGATGAAAAAATTTAAATTGTGTAAATCTATAAATCGATAAAGGTGACTATCAAAATTAAATGTTGGTTGAAACTATTAAAGAAGGAATTAAATAATCAAAAAATTAGATTTTTTCATTTAGCTGATTAACTTTTCAAGAAAAATGCTTTGTTTCAGAGCCTAATTAAGAACAAAGATCGTATCAAAGCTTTTTATTTTTGATGAAACAGTGCCAAAATATAAAAGAGTGGCTCTTGGATAACTAAATTATTTTTTTGCTGTTGTTTTGATTGAAAAACTAATTTTTAAAAATAGAACAACTTCGTAAATCACATTTTAAAAGGTAGCTATTGTTAGTGCTAAACGGCTAAAATTTAGCAACAAAAACATTTTCCAAAAGAAAGCATTGGAAGAAGGGAGAGGTGCTGACGAAGAGCGACAGTCAGCATGCGATAAAAGGCGGCTGTTTTGAAAAGGTTGTGCCAATGAATGAAAAATAGTGAAAAAAATATTGTAAAAATTATAATGGAAATCGGAAAATTTTCAACTTCATTCAGAATTAAGAAAAAGAACAGAGAAATTTTAATATAATAATTAAGAAAGTTTATTTAGCGATATAATAGAATGAATTTAAGCAAGAAATGGTTTCTTTTATAGAGCAGGTGTGTTTGAATTATCAGCAAAAAGGTGAATCATAGGGAGCACGCGTTTTCATGTGTGATCACCTGGCCCGCGTGATATAAACAGAAATATAAAAATTGTTAGGACAAATCTAAAACAAAAGATTTCGAAAATTGGAACAATACAAACAATTGAGAAAATAATTCAAAAATTTCTCTTTAGCCAAAAATTAAGGGATCAATTTTGAAAAATGGAAAAAGAATTGAAAATGAGAAAAATGTCCTTTTTTCGCTTTTTAAAGTAAAACTGAATTTAATTGTGGAAAAAACGTACCTATGTAATTTCCACAATGAAAAGTGTGATAGTACTGTTAGTTCAAGTAGTCTGTTAGTAATTAGAAATCAGGTTTGGCCACCCATAACACGCAAGACCACCCTTGAGAATACAGGTCAATGGTAATTTGTAGGTTTTCTACCACAGACATTAAAACCGTTTTTTGGCAAGAACGATTTATTTGAAACCAGAAATTTGGAGAAAAAAAGTGAATTTCGTGTCACCCATCGAGAACAAGAAGAGCATTTTCGTAGACCAAGAAAATTGCGGCGTTGACGATGAAGCCGCGGACTGAAATAGCAAGGCCTCCGCGGTAGAAGGCTTTGATTCCACCCTCATTCCAAAGTTGTTTTGCTACGACGGTGGCTTTCCTGAAGCAATTTGTTTAATTAGCTGGGGGTAAATTAAACCTACAATTTTTGAGGAGATTTGTTTGTCTGGATGTGGTTTTTGATGACTTCTAGAGGGCAAATGGACCACCAGCCGATGACTCCAGCACAGCCTCCGGCAAAGAGCTGAAAGTAAATTAGTGAGAAAAAACACATCTAAATTATTCATATCAGCTTTTTTCGAAATTCGTAAAACAAGTAAAAAAACTTTTTGCAATGGCTATCAGCATTTTTTTCTTATTTTGTTTTCGTTTCCAGAAGTAAGAAAACTTTTATAGTTCTCTTTTTTCCTACCTAATCAATTTTTCCTTTCAAAAAGTATTTTCTATTTTTGGAACAAAAAAGCCAAAATGTAACACTGAGAGGTACCGAACCAGCGCTCGTTATTGTATCAATTTGACAGCTTATCCATTAAACCAGCCAATTAAGTTTATGATAAGTTGTAGAAACACTTTTTTAATTTTAATCAAAACCTTTAACTTGTTGACAAAGGTGACAAATTTAAAAACAAGGTAATTTGTAGTTTGAAATTATTAAAATTTTTGTAACATATAAAAACGATAGAATTGAACAAAAAACTATTTGAAGGGTTGAAAATCATACGTTGAAAAGACCAATTAAATGGGTCATTGGTAGTTTGAACCGGTTTGTTTGATCAGCCGAATCTGTTTTTTTCTTAGATTAAATTGTTCTCGAATTTTTTTCAAAACTTTTAAATAGGGTTTTGACAAACAAAAAATATATATCTAAAAACGTAAGATATGAAAAATTAGATGTCAAAAGATTTTCCTTCAAATTAGAAGTAATTTGTAAAAAAAATGGGATTTTCAAAAATCAAAAGATGTGAAAAGACAAATTTACCTGCGATGGTGTCTCGGCCACATTTTTCTTCCTCAAAATCCGAAGCGTTCCTTCGTAAACAGGAATGTAGAACAGATAGCCAATGTTGTCCCTCACAAAGTAAACAGAGCCTCCCTAAACGTTTCCTTTTATAGCTATTTGCAAAAAAAAAGTTTACCTTAAAAAGACCACACATTCCCTCGGTTTTTACAATTTTCCGGGCACAGTCCCAAGGTCCTGAGTAAAGGGTACCTCGAGTGTTGGCTTTTACTGTTTCTTTTTGAACCTGAAGCAGAACTTAAAAATAAATAAATAAAAATAAAAAAATATGAAATAGAGGTACCTGTAGTTTGGTCTTGATCAGTTCTACAGGAATTGCTGGGCCGACTTGAGCCAAGGTTCCACAAATCGAAGCCATTAGAATTTCTCTCATTGGGAGGTCTTTTCTAGCCTCTACGTTTGATTCTCCAGGGTGCATGAGTTTCAAAGCTGCTCCATAACCAGCGAAAAGGAGGGAGTGGAGAGCTCCAGTTGACAAGAAAGGAATCCAAAGACCTTTATAGAGGCCTCGGACCTGAAAAGGATAAGGTTATTAAAGTTTTACGTCCAGTCACCACTACTCACGCTCTCCTCGCGAACTGTTTTCCATAGACAGTCGGTTATTCCTCCATAGCCTTTCATTGTTTGGAGACGAGCCTTGACAGTGTCTAGAGGATGGCCGATTACGAGACCAGCGCCACCTGAAATTCAAATTTAAAATTAGCAGACAAATTTACAGAAATTGAGAGAGGTGACGTTAAAAATTTGAGGAAAGTCAAATTTTTTAACTTAAATATGTTAGACAAAAATAGTACAGTGAGAAGATATTTTAAAAAAATTTAAGTTTTAGCAAGTGCTATTTTTGACAAAACAAAACTTTGAAAATTAACATTTTAAGTTGTTTAAAATAAACATCAATATTATTTTTAAAGTTTTTTCAAAAACTCAAATTAATTTTAAAAAAATTAAATAAACTATTTAAAAATTTAAAAAAAACTTTTATGGCAAAAATACGTTTTTTTACAAATAAATCAGTATTTCATATCACGTAAACGTGGTTTCCAAATGGTGTGTTGAACCCGAAAATTGAATAAAGAAAACTGCAGTCCAATGATTTTTTTTAATTAGAAAAATTTTGAACGAAACTTATTATAAACATTGTTTAAGTTTTAAAAAGGTTGCAATGCTTTTAAAAAAATACAAAAAACATGAATCATTTTAAGCCTTTCTTTTAACCAAAAAATAGAAAATAAACAAAAGTTGTTTGAAAAAAATCAGGTAAATATGATTTTCAACAAAACTTGGCAAAAATTTGTTAGGCAAAAGAATATAAAGTAATTTCGATTGTTAAATAAAACAATTAATGGAAGATTTCAAAAAATTGATTAAATCAACATACCTGCGGCCCATCCTGCAATAAAGTCCTTATACATTTGGCAGATTTCTGAAATTGAATTTTAAATTTGGTGAGTTATGTACTAATTAAAATAATAAAGTAGTAGTTTTCACAGGAAGGCAAACAATGAAAATTTTTTGTCGACCAGTGCAAAATCGAACGGCGACAGCTATCTTATCGCCCGCTTTCAGTCAACAAAAAGCAATTATGCACTCACGCCTTCTGCCAGGGAATGGCCATGGTGACCATCGTCCAGCGGTTTCTGTGATCGGCGTGGCCGTCGATCGATTGGGGAACAGTGCGGGGTCAGCGGTTTTTCGCAATCCGAAAGACCACACGGAAGTGGAGCACACTGGGTGGGCGCCCCCGCTTTCGGCGGCGGAGACCTTTCGCGGTTTAAGAAAAAAAAATTAGTGGGACAAATAAATTACGTAACAAAATAAGGGATATGATCTAAATATTTAAAAAAGTCTACACAACGAAATCTGGTTTTCGGAATAAAATTGTGCTTTTTTCTGCAAAGCCAGTTGTCAAAAAAGCCATTAATAAGCGCTTTGTGATTTGATCTTATGTCGCTTTTAAGAAATTTAGAAAATGTTTACGCAATCGAATAAAAAAGCGGTAATTCAAAAAAAAACTTTTAAAAAAACTTCAAACATGTGATAAAATATCCAAAAGGATAAAACAAGTTCTCTATTGTTCTGACTACAATTTATTGACACTTTGAAGATTATCTAAAAGAACTCAATGCCAATCAGTTAGTTGTAGACTTTCCGGACTTTGCCCAATTCATTGAAACAACGTGTAACTTAGCGCAAGTCACAAAAATACTATAGGGTTAAGAAGTTATGTTTTAGCTGGATAACCAAATTAGGGGCCTGTTAATCGCAAGAAAAACCATCATAATCAAAAAATGTGAAACAGAAAAATTGTTTACAATCCCAAAATTCTATCTAGAACAAGCCATTTATAGTAAATCCTGAAAGTAACTTATAACAATCTTATGCAACATTTTTATCGCTCGGTCAATGATTCACGAATGTACGAACGCAACAATGTTTGGTCCCGTATGTCACGTTTAAGTCACAAACTGTCTATTTCCCCGTATAAAAGGCAAGGTGCTTTATCTCCTGTCACTAAGATGTCTTCGGCTATCACGTATTATTTCGTATTCTTCCTTCTGCTCGCCGCCCCTGCTTTCGGAGAAACCTGGCAGGAGTACTTGGATGCCCAGAAAGCAGTCCAAAACATCGAGCACGGAGTTGTGCTCTCTCATGAAGACGCTGAGATCAAGGCCATCACCTTCGGCTCTCCCATCAGCAAGTCGGAGGCCCTCGCTGGAGCCAAGAGCTTTGACGTCAACCCCAATGATTTGAAGCAGATTGGATTGTTCTACGGAGGAGTTCACTACGACATCCACAGTGTGATTGGAGACCACATGTATGGAAGTGGAGCTGGAGAGTCGCTCATTCAGGTGAGGGTAACTATAATTCCGATTTATATGGTGCTTCAGATACGTCTGGATGCTTATGTTCTTGGAATCTGCTGCATTGGACCCATGGAGAAATGCCAGCCTCATGCTGAGGAGATCGCCGACTGGCTCAGGGACAACATTGATGGACAACAGAAGAAGGAATAAGGGAAGAACTAGTTCTTAATAAAAGTGTAACGCAAAATTGAATGCTGTTTCTATACATATCTCCAGCTCTCTCTCTCTCTCTCTCTCTCTCTCTCTCTGTGTCTTCCTGTCTTTTCGTCTTTTTGTGTCTTTGTCTCTCTTTTGCTTTCTCTCTCTCGCGCTCTCTCTCTGTGTCTCTCTGTCGCGGTTTCTCTGTCTCTCTGTATATTGCCTCTCTCTCTTACTCACTCTCTCTCTCTCTCTCACTCTCTCTCTCTCTCTCTCTTCTTCTCTGTCTCTCTACTTGATTTTCGTGTCGGGATCAAACGAAATGTCGTCAAAGTTATCTATGATTTTTTTTCGGTAAATGTTTCCCTGAGTTTGTAGTTTTTAGAAGTAAAAGGATTGACGTATACAGTGATAATGGCTTATTTTTATCGGCCGAGAATAAAAGTGTCAATAATACAATTTTTCGATCACAAATCTGACAGACGTGCAGTTTTTTTTCATTTTTACAATGCCGAATGTAGCGCCATGTTGTGACTTCCTTGAGATACATTTCCTGGACACCGTTGGTCATTTAACTTTAAATCTTTAGTCTTCACTCTAATCCAAGTTATATATGCACTCACTAACTTCTTCCGTTTCCAATCATATGATGATGAAAAGCAGAGAGTTTGTCCTGGAACGTTCGTGCAGATTAGAACAGAGTTCATCTTAAAGGAAACTGATTAAACCAAGTTTCTCAACCTTGAAAATGTTTAGCCAAATATTTCTAAAACTCAATTACTCGTATGTTTTGATCCCATAATCGTTTTCTCACGGATGTTTTAAAGCTACTTAATGATTATAGTTTTGATAGGGTTGGCTTAAAATAGTTAGCTCTTTCAGCCAGTTTTTGGAGCTGCCCTTGGCCAATTTTCTATTTTTACATAACTGCCAAAGTGCAAAATTATGGCTGTCAATCATTCCCACAATTGTAGAAAGGGCATGCGAATCCCAGCAAAACACCAGATTAGCTCGTATTTCCCATCCCATCTATGCGGCCGAATCAATCGAGGTATCAGGCTGCTCCAAAGCCGTTTTCCATTTCCCATTCACGTTCATTCCGAGAGATAATCTCATCCTTCAGCTAATATCATATCTATCGGCTTTCCTCCTATGGTCCATTCAAGTCGATTGTCTCTAAATTGCGTCCCCTTCCTATAAAGCTGACTAGACGGCGCGTCTAATCTCACTTCTCGGATCCCTTAGTTGTTTGCCCTTCCAAGGTTTCAGGGAATTATAGATCCCCAAATGCGATTTTGGAGCGGAAGCGTCGATTGGCGCGGCGGCCTTAGAGTACTGGTCGCGCGGTCATGTGGGAGGGTAATTAGGCCTCCATTACGCACACACAACAACGTGCAGGCGAAACCATCGGTGAAGGTGATAAATATGAAAATTTGGTCAACAGAGAGAGACATTGAGAGAGAGAAAGAGAGATAGAGAGATAGATAGAGATAGATAGAGATAGAGAGAGATAGAGAGAAATAGAGAGAGATAGAGAGAAATAGAGAGAGAGAAAGAGACAGAAACAAAGGCCGTTAAGAACCAGCATCCAATTACCCTAAGCTCAAAGGTTGCGTGCGATTGTAGCGCTTAGACTCGCTAATTGCTCGGCCAGGTGTGAGTCAACGCGTTAAGCTGGTAATAGGCGGGCTAAGCCGAAACCGCAGGTGGCTAACAAGGGCGATAAACAAAGTAGGCTACAAAATTGGAATAACAAATAATAACTCCTGTTTAAAAAAAAGGCTTCTTAAAATCTATTGGTCAATAAAAAGTGTATTAAACATGTTGTGGTCAACCAAATGTGCAGTACGTAGCTGTTCTTGGGAGTTAAACATAGGTATTAAGTAAAATCAGCGTTAAGGGCACAATTGATCAAAGTTAAAACAGTTTGCCTAGCCATTTTCTAGGGAGAGCTAGAACTCAGATAAAAAATGCGTGGCTCCAAGTGAAAAATTTGTTTTCAAATTCTCATTTTTTGCAATCTAAAGCCTCCTTTTTTATTTCGCCATAGAATCTGTCCAAAACCCCCTATACTCAGCACAACTATATCATTTTTATGCGGCAATAAGGTGATTTTACGTTTATGTTGTTTTCAAGTATCCTTGTTTGCTAGCTTTGGTTTACAGCCCACACCACCGAATCAGGCCGTGGGTCGATGCCTTCAAAACAAAATGCCACTATCCAGCTATTTATATATGCAGGTGTTTAAACTGATTGTTTTCGGATTAGAAATGCTTATAAATAGGCTTTTTAATAAATATGTTTTCGTAAATTTAAAATGTGTTTAAAGAAATTGTGCGTTTTTAAAACCCAAATCCATAGAATTTTAAAAACTGCCACGTACTTCCATCACGTTTAGGTTATGACTGTGCCGTGGCTATTTCTCCCAATCGCCTTATCAGGGCAAATGGGGATTTTTTCGTTTGAACACTCGTGGTTGACCCAGTCACGTGGAGTAGCATTGGACTACCGGAAATGAAAACAACCGGTGGCACCATTTTTCAATTTTAATTTCCGTTCAGACTTCCTATATAACTTTCTCAAACTTACAAATTTATGCGGGAAAAATGAAACCGAAACCCATTTCAAACATTTATGCAGGTTTCGCCCCAACCAATGGATACATTGAACACAAAAGCGGAACCCTTGAATTTGTCTGGGAATGGGAAAGTAATTCTAAGTTGTTCCAGTTTGCTATTTTTGCAGATCTGCAAGCCTTGCCGATGAAAGTCCTTTTTCATAAATTTTTAGTTTTAAACAATGTTTTTAAAACTGAAATTTCAATCACGCATCAGGTTGGTCCAAAGTTGGCATTTTTACGGCGACGCAATTTGCTTACATCACTCTTAAGAACGGTACTCATTTAAAGTACGCAGTATGATGTGCAATAAAAAAGGTCTAATTCTGGAAAATACAAAGATACTCAAACACGCAAAAAAAACTTTTTAATATTATTTTTACTGTTATTCATTTTTTTTTTTGAAAAGTTCGATTATTTAAACTGATTTGAAAGCGATAACTATCGCAAACCTTATTTTAAACCTCAGTCCGCAGATGACATTTTTATTGCGACGCAAAGTTTCGAATCTCTGTTTAAATTAGCCGTTTGGCCTGAGCTACGCAGTAAGGCGTGTAATTGAAAATGTTTTATGTTTTTTTGCTTTGAATTCAATTCCATTAATATGTTTATCCAAAAGATTTTTTTTAATTAAAAGAAAAATGCCGAAACTAATTTTATGCCTCAGAAAAAAAGGAACTACAATTGGGTTTTATTAGCTCTTGTTTAGTTTTTTGTCAATTTTAAAATGGTTCGAAAAACAAAAGTTTTGGTTGAATCACAAAGCCAAAAAAGGGTCAGTGAATGTTCGTTCAAAACTTATTTCCGCTTATATACGTGTGAATATAGAAATAGTAAACAGACAAAATTTCCATCATCTCCTTGTGCGTCAGCGCTTATCTCTCCTATGCAAATCTGTTTGTGTTTGTCCATTTCCTCTCCCACAATCATCGCTGCAGCTGGTCCCTCCCGCCGTTCGGGGGGGCTGCTGCTGCCCTTTTAATTATTCCCGCTCGGTTTCCCTCCGACGGACCAATGCCTCCCTCGTCTGTCCAGTAAAGGCAATCGATTTTGTGACCGCGCTGGAGGCTCGGGGCGCCCCCCGTTCTTTACTATGTGGTTTGTTTCGATTCGATTGTTTCTCGCCCGCACCTTGTTTGTTCGCCGTTTTACGAGTTTGCAGACCTTTTTTTGATAACAGCTTCCGTTTTACTACCAAAACGCATCATCTCAGGCCTTCTGACGTTCCAACACGAGCCCCACATGATATCAGTGAACAGCTGATGGTCTGTGCCTTCTCGTGACCGAAATTCGCATTTTTCGGGCACTTGATAACAGGTGCGACGCACTTTGACGGCTCCGGTCACCTGGTCCTCCTCAGAATTCAAAATCGCCATTGCACTCTAACTTTTTGGTGTTTGCTGCTCCAGAAGCAGTTTAAATTGCCTTAGGAAATGCAGCGGCCGTCAATAATTCCCTATGTTTGGTCAACTGCATTGCGAAATGATGATGACAAACCAGCTCATTTTGCCAGCTGACCTGTTTTAAGATTACCGGCCTCAAACTATAAAAAGGAGCAGTTCTTTGAAGTCAAATGGGTTTTCTTCCTTCTACTCAATTTTTGTAGGCCAAAATCTATATTTCTCACTATTTCTACTTAAAATTGTGTGCCAATGTTTGCATTAGAATTTTATTGTAGTAAATCCAATTTTGGATATTTTTATTTCAAATAATACAAAAAATGAACAATTCATATGTTAAGATTTAAGCGAATGCGCTTTTGAGTTTTACATTAGGGAAACTTTCACATTTCTCATCATTTTTTCACACAACGTAAAATAAGCATTTGCTTCAATTTTCTTTTGTTTGAATTATGTTAATTAAAATGGAAAAAATTGGTTATACTTTTGTACAAACATTAAAACAGAATATAACTTTTATATTTAGTTGTTATATTACACTATGGGTTCTTCGCCGAAAAACCATTGCATTAAATATAACACGAAATGTTTTTTTTAATATAATTTTTTTAAAATTTAAAATAATTCATAACAATGGTTTATGAAAACTAAATTGCAAGAAAACAGAAAAACAAGATTTCTATCAATTGGATAGCTTTTTTGGTTTTCTAAAAACGTTCCAAAAAGGAAATTGAAAATTTAAATGAAATTTTATTGTTTTCAAATTGAATTGTCTAACAATAATCTTTTTCTCTTTTTTTTAGAATGGAAAGTTACTTTCATATTGGTAAAATCAAATTTTGCCGCACGGCATCGAACCCTTGTGGTTTTCTTCACATTTTGAATGGTTTCGGAAGTAAACGGTTTTATAGTCAACCCAACTCAATAGGGATAAAACTACTGTTTCAGTAATTCTTTTCAATATATTCCTTTTTATTGAACCGTTTGAATTCTACGTAACTCTGTTTTCGTATTTATTCTAGGAACTAATTTTAAAACTGATTGTTTTTGTAAAGCAGTATCTAATGAATAACTCAAGTTTCACCTGTCTTTCTTCACTACGAAAATAATCAGCGCACGGATAAAAACATCTGACGCAGCTAGGCTGGCGTTCACTGGTCAGTCTGATAAGTTTCTGTGGGTAAAGCAGTCTGACGTTTCGGGTACACACGGTACAAGGTGACCCCTTCTTGATCTGCCATTCATTCCTTGACCCACCTATTTTGATATTCATTTCTGACCTACAGTATAGTTTTACTAGCCATAATTACTGCTTCCAAACAAATTTGACCCCATTATCCCCCACATTTTCAACCAATTTCCCTCCCACGTTCATTTTGCAGACAGCAGATGGCGTGCCGAAAATGGCGCCGTCTAGAGTGCCCAGACCCATTTCAGTGCTGAACCACCAATTTAGTCAGGCGCTACCAGGCAACGGTTGCACAAAGCCACCGCAGCCTGTTGAGAAACATGGGCCATGTTTATTTGCTTCCAACCTTAACAAGCTACTTCGTTGTTTTGAGCAACGTGGAGGGTCGAGCCTGGAGCTTCCAACACGGGCGACGTGGTCCTTTGTAAGCGATAACGGAAACGTTCACTGTCATTTTGATTCTCTTTAGTCTTGTGTTTTATGCGTGCTTACTCCACGCTACGAGGCTCATCAAGCATTGTTACCTTTAAGTCTTGAAACCTCGAAAAATTAGAATTCTATGGCCAATCCAACACCCCACTTTCTAAATTTGTGCATCCATCCACAGATTCCATAATGTGCCATATAATGTGCCGAACAGTGGCAATTTCTACATGCCTAGTCAATTTTGACAAAGATAAATTTGTGAGAAATCGATTGATAAAGTCTACAAAATTGCTCGAAAATCAATTTGCAATCAATTCATATCATATGCCCCCTGAAAGTAGATATTCAACGAAACCACAGTACAAATAAGGCGCGCCGCGACGCGTAAAAATTGGAAACAGGCCAAAATTACCGGGACGACAAAATTTATCAAAAATCCGTATAAATTTCGATTATGCATTGTCATTTCCGCATTTGCTCCGATGGCGAGGAGCGCGCACGTAAACGAACTGCACGCAGTGAGTAAAAACGGCCATTGTGAGCAAATATTGTCAATTAAATTGTTCATTCACCTCCAAAATTATTCGACTAAGTTAAAATAAATATCTTTTAATATAAATTGTCAAGATTCACACATTTAACAAAAATATTTATAAAAAAACATCAATTCTTAGATCATTCCAAGTCCATGGGCGACCCCAAACATTGCCTTCTATGTTTTCCCTCTTTCGAAAGCCAAATAAACAATCGACGAGCTCTTCCAGGCTGTTTTCCGCCTTTTAACAACCAAAATGCCAATCTGCTCAGGATTGCTCCGCTATCCCCGTTTTATATAACCAGAGCTACATTTCTAAAGAATATAGATTAGCGAAAACATGTTTGGCAACAGAATTCTCGCAGACAGACCCGGAAAACACTTCAATTGTGCCGGCTCCTTTTACTTCAATAGTGCCGAAATGTCGCTTTGATTGATTCGATTTTATGTTTCCGGTGGTTTTTGAAGAGTTTTCAGCTGAAATATAGTTATAACTTTTGTTTCAGTGAAAAAAATGAAATCTCATTTCAAAATTTCAAATATTGTGACAAAAGATTGCGGCCAAGAGCGCCGGGACGTCAACTGTCCTCCCCCGCAACAGAAGGCGACACTTCCCGCCGCTCTCCCCACGTGTCGAACAGGTTATCATCTTTCCTCGTAACAGCTGCGTATTTGTTGACTACCGCGTCCCATGAATGTTGGTCTTGCTCCTAGGACACCACGTGACTTCTATTTCAAAACCGCGTCTGGTGGTTACGTGTTTCACCCCCTTTACCCACCATTCGTCACTTTTCCCCCTCTTTTCGCCTTCTTTCTCTGGATTATTTGCCTTCTGGATGCCCAAAATGTTGTCTATTTTAGGGTGTTTGTAGTTGAACGATGGACTCACCCCCGGATCTCTCTCCCAACGCTCCTCCCGCAGGAATTGAAGACCCCGCGACCTTTTTCGCCAATCTCCAAGTGGGTTTTCATTTTGGAACGTTTAGTTTTCTACATAATTTACTTGTATATAAAAGAAAAGGAAATTTAGTGAAAATACAATTAAAAATAAGAAATGTTTAAAATGACGTCATTATAAAAAGAAAAAAGAAATTGAAATCACTGTTTTTGCTTGTTTTCGTGGGTCAGTGCAATTTTCCAAGAAATTTTTGGCTTTTTCTTAGTATAGATTTCGTTGATGTTTTATGTCATTAAAAAAACTTTTATTAAGGTTGCGAAAAAAACAGCTTTGAGTTAAACAAGTAAATTTTCAAAATTATCGTGAAAAACTAGTTTATTGGATTTTTTGGCATGCTTTTCGAAAAGGCTTCCTTATATCGAAATTCAAATTGTCCTATGCAAAAGTGCTTTTGTAAGTATTAAACTAAAAATTTGGTCTTTTAATAAATGAACCGTAAAATTTTCATAGTGACAAAGCTTACATTTTTGTAATGATAACCCGTTTTAAATAATTTTCGGTTTTAAAAACTGAAGGTTTGGAACTAGAAAACCTATTAGGTAAATTTTTCATTACTGTAATTAGGCAGTATATAGAAGCTTTTCTCTTTTTTCTACTCAACGAGCGTACATACAGTTAATTAGGATTTAACTTAAATGATCAGGCTAATAATCTATTTTTGGGCATAGCGAACACCAACACTCTACAAAAAATCCAAATTCAAAAAAGATTTACGAACTTTTTAGGGCCAGCCAATCCCATCGCAACCGGGAACTGCCTCTACCGAAGGTTCTGTCGACTCTAGTGGTTTCGAGAAGGTATACCCCCTCAATAGCCAAGCTCATCCTAAATTCATAGGTTGACCACGACGTGTTGGAGGAGTACGGCCACAACTTCGCCCAGCAGATGCAGAAGTCCATCTTCGGCCAGCTGCCCGAAGACCCTGACAGCCAGGTTAGTTTTTCCTTCTATTGCTTTGCCCTTTGTTTCCCTCGGACTCTGTGATCTCTCAGTCGATAGCTTTTTTGTTTATACTGCGGGGGATTATGACGCCTGTTGCCTTAATAATCGACTCTAAAACGGCAATGCAAATAGCCTTCGCCATAAAGGGATACGGCCCATCAATGGGTATCTTTCTTGCCACGTCCGGATTCCAGCGATAAATGGAACCTCGTGTTTTGATATAACTTTAAAGCAGACGTTCAGTTTCATTTTGCATGGCACGAGTGGCTTCGTCCTTTGCTTGTATTAGTTGTGTTCGCTTTGTTCTCTCTCTCTCTCTCTCTCTCTCTTTCTCTCTCTCTCTCTTTCCTTCTTTCTTTCTTTCTCTTTCTCTCTCTCGCTCTCTCTCTTTCTCTTTCTCTCTCTCTCTCTCACTCTCTCTCTCTCTCTTTCTCTTTCTCTCTCTTTCTCTCTCTCTCTTTCTCTCATGTTATTTCTCTCTCTCTCTCTCGTTCTCTCTCCCTCTCTCTTTCGTTGTAAACGTCTGTGGCTCTATCTTTGATTATCTTTTTTCTGATGCACTTTCTATGGAAACCTCTCTCAATTATCCATCTCCCATAAGTCTTCTCTGATTTCGTTTTTGTTCAATTTCAGTCCCATGTCTGCATTCTTTCGTCGTTTCGTTTATCGTTCGTGCTTTAGTCATCAGCGATGACTTCTCACTGATCGCCCCCGTCGTGCGCACAGTTTTTTATTTTCGTCTGCATGGTTGTTCTTGTGTTGTGAAATAGCCTTTCAGACAACCACGGAAGACGACGGTTTTGTGATAATTGAGAAGACAATGAGCACTCCTACGCAGACGCCTCCTGGAATTCAGCTCCTTCATCGCATCCCTGGAGACATCGACAAACCCTATCCTCAGGAGAAGGCAGCCACCACCAAAGCACGTGTTTGTTGTGTTGCATGAGCGGTAAGGGCGGTCAAATGGTTGTTTTTGAAGCCAGACTTGCATGCGAGTTGCCACATTCTTCTTTTAAGCAAGTTACACAGCAAATTTTGTTTTAGAAATTGATTTTTCCTCTCATTTTTGCCATAAAACTGAAATTTTCTTCTTTTTGTCACTAGAAACCGTTGAGTACCTAAATATTTTTCTATATTGAAAGTTTAAATGGTTATTTGATCAACCATTCTTTAATTTCAACTTCTAAGATTGTTTTAAACGATATTTTTTGGAAATCTTTTCTTAATATTCTTTTCCCCAACATTGAATCCAAATTGCATTTACCAATTTGGCATTTTCCAGCAATTGACAAATGTGTTTACAAAAGTGCAACTGTTCGATAAAATTTATCTTTGGCAAGGAACTGAAAACAAGTTTCTATTTTCAATCACAATCTTTTCTTTAAATGTAAAAATTCTAATCAAAAATGGGGTTTAACTATTTAAATAGTTTTTCAACTATTTGAATCCTGTTTATACTATTTTAATTGTCTTTTGATCTAATTCAAAACCATATCTATCGGTTTTATATTTAAAACAGAAGAAAAGATAGTTTATACATAAACTGGTTTTGGTCAATTTTCAATTTATTTTTCAAAAAATATCTTACAATTTTCCCGGAAAAATACTGTAGGTTAATTTTGTAAACTATTTTGTAAAAAGATAATTTCACTGGGACAATTTGGGAATCTTTCCCAAAACCGTTAAAAACAATTTCGAGCCCGAAACAATCGCCCGGTTTTTAAGTATTCAAAAACTGCCTTCAACTTTTAAAACGAGTTTTCAAATTTTATTGTTTTTGTCCCCCTGCAAACAGTTTTGAATGTCTCCCCTCTTTGTTCGAAACTTCCCATGTCCATTCAGCGCGCGTTCATCCGTGACTCCCTCGCAGCCTTTGATCTCCTCGCTTTTTCAAACTCACTCTTTGGCGCCAAAAAGTCGTCTCTGCCCTTTTCCCGCGGGAACTCGTCTGCAAACGGTGTTCGTTTTGCAGGCCTTGTTGTGCGCCCTCTCCGCGGCTTCTGTGTTCCTCTGGCAAACAATCTATAACATGATTTTTCCTGTGCGCACCCCATTTTGCAATCAGCGTGGTTTCCCCACCCAACACATATTTCTCCCTTGCAATAAATGGAGCAGGCTCGTGATAGGGAAAAGAGTGTTTGTTGCATCAATTGTGTGGGTTGCTGTGATTCACGCATTTCACAACAGGTGCCCTTACGGCCGACGGAACACACTCGGCCGCAGAGTCTTTGACCCTCTGTCGCCAACTGTGACAGCGAAAATTGCATTTATACACGCCCGAATGCATTATACTTTCATGGATTTTCGTATTGAACAGTTTTTGTTTACATAAACTTATGAAACTATATAAATATATCATTTTCACATGATTTTAAGAAAATTTAATACGATTTTGAAAAGTATTCCAGAAAATTGAATTAAAATTTCTTCAGCAGTGAAGATTAAAATAATTCCTCCTTTTTTCATAACGTAACCGGAAAATCAATTTTTGTCGGCAGACACTCACAAAGACGCTTTTTAGGCTTTTAAGGTTTTCCTTTTTCGCGTTTTGCAAACCTCGCCGACTGGCCAACCGGTTTTCAGCAATCCTTCTTAGTAACACCCTCTGATCCTATTTCTTCGCAGATTTCTCAGTTTCTTTTCAAAACTTCCGTTCAATCATTTCGTTGCTTTTTTAGAAAATTGGGAAAATTTAAAGAAAAAACAAGTTCAAACTTTTAAGGTTTAAAAAGGATTTGGTTTTTAATTTTGTTAACATGAAAAAAAAGATTTTGTTAGTTATCTGACAAGAATTTCAGATTTGTTCTTATATCAATCAACTAGACTAAATTGCTTTTAATTCAACCAGAAAGGTTTTGAAAATGAAATCAATTCTTAAAAATGTTTTTATTTACAAAATTGCGATTTCTGATTGAAACTTCTCTGAGTAACCTCAGTTGTTTGTATGTCGCAACTCGAGTTTTCCATTACGCCCTGACAGCCGCCGAAACATTCGCCCCACGTTTGACCCTCTTTCGCAAACACTGAAAAGTGAATTCAAATTAAACATTAAAAATTTTCAAACTTTAACCTAACAATTTAAAACTTTTTAAAACTTTAGTCCTCAAATGCATTTGGCTGTATTCTTTATTT
Organism: Oscheius sp. G VE-2021; assembly: GCA_022343465.1. Lineage (NCBI taxonomy): Eukaryota > Metazoa > Nematoda > Chromadorea > Rhabditida > Rhabditidae > Oscheius > Oscheius sp. G VE-2021. Next base: position 1,025,973 of record JAJQXH010000050.1, read on the forward strand.
GGCATTCAAAAAAAATACCAGCCAACTTCCGTCACAATTTTAGTTTTTTTTAAAATTAAATCTCAATTTTCAGAAAAATTGTTTACCATATTAATTTATTTTGGAAAACAAAACATTGTAAAATCTTTAGGTGTAATTTTTTTTTGCTGAAAAAGTTACTATTTACTTCATTTTTTTTCTATCTAATTTGACCACTTTTTGAGCTCCACAATAACAAAAAAGTCTAAAAAAGTAACTTTCTATGTGTCACTTTCAGTTACTTTGAGTTGTTTTTGTTTATCTCTCAACAAAATCACCAGCCTCTTTGTTTATTCCCCTCCCCTCAGTGATAAAACCACGCAAAACATTCATTTTTCCAAAAAGCCGACTGACTCATTTTCCGGAAATCCCACTTTGATAAAGCGTTTCATCATTTTTCTCCCCGCATTTGTCGCACACCCTGCAAATACACCTGTCAGTCCTGATATTTCACCACTTTTGTTGATCCAGAACTGCTCATGCACGTGAAAGGGCCATGTCTACGACCGTTGTGGTGTCTTTACGGCTGTGTTTAAAGCGCGTGATTCAACTAAAACCGAATCTACACTTCTTTTACTGTCTGTTTTCAGTCGCACCCCGCCGAAGAAGTTACCATGGCTGACAAACACCACGCCGAAGAGGGAGCCCTGATCGACATTCCAAGCAACTCGCCTCCTCCCCCTACCTATGAGGAGAAGGCCCACTCTCCTGAACACTACCACCATGGTAAGTAAACAAAGAATTTAAAATCAACTAACAAATTATTATTTGTCACATCCATCTCATTCATGAAAGTCACTATTTCGTGGGTATATTCTAATTGATCCAATTAGAATTATACATATTGGCTGAGTATAATAGTCTAACTTATGCTGATTAGAGTATCATACGCTTTAAAGTAGACCTTGCTGGCTACCTTTCAATTTTCCCCAGGTGACACCTCTGTGAAATTAGAGAAGCTTCAGCCACCTGCGGTATAACCTCAATTAAAGGTTTAGAGGCAATTTGCAAGCTGTTTACGCCGGCGCGCGCTCTCAATTATAGATAGTGTTGAAATGAAGCATCATTTGTTTGCTGTTTACGCTGACATCCACAGTCAATTAGAGATATTGTTGAAATGAGAGTATATAAACTGGACAATATAGCATACCCATCTATACTAGAGCACCCATAAAGTGTTTGGTTCAGTTTATAACAACCTGACTAAACTTGTAAGTTTCGTTGTCAAAATGATAGATATAGGAAATTGGACAACACATAATACATGAACTACAATGGACCACCCATAAAGAGGTTATGGGTGGTCGGGTTTTTTCGTAAATGATGTCAAGCTTATGTTCTTTTCAGAAGATCTCCCCAAGAGGAGTGAATCTCCCCTGATCCCGGAGCCTGCCCCCAGGCACGAGGACCGCCACCATGCCCCTGAACCTGTGCACCGCCACGAGGAGAAGCACGCCCATCCCCAGGAGGTCCCCATCTACGACGAGAAGGATGACTTTACCCACGACCCTGTCCCCAGCTACGAGGAGAAGCACGACCACCATGCTCATGACCACCATGCCCACGAGCATCATGCTCATGACCCCGCTCCTGCTTATGAGGAGAAGCCTCATCATCATGCCTACGACCCCGTTCCTAGCTATGATGACAAGCATGAGCACGTCTACGAGCCGGAGCCTCATCATGAGGAGAAGCAGAAACAGCCCGCTGTGGAAGACGTATGCTAACTTTAAATTGAAGAAATGAGTTTTTTCAGCTCTTGGACTTTGGAGAGACAGCCAAAGAGCTTGTCGACGAGGCTGTTCGTGAGGCTGATGACAAGATCCACCAGCAGTCCGCCCATGTATACGACAATGTAGTTGAGGCGGCTGACGATGACTTGGACAATGTTCATGATGAGGTAAATAGAAGAAGTTACATGTTTCATTTAAAAATCAACTTCGGTTGGTTTTTTTAAATCTGTCCTTTTAAAGGAGCTTTTTTACGTAAATTTAAAATTCAAAAACCCTGCACGAAAAAGATTTAGCACTTGCTTGAAGATCAATCACAAACTTTTACCGTATTTCACTTGTTTCACCATCCTGGATCATTGAAACTATGTTTCTTTACCACCTTACCCATTTGCAGTACACTCCAAGAGCCGATCAAGTTCAACCAAAGTTTGAGGTAAAATGTGTTTCTGAGTGAGCATGTTGTCATCAGAAACGTAGAAGTGACCTTGGCACCCGTGTTGTTCATTCGAATCATAACAAAGCAGTGGGAGCGTGTTTACCACTCACTTTCACCTGATACCCTGTCACCTTCCCTTCGATTCCCATTTTTTAGGTTGACGACCTGATTGATCAGATGAACGAGAACGACGAATTCCAAGAGGAGGTGCGCACCCACCGCCGTCCTTCCGAGGAGGAAGAACAGCCCGACTTCCGTCACACTCCTGAGCTTGATGAGCCTACTTATGAGAGGAATGGACCTCTGACCATTCCTGAGCTTCCGGAAAAGAATGAGACTGAGGAGGTTGATGATGTCCCCCCTCCTCCGATGCACCGTCCTCATCAGTAAGTCAAACAGAAGAAAGTTTTGAATTGTGATTTTCAGTGGATTCGAGACCGAGCCTCGTCCTCCCACCCCACCAAAGGATATCAGCGATGAGGACATGAAGCCTTCCTTGGTTCATGTCGGACAAGGACACACCTCTCACACTCACATCCGTAAGTTTAGATTAAATACCAATTAGAGAGCGTTTGAACGTAACACATAGTTAATGTGTTTGTTTTGAAAACGCTAGTGCGATAGTTGAAAGCTATTATCATGTTGTTAGGACTTTGAGCACGTGCCGTGGCTCTGACTAAGCGTATGATGGTCACGGGGCTCGGAAGCTTACAGCTGATAAGAAGACGTGGATATTAAAAGCGGCTGATGATTCAAGCAGGGATAGAGAAAAGTGACAGTGCAAAGTGTCAGAGAAAGAGAGGTGGGGAGAGAGAGAGAGTCAGAGAGAGAGAAAGAGATAGAGAGAGAGAGAGAGGTGAGGTGGAGAAAGACCGAGAGAAAGAGAGAGAGAGAGTCAGAGAGAGAGAGAGAGAGAGATAGAGAGAGAGAGAGAGAGACAAAGAGATACAGAGAGAGAGAGGTGGAGAAAGACCGAGAGAGAGAGAGAAAGAAAGAGAAAGAGAAAGAGAGTGATAGAGTAAGAGATACATAACTCTGCTTTCGGAAGGTGGAGTCACGCAAGTATTCCCTGCAACACTTGCAAATAAATCTTGTTAAAAGGTCCCTGGGGTCTGCTGCATCAGATTTTGAACTTAGTACTGGGAGAGTACGATTAAGAAGCCAAGCCAAACCAAAGTACACCCCGTACGGCATTCTGGTTAATAAAACCAAGCTGGAAAAGACTGAAACACTTGAACAGAATCAACAGCGAAAACACGAACAGAGAGAGAAAGAGAAAAAGCAGAGAGAGAGTGTGTGAGAGAGAGATAGAGAGATGGTGAAAGAGAGAGAGAGAGGGAGAGAGAGAAAGAGAGACAGAGAGAGACAGAGACAGAGAGAGAGAAAGAGGCAAAACACACAGACAGTGGTCGTTTTTATCCAACCCATTCTCAGCTGAAGCGGTTGTGAAGTCAAGTTCTACAGTAGTTCTCGTTCAACAAGTAGCAAATATTGGCTCAATCTTGAAACCTTCTTGTTAGAATAGCTATTTTTACCTTATGAAAGTAGTTTATCTATGAGTTCAGCAAAGTTTTAAAAATCTTTTTCAGCTGGAACTGGAGAGCCTCGTCACTCGATCCTGAAGCACAGCGCTACTCCCTGGTGCGACTTCAAGACCGTCGACCCTTGTGGTAAGTGTTTCTCCATTTCCACCGCATCCACTATTTGTGTGTGTTGCGGCGGGTAGTGTTGTTCCCGGGGCTGGTTCTCAATTGGCAGCGAGCCAGACGGCACCACAAGCCCTAAATAGCCGTCCGCGGGGTCACATGAGCGCCGAAGGCAGCCGGGTGGTCGCCGATGCTAATCAACGGCCAGAGGCCAGAGTATGAGACAGGGACCGAGAGGAATATTGTGTTCTCACAGCCCCGAATTGGAGGAGGGGATCGATATGACGGGGTGGGGGGAAGGAAAGGGAGAGAGAAATCAGCCGCCGCCCTCGCCGGCATTGTTGCTGTTTGCGTGCACTACCCCCCCCCCCCCTTCCCTGCCCAATTGGATGAAACTTGTCCGCCGCGCTCCGTTGTCTTTCGCAAGTTTCTGAGTTACTTCAAATTGCTACCCTCTTCAATCTTTGAAAACTACAGAAATCTCAGTTATCTCAAGCGGCATAACACCAGAATTCCCATTTACAGCTTGCACAAACCCATGTCAAATCGGCAATGAAAGCTGGCAGTTTGTGGGGCCGAAGAACAATCGGTGATTACCTGTACAGTGGTAGGACTTGTTTCGCAAGCCAAACAAACGAACCTTCGCGATAAGAAAAACGCATTTCAACACTTTTGGGAACGGCAAGCGCTCGCTCTTTTCCAAGCGTTACTCTTCCAAATCAATCGGTTTGAAACATGTCTTACCATTTCTTTAAAACATTGTTTTAAACTTTATAACTTTAAAAAAACCTCACAAAAATGAATACAAAACATTTCATTAACATCTTGAAGAATATTAGATTCAAAAATTGCACAAATTTGTAGATAATGAATGTTGATGAAATGTTTTAACTGTGGTCTCATTGTTACAATTTAAAGTTTAACAAAATTAAATTAATTTTGTTGAAAATGTGAGTAAATGTTTAACCCAACTAAAACATTATGGTTTGGGTAGTTTTAATCATTTTACGCATTCAAAAATCCCGAAACTGAATTTCTTATTTAAAAATAATAAATTAACATAGTGTTTGAAGACTATTTTCAAAAGGGACCTTAATTGTAGTTTGATCTGAACCATCTATAAAAAAACGTGCTTTGTTCAGCCACAAAATTCAAAACGTTCTCACAACAATTCACATTTGTGTTTGGTTGGTACATGTTTTTATTAAAGATTTTCCTTGAAACCAAAGAAAAAAACATGTTTTCAATCAAACGACATGTTTACAGAATGCTGAAATTACATTTCGAGGACATTTGATATATGAGGTTTTGTTAATTAAACATTTTAAAATTATATGTTGCTAAAATTGTGTCGGAAACATTTACTTGCGCTGGAAACAATCCATTATCACTAATTCATAAGCAACCTGGAGAGAGATTGTTTACGGCTCCCCCTGCGGCACCTGGACCTTCTAATTACTTATTCCATTTCTGAATGGCACGTGGGGTGGTCGCGCGGGGACGCGCCAGGCGGTCAGCTGTGCCGCCCATTTGCGACGGATAAGCCGTTGCTCATTTCACGTGTCCGCGCAGGCTCCTCCAGATGTGACCCCTAGGAAACACACAGGCGCCTAATCATGCCTACCCTACGCGTTTTACCATCTTCTACGCATTTCCCCCGAATTTTACTCTTTTGTATCCACAATTAAATTGTTTCTGTACTTTTCCTACGGCCTTCTTTCAAAATAAAGCGAAACAATGGAACGTCCCCGGAACCGTGTAAAAAATTGGTATTTTTTCATCATTTTTGACGAAAAGTGTAAATTAAAAGCAACAGCCAAATAACAGTTAAAGGGGGCACCCCTAATTTTTCTGCCTTAGTTTTTCTATTAGTCGTTAAACTACTAAGGATAATATTGACCCGAATTTGTTTGTTCAAACATTAATATTGCAAATTCAACTATTCCTTTTAGACTACAACAAATACAAAATTTTTGCAAAACAATATGAGACATCAAACTGTTTCCAACAAATAAATGGGAATCCATATTGGGCTATTTCGAAATTTCGAATTTATAAAATTGAAAGCTCTGGGCGATGTAAATAAGCTCGTAAGGACTTGTTTTGACTCTCACCTCTTTTTTTATTTCTTATATAAAAATACAAAATAATAATGAAAAACAAGAACTAATTTTAAAAAATGTACTTTGTTCAATAAATTGGAAACTTGTTTTCGTCGAAATCAGTGCAGCCGACTGTAATAAGAACAAAATCTTATGACAGCAGAAGAACAAGAGGACAAAGAATTCCATAAAATTTTTAGATTTGTCAGCATTTGGTTTCTTCGACTATGAAGCAATGCCAATAGCTCTTAGTTTTAATATCATGAAATTAGGAAAACTTCCTAAATGCCACAGTTCCAGTAAACAATGAACGAAAATGAAAAATTAGCAATAATTTATAAATTTGATTTTTAGTTTCATCAACAGAGAAATAAGGGCGCGCTACTTTTAAGTTTAAGTTAAGGCCTTAGTTTTTGCCGCTTTCAAGTTTTTCCCCCTCACTCCCCAATTCTACTTCACAAAGAGTGTCAATCCAGAATTCAGCGCGTGAATATTAGATCCCCGGCCGCGCCCTCCTCGTGACCTTTCCAGTTTGGCTGCTGCTGCGTGTTTCATGGTGGCATGGTTGTTGCCGCCACCTAATTGTCACAATGTGCCCTCCCACTACTATGCCTCCAGTCATTGATCGTCCCTTACCAGGCTCTTCATCAAAGGGCGCGCTTTGTGCTCCACCCGCATCCAACCAATCCACTCTCACGAAAAGCGAATTTAGCCTCTGCTTTGCGCTAGGGAGTCAACAATTTGGAGCAACCTTTTGCTTTTCAGTTGAAATGTTGACGATTTTCAATGCATATTCAGGTCCCACAGCATATTTTTTTAAACTATGAATTAAAACAATTTGTAATTGTGAACTTCAAATTATCTCAATCCAGATTCCAGAGTTTGTCCTTATCAGGCGTATATCCTAAGTATTTTTACCGTTTGCAAATGTATACAATTTGATCCTCAGTTAAGCAAAACAAGGTAAATTGAAAGAATTTTAAATGAATTTGATAGCAGAACTGAAAAGGACTGATTTCAATTATTTAGAATATGGAATGGTTTTAAAAAAAATTGAATTTGAAAAACTGAAATCCAAAATCGTTACTTTCATCTAATTTCGCCTACAATCTTCGATTCCCGGTAAACAGCTTTCCTTGAAACGAAAAACAGAATAATCTGGCTTCCCGGGGGACTCCTGATGCTTTCCGATATCCCAACACCTCTTACACAAACAACATAATTTAAATGGCAAAAAGAAAGTCAGAAAAACTTGATTTAAACGTCATCCTAAAATGGTAGTTTCATTTCGAAATACTTTAGCAGGGCGATTCCGTTCCTCCACGAACAGCTTTTTATGCCGTTTTTACAATCTTTAAAAATTTGAAAAATCTAAAAATTGCATTGGTCTCAAAAGCATAGGCCTTCAGAACCGAAAGATTGATCCATATCCTTTTTGAATCAAGAAATTTCCAGCACCTTTCTCGGTGCTGAGCTCCGTTCCATTTGTCTTTATCATCTTTCCCAACATCTTTCTTCGGCAAAATCAGCAGGCATTCTTTTGAAATGACTGCGATTACAGTACTTCCCCCTCATTTCAACATCCCCTGAATCATACTCCGTCTGCTGATGTGTCAAAACACAATGCCAGTGGAAGCAAGTCCGCAGCAGTTGCCCAATTGCTTCGCTAAGCAGCTGGGACCTCCTTGTTTGTAATGCGAGCTGCGCCAAATTCGCAATTTCATTTATCCACTGACGCGAATGCTGCTCGACGTCGATATGTAATGGCCGCACATTCCTCCCAAGAGGCCGGCTCTTATTCCCGTCCCCTCCCGGTGCCTCCGCCAATTATAACCAGAGCTGCCATTATCCATTGTCTTCCTATTACGGAATGCCCTGTTCTCTCTCTCTCTCTCTCTCTCTCTCTCTCTCTCTGCCTCTCTCTCTCTCTCTCTCTCTCTCTCTCTCTCTCTCTCTTTCTCTATCCAGCTTCCTCTATCCCGTTGCCATGTTCTCCCAAGGTGACTCTTCTCTTTCTCTCTTTTACCCTCTGTAAGCCCCAAATTCAGCAAAATGAGCAAAGCCGGTGCCGTCGCGCGCGGACTATACGCACTCCTAAGTTTCCTCACCAACACGACCCTCCGTCTCGGAATGGCCGTGTCTCTGGTGGCCTCAATTTGCATAACCGCCTATGCGGTTGGCACATTCTCGAAGGAAGCGATTAAACAGAGGAAAGAAAGTAAGTTGCAAGGGGTTCTTTGGCCATCAAAATTGCATGAGATTGCAACAATGGCTTTGCTCAACTATGGCTGTCTTGGTTATTTGGGTTATTCCTTTCTGAGCTGCCAGGTCATATCCAAACAACGGAAAAGTAAGCTAACACAAATTTGAATACCGCTTTTCCAGTGACTGCAGTCGCTTTATTGGCCAGGCCAATTACGAGGCCAGATAATCAATAAGTTGCGAAAAAAAATTGCATAAACTCAATTAATGTTTCAAAAAATCAGTTTCTGTTTAAACAGAAATATTTAGTTTAAAAGTTATATAAAAAGGGAGGTAAAATTTCGTTTAAACCTCGCGATCAAAACATTTTTGTTATTTTTAGTATTTTCCAAATGAATGGCCATTTTCCGTAGAGTTTCGCAATTTAAAGTCTCGATTTTCAATTTTTAACAGCCCCCATTTCACTTTCGAACGCCGAATGACGCATTTTCGGTTAATTTGACGTTCAATCGAAAGTTTATGGAAATCGCGAAAATCAGGTTGATCTGTAGTTGAACTTTTTTTAAGACCAGGCGTTTGGAAATTGATGTAGCTTTTTTAAAAATTGAGTATCCATAAATGTTGGAAAATCGTCATTTGGAAATGTTTACTGTATATTGTAATTATGATTTTAAATTTGTAAATCCGTTTGCAAAAAAAGAAAACGCACTAATTGTTCTCCGATTTCTGTCCCCTTTTCGCTTGCAGCGTGACACTTTCTCCCCTTTTGCGGACACTTTCTCGCCGAACAAAAAGCCCAAGTGTTCTTATCCACGGGATTAACACGTGAATTCGGCGAGCGCCCCTTTGTCCCCCCTCAAACAATTCGGGACGAGGCCAAAAAGTGTTGTTCCTCTGCTATTGGTCAGATTGATAGTTGGCTGTGCGATTGGCAGACGACGATATCGCGTTGGAAGTAGGCTAGAACTGCAAAGTGCCCGGACGGCGGGGAACTTTAAACAACCGGCGAGATAGTGTCCGCGGACTGTAGAAAAAACAGGGACGCAGAGAGCGCCCCCACGCGAGAGGATGCCCAAAAAGCGGAGGGGGTAGACAATGCCGGCGAGAGAGCACACAACGGGGGGAGGGCGCAGACACGGGGACTGTATGACCGGGAGCAGACACGCAGCGAAGGTAACGGGGCTAAGACTGTTGGCTATTCTCTACGGGTCGTCCTCCGCTGCTGGTTGATAGTCATGGCTCAGCCCAAATTCAAAAAGTTCGTTAAGCAGCAGTCCTACAAACCCGCTGAGGACTTCCCGGGTAAAGGTTCGTTTACTACAGTTTCTATTCCTTCTTTTATCAAACTTTGTTGTTTATTAGCCTTGGGGCGCGTTTACTTAGTGTTCCGGTTTAAACAGGGTTCATCGACCTAAATTAGCGTTGGGGCGCGTTTACTGGTGCCTTTGGTAGAAATTTATGAAAAAGGAACACAAAATCACTATTTAAATCAGTTTCTTTATTTCAGTTCTCGATCTTATCTACTGGCGCGACCCTAAGAAGAGCGCTATCGCCTTATCTCTGAGCCTTCTCGCCGTCTTCATCCTCGCCAAGTGAGTAATTCCCAAAATTCCTTTTTTAAACTTTTTTATCCAGGTACCCCCTCCTCTCAATCATCTCCTACGCTGGTCTTGCCGTCCTTGCCGGAACCCTCGGATTCCGTGTCTTCAAGGCCGTTGAGGGACAGATCAAGAAGACTGGCGGAGAGAACCCCTTCCAGTGAGTTTTTGTGAGACACGGGGGCATTGTTTGCTTAACCCGCTCTTGCGCTGACCACTGACCATATTGGTTTAGGGAGTATCTCAACAAGGATCTCAACGTGCCCCAGGATAAGGTCCACGCCCAGGTCGATGTCTTGGTTGAGCATGCCGTCTGCATGGCCACCAAGGCCAAGAAGCTCGTCTTCGTCGAGAACATCGTCGACTCTGTCAAGGTGCGGTTTAAAACCTTTTTTTTGGATTTTTTTCTTACAACAGCAAAACAACAGCACGTTTTTTGAAACCGTCGTTATTGGACGGCTTGTTCCTTAACAATCCACCGTTAAGGGACTTCGGCTAACGCGTAATCTGCACCATAGATCTTAATCAAGGTTGAGTGCCAAAATGTCGCTATTGTCAAAAAAAGACACTTTTCTGTGTAGATTTTAAGGTTTAAATCACTTTTTTTAAGTTTTCTTATTCAACAGCAAAACTATGGCCCCTTAGGCTGAAATCAAAAATAATCGCATCAAGACACCTTGGACCTTAGCGAAACCCTAAAATACCTTTACAACAGCGAAACTTTGGCACTTTCTTTTCGGCTTGTTTTTGTCCAAACGTGCCATAATTCATCGATTTTGCCTGTTTATTTACTTTACGACAGCAAAACAATGGCACAATGCAAAAACAAAGCTGTTTCGGTGTAAGGGTACTGTATAATTTGTATTATTACTCTAATTCATTCTGCGAGGGTGGAAAACAAAGATCCAGTTTGGAAAAAGCTGGAAATCGATTTTAAATTTCAATATTTCATATAAAATTCATTTTCAGTTCGTCCTCATCCTCTGGTCCATGACCTATGTCTCTGCCTGGTTCTCTGGATTCGGACTCGTCGTCCTCAGTAAGTTTTACTTTGAACTTAGATTTCTATTTGATTTTTTCAGCCATTCTCGGCATCTTCTCCCTCCCCAAGGTCTACGAGACCTACCAGGAGCCCATCGACGCCCACCTTGAGATCATCTCCGGACACCTGAACAACGTCCTTCAACTGTAAGTTTCAACTCTTGAAGTCGATTCTAATTTTTCTTTCTAGGGTTGAGGAAAAGCTCCCCTTCCTGAAGAGGGCGGCTGTCGAGGCCGAGAAGAAGGAGCAGTAAGTAGCTTTAGAAGCTAGCATTCCTTCTACTGTGTCCGACGTGTTTCCGTGTCATTGAGGGCCAGTCCCCCTTTCCCCCATCAGGCTTGTATGCGTGTGCCCCCGCGCTTGTACAGTCATCGTGTATTGCGGTTCCCCCATCCTCTCTCTCCTTTCTGTATTTGATTTCTGGCAGTTTTGATAGAACAGCTTAATGCTTTGCTTACCGGCTGGCGCTAATGCACTGTGTGTATATCATAATCGTCTCTTCGCATAAATCGTACCCTTCAAAGTGTGAAGTTTGTGACAAAGTACGGGAGATAAGAAGGAATCAGTTGACATGGGTGTGACAGGAACGGTGATAAAGGGGGTTAATCGGAGTTGTAAAGTGTCACAAAGTGTGATAAGGCGAAAATGGCAACATACTGCGGTCAGAGAATGAAGCAATGGCAAATGCAGAGGAATGGATACGGGTATACATAGAAGAATAGGGGAAGTTTACAGAGGGACAGATAGAGAGTCACAGAGAGAGCAAGATATATAAACATAAAACTAGATTGAAAGAAAAATAGAACAGCATAGGAAGAGAGAGAGCGACGTAGACACATAAACAGAAAAATAGAGAAACATTGAGGCAGAGATACAGATAGATACATACAGATAGAGAGAAGTAGAGAGAGAGAGAGAGAGAGAGAAATACAGAAAATACAGAGAGACAGGGGGACAGGGATATAGACAAAGAGACAAAGAGACACAGAGAGAGAGAAAGGGGGAGAAAGCGGGAGAGAAAGAAAAGAAAGACAGAGATACAGAGATACAGAGATATATAGGAAGCGGAAGACATAAAAACAAAGGGAGAGAAAGAGACAGACAGACAGACAGACAGACAGAGAAAAAGCAGAAATGAAGCAAAACAGAGAGACTGAGAGGCGGATAGACAGATAGGCATAGAGAAAAATACTTGGGCAGAAAGAATGATATGGAGATTGTTTTCGAACTTGTGTGCTACACAGAAATTATCCGCTCCGTCGCTTATTCGCCGTGGGACCCAGCCTAATCCTTCCTCATCATGGCAGAAGGCAAGATCTGATAGCTCGAATACCCGGCTGCCTGCTCCAATTATCAACAGCCGCTGGCTGTTTATAGCAGCGGCCACGGATCCCGCAACGATTGTCTGAATATGGTAATTGTGGCAGTAGTGAAGCCATTCAGTATGCGAAAGGGAAATTTGATTTTAAAAACAACGAGAAAATGTTATATACATTAAATATGATTTTAAAGTACCTTAATTCAGAACATATTAAATTAAATAGGTAATGGATTGTGAAAAATTCAAATGCCGAAAATACCGCGCAAGCTTGTTTTTGTGATCAGTACATTGAAAAAGATTGTTAAATTCATAATCAATAGAAAAACATTTATTTTTTTAAATTATTCGGAGCGTCCAAAAATCTCAAAATAGCATAAAATTTAGTTTGTACACATTAAAGCAGGTACCGAAAATAATGAAGTGTTGATCTTTTCATCGAAGATTCCAATAGAATACAACTGAAGTCCTGAAAATGATGAAAGTATACACAAGCTAATTTTGAAACTTACATGCGGGTAGGAGCTCTCCTATCCCTCCGCATCCTTGAATATCGTCTCTGTTATCCACAATGATTGAACATGGTGGGCGCATGGTTTAATGGTACAAATGGAAACAATGCTTTCCGCCGTCGGGAATTGGTTTAAATGTGGTTTCATTATTCAAAAAATGTGAATTTCAAATTATTCTTTTACGCTATTGCGAATGTAATATTAAGAACATGGAATCACAAGAATGTAAACAATAATGCCTTCAGTTTACAAAGGAAATTGGCAAAATCTTATTGCAAAATTTTTCTGACCACACACTTCCACAATCTATCATGTGTGGTTAAATGTTTAGGCCTTCAATGTTTTCATTAAGCCCCATGACATTTTCCCTTAAAAATAACATTAATCTTCTTCCTCTTTTATGCAATTAATATTACATAAACGTTTCAGTTTGTACTTATTTATTCATTCAAATTTTTTCATCAATCGTTGAAGCATTTTGAAAAAGGTTCACATTTGGAGTAAAGATTTTTTCCTCCATTATAATTTAAACCAAGTGTAGCCATATTGTGCCCTCTTTCATTTTGATGATCATTCAAATTTTTTCATTAATCGTTGTTTCTAACACCCATAGTGTGCCCTCTTTCATTTTGATGAAAGAGCACACAATGGGTGTTAGAAACCCAAAATCGCAACCGTTTGTGGCGCCTTCTGTCTTCTAAATGGGGGCCGGCTGTTGTGTGAGATTATCCCGCACACCTGCCTCATCCTCAAAAGGTATAAGCCGCCGGCTGTTTAAAATCACGGCGTGAGTCTCGAAGCGCTTACCTGAATCCGGTAACCATGGGAAACCATGAGGGAAACAAAAGTAGTTTTTTCACAGTAGCGAGATAATTTTATGGAAATGTAAAGTTGTATTTGAATTCTAAAAATAAAAATAATACTATATCAATTGAAATAACTTTCATAAAAATTGGATTAATCGCGTTATTAGCTGAAACGTTCAGATAAATAACTTTGAATAAGCTATGGTAAGTTAAAATAATAACTGTTTACAAAAAACAGAATATCTTCTTGTGAGGAGACCCTTTAAAAATTTGTTGAAGACCTGTCACCTATTTTTTGAAAAAAGTGAAATCAAACCTAAGATCTCCCTTTATTCCTGATAGTATTTTTAAATTCGTATTTGTTGATAAAAAGAAGAGGAAACATTATTTAAAATCCATATATACAATTGGGTAATCGTCTCTCTTGGTTCGCACTTGGCCCTCCGGGGCCCCTACCCATTTCCCAGAAAGGGAGAGGTAGTGCGGTCGGAAAAGCGAGGGGAGGGTACCAAAGTGCGGCCGCCATCCGTGGAGGCGCGAAGCGCCGGAGCGGTCGGCCGCACTTTGGTTCCCGACCCGAGCGCTCACTCACGTTCACGCACTTACGCTAATTACGTAGGGTCGCGAAGCGGCCCCCAGGCGGCCGAAGGCCGCCCAACCCAGAATGAAAAAACCCGCGAAGCGGTGTTTTGAATTCTGGTATTATACATGAACCGCATAAATGTTTTTTTTAGTTTTTAATGTTTTGAAAATAATTTTTTTCATATTCCAGTGTTTTATTTAACTACGAGACAACCATGTTGTACTGTCTAATAAATAATAACTGACTTTTTTATTCTACAACATGTCGGCAAATGGAAAGTAAAAAATTTTGAAACTTTTAGAAATTAAATGTTTCTTTTTTCATATCGGCAACCCAATGAAACTTAAAAAATTCACATGAAGAAATAACATACAAATTTTGTCCATCCAAAATGTGAAATCCTTAACTTTTGCGGCGCTTTCGGGCTTCTTAATCGGGACCACATGTTTATCCGCCACACCTGCCTCAATGCTCCAAAAGGCATCAGCCGCCGGCTGTTTATAATCACAGCATGGGTCTCGAAGCGCTTGCCTGAAACTGGTAACCATGGGAAACTATGAAGGAAACTAATGTATTTTTTTCACAGTATTAAGAAAATTTTATGGGAAAGTAAATTTATAATTGAATCCGAAAATTAAGAAATGCACTATTTAAATAAAGAAAACCCTAAAAATAAATCTTAAGAGGGCCTAAAACACAATTTGAAGATGATTTCTTTAGAAAAAAGAAGTCTTTCCCTTTTCGGAATCCAAATTGTAAAACGAATCAAGTGAATCAACAACGAAATAAAGATGAAGCAAGAAATTTCAACAAAAATCCTGGAAACACTTTTAAACCGTTTTTTTTTGGTTTTTTTAATTTTCTGAAGCAATTTTGGCTCGACAAAGAGGAACCATTCTGTTTCTGGTAATCGTAAACATAAAATAAATGTTTTAAAAAAAGAAAGAAAACTGTTTATTGTACAACATCTATTTACGAACACGAAACATTTTCCACCAATCATACGATCGCCCAAAAACGTTTGCTGGGTCTATCGGTTCAATTCTGGGGTGTTTCCTACGCTCAAGATGACGTTCCACCAGTTCTTTAGACTTATCTTCCGTCTGGGGAAATATAATGAAATATCCATTAAAATCATCAAATTGTGTTAGCCTGTGGCAAATTGGGTAGTAATCAAAATTGCAAAAGCTGCAGGTGAACACGACGTTGTTCAACATTTTGGGATATTTTTGGTAGAAATCGATTTGGCGAAACTTCAGTCTGAGGTCGCAGGAAATGGTTTGGTTTTCACGGGAAAGTTCAGCAGGAGCCCAGACACTGACGTTTTCATGGTTAAATCTGATGTCCCAATCGTTTTCCTAAAAAGTTAAAAAAAGATATGTGTGTGCGCGTGTGTGTGTGTGTATACGTGTGCATGTGTGTATGTGTAAGTGTGTACGTGTATGTGTGTGTATGTATGTGTGTTTGTGTGTGGGTGTGTAGACCGAAAAATGCAACTTACTAAGAAAGCCAATTTTGTAGCGTTAATGTCAAATATATTTTTGAAGAAATGGCACTTCGTGGCTGAAAATAATGTTTTCTTTTCCAAAATAAATAAAATAATCGTTTGTCAACATACTTTCGTTATCAAATCCATAAAAATCATCAGGCTTACACCAACACCAAGTAGACATTTGAATTGTGCTGTTTTTGTTAAGGAAAATCTAAAACTGTTTCAACATCTCCATCCTTATCTTTCTTTTTATGTTGGTTTTTGTATCGTTCAAGTCGAGATTGAGGTCTTCTATCATTTTCGGACAAACAGTCGAAAAGACTGTGCCAGGATGAGATGGATTTTGATAAGGACCCTGTGAATATTTAAAACATTCATCCATTATAGCAGCCGAGCGGTTTCCAAATTTTTCATAGGATTTGATACCGTTGACTGTTTCATCAATCGAGGTTATGAGACTACACCACTGCACCAATTTCTTCTTTTTCTCACTTCCACGTAAAGCATTCAAACAACCGGAGATTGCCTGAAAAGATTTTTTTCCTAAAACGAAATTCTATGAAAGCAAATTTTTTTTTAAAATGTATAACGAATTTATAAAAAACAATGATTTTATAAAAATTGAAAATAATTATATGATAGCAATTTATATTTAAAAAAGTGAAGCAAAATCTATAGCTCTGCGACATGTGCAAAAAGAAAAGTTTTGGAAATTGCTCAAACGTTTAAAAAAGTTTTATTCAGGCTTCATCCATTTTTTCTTTTCTTTCTCCTTTCAATTTCTTTCTAAAATTAAAAACTACACTACTTGATAAACGTTTTCGCTGAATATTATTTTTTCACAACCCACATTGCAAGAGTCACAAACATCGTAAACACTAGGTTGTAAAAACTTCGCATGTTCAGCATTTATTAACTTCCCCATTCGTTCACGATATTGACATGATGATATAAAATTAAATGGTTGCTGAAAAAAATATGTTTCGGTTTTTAATATAGTAAACCAACTGTACAATTCAAAGCAACCTGAGAAGATTCTGCTAATTTGCCAGACAAAAATGTAAGAAAAAGAATGATCATCTAAATGTGTTCTTGAGAGAAAGTTGTTTTTGCCTTTTGCCAAAATAGAGAAAAAAAATTTGGAATTTTCAATAGGATGGTAGTTAAAAGAAATGACAATGCCTGTTTTTCGGCACAAAGAATAAAGTTCCGCGGAATGGTTTCGTAGTTGATGATGATAGCGGTGATAGGAAAAGTGTCAAGGTCCTTTCAATAGACTTTTCCCGGTGAAACTAGGACATTTCGCAATTAAACACAGAACTGATTATCTAGAAAACCCAACTTGTATTAACCTACAAGGCGCAAACAGTTATTTCACAACTTTGTGTTCTACAAGATTTGAATTCAAAAAACATTCAGAGTTAAATTTATAAATAGAAAAATTCACAGTTTCTACGATATCAACAAGCAAAAGAGTTATTCCGTTGCCGGGAATCGAACCCGGGCCTTATGGGTGAGAGCCATAAATCCTAACCACTAGACCACAACGGACGTGATTGTGTACCCGCGGGGCCAGCTAATCATATTGCGGCATCACATTTCAGTGCACCAGTGAAAACGGACACAAAAAATTAAAATCTCGACAAACAACGAGGGACTAACCAAATTTATATATGAAAGCGGTATTTTAAAAAAACCAAGTGACCACATTAACAACTTTTATGAAAAACGAGGGCTCTCTTTCAGGAATCCAGATATGAATGATGATCAACATCGATTAAAAAATTGCAACAAAAGTCCTGAAAAAGTAACTATTAACCTTGTCTTGCGTCTATTTCTGAAGCATTTTTAGCTGGGTAATGTTTCCAAAGGGCTTCTAAATATGACTCAAATAAGATGCACATATAATGGGGAAAAATTGAAAATAAAGCCACAGTTTATTGTACAACACCTATTTACGAATATAAAACACTTTCCACCAATCATAAGATCGTCCTAACACGTTTTCTGGGTTTTTGTGTTTAGTTCTGGGGTGTTTTCTACGCTCAAGATGCCATTCTACAACTTTTTTAGATTTGTCTTCCGTCTGGGGAAATATAATGAAACTTCCCCAAAAATCATCAAACTGTGTAAGTCTATGGCAAATTGGGTAGTAATCAAAATTGCAAAAAGTGCATGTGAACATGACGTCATTCAGAAATTTGGGAAAATTTTCGTAGAAGTCAATTTGACGGAATTGCAATCTCAGATCGCAGGAAATTGTCAGGTTTCCACGGGAAAGTTCCGCAGGAGCCCAGACACTGACGTTTTCCGCGTTAAATTTGATGTCCCAATCGTTTTCCTGAAAAGTGAAAATAAGGCATGAATGAATGTGTGTGTGTGTGTGTGTGTGTGTGTGTGTGTGTGTGTGTGTTTAGACCGAAAATTGTAACTTACTAAGAAAGCCAATTTGGTAGCGTTAATGTCAAATATATTTTTGAAGAAATGCCACTTCGTGGCAGAAAAATATGTTTTTTTTCAATGTTAAATGAAAGTTTTTTTCGCCAACTTACTTTCGTTATCAAATCCATAAAAATCATCAGGCTGACACCAACACCAAGTAGACATTTCGACTGTGCCGTTTTTGTGAAGGAAAAACTAAAACTGTTTCAACAATAATTTCATTGAAACTTACATTTTGGAATCCGTTAAGGTCGCTTTCGTTCCGTGAAATGAAATACTTTGAATTCATCGATTGAAGTTTTCGAACTGGCTTCTTCAAATTCTCAGGAATTAAATCCATCTCCTTCCTTATCTTTCTTTTTATGTTGGTTTTTGTATCGTTCAAGTCGAGATTGAGGTCTTCTATCATTTTCGGACAAACAGTCGAAAAGACTGTGCCAGGATGAGATGGATTTTGATAAGGACCCATTGAATATTTAAAACATTCGTCCATTATAACAGCCGAGTGGTTTTCAAATTTTTCAAAGGATTTGATACCGGCGACTATTCTATCCATGAAATCTTCGTGGGGACACCAGTGCATCAATTCCCTGTCCTCGTTTCTACGGAAAGCATCCTTACAACGGATAAAGCCATTTACCTAAACAAATACTTATTTGTAAGAAAAAAATGTTTTAAAAGAATCATCGCTCTTCCTATTTTAATGTTCGTTATACACAAGATACCTCACAATTGGGAAAACTGTGAAAACTTAGAAAAGCTTCGACCACGTAATTAAAATAGCTAATCCCAATATTTTTCATTTTAGGAAATTAGATAATTTTAGGTATTTGGCATTTTACGCCCTTTTTTATTTATGATACAGCAACAGATTTAAAAAAAATACAAATTAAATTTGGTTTCTTTAAAGTATTAAACACAATTTAAAAAAATCCTTTTGATAAATGTTTCCGCTAAATATTATTTAAATTTTTCCAACTCACGTTGCAAGAGTAACAAACAACGTAAACACTAGGTTGCAAAAACCTTGCATGTTCAGCATTTATTAACTTTCCCATTAGTTCACGATAACGACATGATGATATGAAATTAAATGGTTGCTGAAAAACATATTTTTTCGGTTTTAATAAAGTAAACTAACTGTACAATTCAAAGCAACCTGAGAAGATTCTGCTAATTTGCCAGAAAAAATTGCAAGAATAAGAATGATCATCTAAATGTATTCTTGAGATAAAGTTTTTTCTTTGTAAAAGAAAAGAAGAAAAAAGAATAATTCGGAATACGTAGTTAAAAGAAATGACAATGCCTGTATTTCAGCACAAAGAATAAAGTTCCGCGGAATGGTTTCGTATTTCATGATGATAGCGGTGATAGGAAAAGTGTCAAGGTCCTTTCAATAGACTTTTCCCGTTGAAACTAGGACAAACAGTTCGCAATTAAACAGTAAACAGAATATCTAGAAAACCGAAATTCTATTAACCTACTAGGCGCAAAACAATTATCTTAAATATCTTACGTTTATGTTGTACAATATTTTAATTTTTTAAAAATCAGAGTTACATTTATAGTCATAAAAATTCACAGTTTCTACAATATCAAAAAGCAAAAAAGTTATTGCGTTGCCGGGAATCGAACCCGGGCCTTATGGGTGAGAGCCATAAATCCTAACCACTAGACCACAACGGACGTGATTGCGTAGCTGCGGCGTCAGCTTATTATATCGCGGGCATCATATTTCAGTGTACCAGGGCACCTACCCAACAAACATAGAATTTTCCCAACATTTTATTATGCAATTTACCTTAGATAATTGTTTGTTTTGACAAAAATATGATACAGATTTTAAAAAATATTCGTGTTTAACAGTTGTGCTACTTTAATCCCAAATTTAAATGTTTGAACAGCAGTCGTCAATCATATCCATCCAAAAATGTGAAATCCCTGGCTTTCACGGCGCCTTCTGGCTTCTCAATTGCCGCCGGCTGATTATTTACCACACCAGCCTCAATGCCCCAAAGATATCAGCCGCCGGCTGTTTAAAATCACAGTATAGGTCTCGAAACGCTTGCCTGAACACGGTAACCATAGGAAATAATGAGGGCAACCACTGAAATAAAGAATATTATTATTTCAAAGTAGAGAGATCATTTTATGAGGATTGAAAGCTTAAAATGAACCCGAAAAATAAGAATTGTACTGTTTTTACCAACAGAACCTTGAGAAAAAATCTTAATGGATAATAATTTACAATTTATTTCCGAATCACGGCTGGATCGGAGAGATCTTGAGCGGATCGTGTTGCTCGAGCCGGCGGATCCCAGTGTTTCTTGTGTAGACAGACGTTGAACTAAGAAGCTTCTGTAGTCGATTTCTCACAGCAACAGGGGTAGTGTCGATGACGGTCCCTCCTTGACAAGGTTCTGGGACCGGATTCAGCTAGTCGGCGGAGCGAATGGAGACCCGACCGCTCGATGGTGAAGACTTAACGTGAATGGATAATAAAACGCCGTTTAAAAGGCAAATGCTTCTTAGGCAAATTTTGTGGGCCTCAGTGTTTTTTTTTCTTGCCCTGACCAACCCAATATAAACTTTTGCATAAAATCCTGGGACCTTTAATATCAAATGGACATCTTGGGAATTTATAGCTTTTTATAAACAGTATTTTATCACGGATTCTCCTTCATTCAGATTACTATCCGCACTTAACATTTTAATTTTGTTTTTTTAAAATTACAATTTAGAACACTTTTTCTAAAAAATAATATTTTTAAATATGAAACATTTTAGGTTTTTAACAAGTTTATTATATAAAACGCTAAGAGCCATTTATTCTAAAGTCACGTTAAAAGTGACAGAGATTTTATAGATTCCTGAGGAAGCCGACGGATTTTCACGGATGGATCAGTAGAAGGATCGTTATAGACATTGCACAGAAGGGGAATTTTCAAACAGAACGCCTGTAATTAATAAAATAATTTGTAAGCATAACATTCAGAATTACCTTGTGTGGAATTGTTTTTCCTTTACTGACTTCAGATTGTATAATGGCTGTTTTTCCGTGAGGAGCTTCTGTAACATTTTACCATTTTTGGTACCTGAATACTTTATTGTATTTAGAATTATTTTTACAAACTACCATGATCCTTGTCATTTTGATATCAAATGCGTTCATCGTTTCATGGTGAATTGGTAAACGGTCGACTCATGTTGTTAGGCATAATCTAAAAATGAAATCCTCATTTTATTTATTTTAAACTTTCCTTTTACAGAACCGGTAAGATTAGGCGCAGAAAAGCCTACTTCAACCCTGAAAAATGTTATTTGTAAGTTAATTGTGCTAAACTGTTAATAACATCATTGCCGATTTGGTGTTCCAACGTTTACGCAAACAACGGCGTACACAGAAAAATAAATTCTCTGGTGTAAATAAATTATTTTGACCAACTTGTCGTGGACTGTTTTCCTCCAATTAAGGAGTTTAAAAAATTAACTGGTTTGCCAAAGCTGAATATCAAAAACAGTCAGAACATTGTATTAAAGCATGAACCAACCCAACTGCATTTCTTAAATTAAGATTGCACTTGTTACGTTTTTTTTCATTAAGCACACGACCTAACAAAAACATTCTAAATAACGGTTATTGAAATACTCACCATGTTCAAAGAATCATATAGAGTTTTCTTTTTTTCATCAGAGTCTGGCTGTAAGTTTTTAAAAATGGTAGATAAAAAAATAAGAACATACGTCAAAAGCTATGTCTAAGCCTGCCATAATTAATGTTCAAAATGATCCGGAGCATTTGAACGAGCTGAAAAATGTTATTTTAAATCTCTTGTTTAGAGGTTTTTTATGTCCCCAGTTTCTCTTTTTCTCTGTCTCTTTCTCTGTTTTCCTCACTCTTTCTCTCACTCTCTCACTCTCTTTCTCTCTTTTAACAAAAATAGTTAACTAATCACCATCGTCATAACTAACCGTTTTCCCAAAACATTCAGACAACAATAATAAATAGTTAAATTCATGGCGATGATGTATGCATCTTATCTAAATTTTACTAATTGTCTAAAAATGCCTTTAAAATGAAGAAAAATGAGAGTCGACCAAAAACTGAAGGACGGAGAATCGATGGTGCTATCGGGCGGGTTCCTGGAAAGTGCAAGACAAAAAACGTCCGCGGAGCATGCCGTGTTCCAAGCCATTTGCTGGTCACACTAAAAATGAGGCGCAACTGAAACTTGATTGTGAGGCTAAAGAAGAACAAAGAAAATATTTGGTTTTAACTAGGTCCTTAAGCTTCATTCCTTCCACATGAACTTTGCCACATAAATACACACACGCACACACATACTTACACTCACACACGTGCACACACGCGGCCACACACTCGACACACACGCAGACGCACACACACGTGTAAATAACACGCCCACACATACGCAAAACATAAGTACAGTACACTTTATTTCATATTTTGAGGCAGAGAGGCGGCTTCAGGTGACAAGAAATTGATCAAAGACTGTATCTGAAAGAAAAAAATTTCGGCGATGTTTTAGCGAACTCACTTGTTCATGTTGATGTGGATTCTTGTTTGAACACATCAATTCAGTACAGGCGGAGGACTATGCACAAATTTGTACATTTTCCCGAAATCATGGAGGCCAAATTCCATTTCATCTAAAATATTTTTAAAAGCGGTCATAAATTTCAAAACTGACCTATTTCTTCTTGACGAAACCATGAAAAGAACATATTTGAAAAATAAATTACATCGATGATTTATGCATCGAATCTAAATTATTTTTTGTTAAATTGAGAAATGCTTAAAGAATGATGATGAAAGAAAAATGAGCAATGAGGGAAAACCAATGGGGGACGGCTGGGGAGAATATATTCTGCAGAATTAACGATCCGGCATGTTCGCAGAAAGTGCACATGCAAAAAATTCCAGCGGGGAATTGCGAATACCCCGCCTAGTTTTGGTTTTTGGTCTTTTATTTATAAGAAATAGCAAAAGAATCACCATTGAAATCAGTTGATAGGGATACAATCTGAGTTTCAAAAAAGCTGACTTATAATTGTTCAAATTTTTACGAAAACAAAAGAAATCATAAAACCGTTTTACAAATGAATTGCAAAAGAATTATTCCGTTGCCGGGAATCGAACCCGGGCCTTAGAGAGCCATAAATCCTAACCACTAGACCACAACGGACCTGGGACCTGGAGCAGCTGCGCCGACTAATCATACCGCGAGCACCAATTCGCCTCGCTCAGTGTAAAAACTAGATTCCACCATTACCTCACTTAATTCTAACTGTTATTTTTGGTGAATTCTTTGGACGAAGTGAATAAGAATTTTTGAGAGGGCCAACAAGACATGAGTGAAACATGAGGAACGAGCGAACACCAAATGGGCTAGGGGGAGGAGAATCAATTTTCCTATTAGGAATTCCCGGAAAGTGCAAGGCAAAAAAGCTTGCGGGAATTGCGATTAGCTAGTCGAGCAATGGTTGTTGATTTTTTCATCGCAGAAAGTTTAGCAGGAACTACAGTTGAAGAGTTGCCTACAATTGTCAACCATCACCTTAGTTGTGTTAAGGATCAAAGTTTTGTTTTTAGGAATTCCGATGCTCAAAACAAAGATAAACATCAATCGGTTTACAAGTAAAAAGCAAAAGAATTATTCCGTTGCCGGGAATCGAACCCGGGCCTTATGGGTGAGAGCCATAAATCCTATCCACTAGACCACAACGGACGTGATTTCGTAGCCGCTGCGCCAGCTAATCATACCACGGCATCCCATTTCAGTTTACCAGTTAGCACAGAATCGGCACGGGCCACACACACACGCACGCGCGCGCGCGCGTTAAATGCCTCGCAAAGAATCTTTCTCAAGAAAGGAGAGAAAAAAACATTTGTACAACATAGTTTATTTTATATTTTCAGGCAGAGTGGCGGCTTCAGGTGACCAGAAACTCGTTGAACACAGTTTCTGAAACAAAACATTCAAGTATTTCATATCGAACCCACTAATTTCATTGTTCATAATGATGCGGAGTCCTCTTATAAACACAACGAGGCCTTGAACAAGGAGGATGTATTTCCATTCGGTATGTGTCCAAACCTGTAGATGCTTCCCATGAAATGGACATCAAATTTAAATCCGTTGTCCTCTGCAATGTTTGAGGATGAAAGACGCCTTTATAAAACTGACCTTTCACTTGGGAGGCAAAATTGGTTGTTTTCACATACAAAGCGGACTCTTTGTTCTGAAGAAGTGGAGAAATTATATATTACTAAAAATTTAAATGATTACAAAGTTCAAAACTTACCTATTTCTTCTAGACGAAACTATAAATACAATATATTAGAAAAGTAAATTACATCGATGATTTATGCATCGAATCTAAATTAATTTTTGTTGTTAAATTGAGAGATCCTTAAAACAAATGTGAAAGAAAAATTAGCAATGAGAAGAAACCAAGGGGGACGGCTGGGGAGAATATATTCTGCAGAATTAACGATCCGGCATATTTGCGGAAAGTGCACACGCAAAAAAATACGCATGCGGGATTTTGTGATTTGGTTTTTGATCATTTTGTTAAAAGAAAGTTTACAAAAATCACTAAAAAACTCTAGTTGATTAGGGTAAAATATCGGTTTTGAAAAACACCGACTTACATATTATTGTTAAGACATAAAAAAAACAAAAGAAAACATTAATTTGTTTCACAAATGGATTGCAAAAGAATTATTCCGATGCCGGGAATCGAACCCGGGCCTTACGGGTGAGAGCCATAAATCCTAACCACTAGACCACAACGGACCTGGAGTCGGAGCAGCGGCGCCAACTTATCATACCGCGGGCATCAATTCGGCACTACATCCCACCATTACCTCACTTTATCCTAACTGTTCTTTTTGGAGAATTCTTTGACATGGGATTTTCCGAGAGGGTCAATAAGTCATGAGTGAAACATGAGGAACGAGTGAACACCAAATGGGCCGTGGGAGGAGAATCAATTTTTCTATTAGGAATTCCCGGAAAGTGCAATGCAAAAAACGCCTGCGGGAATTGCGATTAGCTAGCCCAGCATTGGTTGTTGATCTTTTCATCGCAGAAAGTTTAGCAGGAACAACAATTGAAACGGTGTCGACCATTGTCAATGATTACGACCAATAGTAAAAAAGACAATTTATAAGAGATGGGCTCTTTAGACTTTCGACGATGACGAAAGAATTTTAACTTGAAGAGGCGAAGTAGTAGAAGAAAAAGGAGCGGCATGCCAAAAGAAAAGAAAATATCTGAAACGAGAAAGTTTTTAGTAAGACTATAGTTGCGATTTACCTGAGTAGTGCCATTATCCTATTTCACCTGACGTTGCAGCTTTTTACGGACTTATTGGAGCTTCTCTATCACAGATAAATGAGTTCGAATAATCCACCGGGTGTTTGATCATTGCGGGAATTCTAAATGTTTACGAAAGTAAAAGTTAGGTCGAAAGTAACCGAAATTCTCTGTAATACACATCTGATCGTCATTCAATTTTACGACACTTGAAAAGTTCAGTTTACTAAGATTATTTCTATAAATTACCGTATCCAAATATATTGTTCAAGATGTATTGTTCCACGAAAGCATGCATCCTTCGATTATTTTTCCTATAGTCTGTTTCCAACGGACGGATTCTTAAACACCACGCAAATATTGGAACGCTCGAAAAGTTTAGTTTTGGCACCGAGCGGATTCGAACCCTGGACCTCGTGAAGGCACGTTGGTTATGAGACCGAGGTGCTATCCACTAGGCCACGGGGGCATCACAGCGGCGCTGACGCCGCGCCTCCATAAATCTCGCGACATTTGAACCACCCGCCGCCGTGGGCTGCTTTCACCGGTTTTTGGGCGCAGAACGTTAAAATAGCCATAATTTAAGAAAAATTGAACTTTTCATAAAAATTTATTTGATATCAACAGAAACAGATTTACAAAGATGTAACTTCACAAAGGATAAAACAAAGTAAACTAAGATTTACGAATTCTCTTGATCGCAGGGACATATTTTGCCAATTGTTGTATCTTCTCTTCCTCCCCTTCTTCGAGAAACTCCTCTTCCTCATCGGAAGACTCCAAGCCCAGAGAGTTCAGGGAGATACAGCTGACGTCACTGAGGTCGTCGTCGGAGGCACTACCGCGAAGATCGATGATCATCGGCACGGGTGACACAAAGACGATGCCTTCCTTACGAACAAAGTCGTCTTCCACGTGCTCCGCGTTGGCGAAAAACGCCGCCTTCATCGATGCCGGCATGTCGTTGATGATGGTGATCGCCCGCTGGCGCATCTCCTCTAGCTTACGGGTCGGCCCTTGAGTCAATTTCCCCTTCAAATAGCCCCAAAACTGTTCGATGGGATTGAGAACACAATGGTAAGGGGGGAGTCGCAAAAGGGAAACACCGTAGGAGGCAGCAATACGGTCAGCGATGTACTGCTTCAGGCTGTTTTTTCCACCATTGGAGATGTAGAAATCAGACAGGATTTGAAGAAGGACAGGCTCCTTGTCGGTAGAACTGCAGGGAATATTGTACTTTCCAAGAAAGTACCCGGTAGCTGAAGAAGCTTTGATGGAGAAAAATCAAGAAGAGTGTACCTTTTCTACAAGCCGAGAGTGATAACTAGCGTTGTCGAGGATCAGGACAGGTTTGCGACCCTTGGCGGAAGCTACAAGGAGGGGGCAGACTGTGTGCAGGTACTGCTCGAAGAGAGCGGCGTCCATGGTTCGGTGGTAGTCGCCGTCTTCGATTCCTCCAGCATTCGTCCACGCCTTCAGAATTTTTGGATTTTAAAAAACAAACACATCACTACCTTAAATGACCCATCTAACACCCCTGTCTCGGTGATTGTGCCGATGACGATTGCTCTTTTCCCGCGTGAAGCAGTAGGGTCGGGACCCAATTTCCACCCCATTTTGATGTAGTGCATAGGATCATCTGAGTTTGTTGATTAGTGTCAAGTTTTGAAAATTACAAACCCCATACGGACGTGTCAACCCAGTCGTGTGTGCTCTTCATCCCCTCAAAAATCCACGTCTCGTCTGTAAACGCAAGATACGCGTTCTGGTCCCTCAATGCTTTTACACGCAATATGTACGTGTGTCTCAACTGCACCAGTTCCGGCTTTTCGTAAATGACGCAACGATTAGATACTTTTCTGTATCTAAAGCCCATGGCTTGCAAAAGGCGCCACAACGAAGTCTTGCTTAGTGTGTATTCAAATTCTTTAAGTTCGTTTCGCAAGAACTCGTTGAGTTCAGAAAGAACTATCCTGCCGTCTTTTTTATAGAGACGGTGGATATGGAACCGAATACGCTCAACCATCATTGGATTTGACAGCTGGCTCATGAACCTCTGGCTTTTGGAACCAGGCGACTGCTTTTTGAGAATTTTGTCGGAAAACATGGGCCGAGGACGGCATTTTGGTCGCGGAAGGCAGTAATCGTGGTCTACAGACTCACCGAAAGAGTTTTGAAGGTCGGAGCCGAGGGCCAGCTGAATCCCCTTTTTTCCAATTCCGGTTGCGGCTTCAGTCAGTTTCAGGGGGTCGCTGAGCGCCGGAAGATATCGTCCGAGAAGAAGGCCAAGCCCGTCTAGCCAATGGTGAACACGAGCGACGATTGTCCGAGTTTTCGAACACATCTTCGTCCCGGTTACGGGAGAAAATCCGTGGTTGGCGATGTAGTCGTTCAGGCGAGCGGATAAGTCGGCGGAAATTGTCGTCTGAAAAGAGAAGAAGAAAACACGTATTTTTTATCATCATTCCTTTATTTATGTTCACAAAGCGATGTGGGGCATCGCCAGCCTTAGATTCCGCAGTAAAATGAGACAAAAAGAAGAATTTTGCCCGTGGTATCAACTATGTTACGAGGCCGGAGCCATTGGACGATGCCATTGTGACCCACGGGCACGGAATCCAGGCACATACCCACACTTTTGTGAACAATAATTAAATAACTAGGCAACTGCTTTTAAAAACAGGTGTGGGTACAGCCAAAAATTTCTAAATTTGGCCTAATGGCGGCATTAACGAACTGGCAGTTGCTTTTTTAAAAATAATTGAAAACTTGATGTTCAACACCGTTAATGGCGGCAACTGCCAGGACGTAGATCTTTAAAATCAGCGTTAATCCGCCTATAAAAAATGTTAAAACTCACAGAATCAGCTCCTCCAAATGTTTCGACGTGGGCCTGGGTAGTAGCGTCCTTCTTGAATACTTCCTCCTGCTCCGTGGAGAAAAGATGGGCCAGGTAGTCTTCTAAAATTTGATTATATGCTGAAAAATAAATAAACGAAATTACCTGGTGTCGGGACCTTCGATTTCTTTCGGGGCATCTTTGAAGACAAAGGCGATTACCCTAAAAACTCATTGATACAATAAAAAATAAAAATAAAGACATGAAAACGCACAAAAACAAGCAAAAATCATATTTTTCGAGTAAATGGAAGCTAACATCCGAATAAATTGGAAGCACACTGACGATTTAACCTGAGCCACAATTTGGTAATGTTTTCTTAAAATTAAAATAAAAAATTTTGCGTAAAAGGACAAAAAACAGTTAAAAACAAGAAAATAAAATTTAAACAACCAGCTGGCTGTCAATTGCAGAATGGGCAAATTTCCAAGGCTGTCACTAAGCAATCGCGGCGGGACCATGTACTCCCGGTTCTTTAAGGTTTTGCCCAAAACCGGTGCCATTTTTTGGAAACGGACTATATGAAGGCTAAAGCAAAAATTTCATATTATCAAAAACAACCCTTCTAAGGTAAGTGATTTTCTGACACCTTTTTAAAAAAACTTTCTTAGGGATTCATCTGTCGAAATTTCGAGATTTATATAAATGAAAATACTTATAGTAGTAAATTACTTTTTTAAACGTTATAAACTCCAGAAAAGTAATTCTGCCCCAAAATTATACAATTTGAGTTTTTCTTATTATACAATTTGAGTTCGCAATATTGGTAATGGAACTTCACAAACTTTTTTCCCAAATGTTATATTTAGAACTCCCTACCCAGATTGAGTCGGGTAGTCCTTTCATGTCATCACAATCTGGCTAAAAAAATTTACGTTTCGATGAATTGGCGAGCTAAAAACTTACATCGAAGACCATTTCAATCACGAGCAATGAGCTCTCTGGCAAACTTGAAGGGTTAATAAATAAACTAAAAAAAGAGTTTCTAAAGGTTTCTGTTAGTATCTCTCCCTCTCTCTCACTCTCCCTCTCTCTCTCTCCTTCTCTCTCTCTCCCGTCTCTCTACTTTTTCAATATTCCATCTCCCTATCTCCCACCCCTTCTATTTTTTCATGTATTAGAAAACAAATCTTTGTTTCCTCTAAAACGAAAATGATAAATTTTCACCACCTTTCATTTGTATTTTAGATATTGTAAACTTCACAAACCATTTTGAAGAAATATTGAAGAAAATATCAAAAATACAGGAAGAAATTATAGCGATGAAAAAAATGAGCAAAAACTAATCGG
Organism: Oscheius sp. G VE-2021; assembly: GCA_022343465.1. Lineage (NCBI taxonomy): Eukaryota > Metazoa > Nematoda > Chromadorea > Rhabditida > Rhabditidae > Oscheius > Oscheius sp. G VE-2021. The sequence goes on from JAJQXH010000050.1 coordinate 1,055,435, forward strand.
GCCCGACTGGTTCGAATAAAAGCGTTATTGTGGATCGTGCAAAGGAAAAAAAACTCTTGCCGCGACAGTCTCACCACCGGTTTGTTGATTATTTGATGGTGGTGCTGAGGAAATTTATTATTGAAATCGCCACTGGCTGATGTGGAAAAGAAAAAATCTTGCTTTGGTTACATTTTTCAATGGTTTAAAAAATTCAACTTTAAATTTGCGAGTAAGATATATTAAAATTTTATTGTTTGTAACATAGTTTCATATCACTTTATCTTGTGCAAAGCAGTGAAACAACAAAGAGACAAATGATAAAAGTTTATTGTTTCAACTTCCGGCATGCAACGCTTTAAAAACTGTTGATTGTACTTCGGTAGGGAATCGTCGGGCAAGACGAAATTGTAGTTTTGTCTAAATAAAATGAGTTAATGAAGCAACGGGATAATTTTACCGAAAAAGCTTGTTTGCTTAGGAAATGCCGGCTATTTATCCTTGACCTTATCTGAAATCTTATATTGCACTTGAAAGATAAGTTTTACGGCATTCATATTTTTTTTCACAGAATAAGATGCGATCTGTTTTCTCTTGACAAATTCAATCAAACGCCGAAAAGGTAAACTAACAGTAATTGAACGAGATCCTCATCCAAATGATGGTTTTCCGATTTGCTGTTTCTTTTTTATGCCCTTTCAGCTTGGCTAAAAGTTTACTTGTTAAATAAATAAAGGGAGGTTAAAACATACATCTAAAACCATGTCCAACCTTGCTGCAATTAACTCTCCCACAGATCGCAAACTTTTGGAAAAGCTGAAAATAAATTTGTAAAATCTGCTAATTCACTCTCTCTCTCTCTCTCTCTCTCTCTCTCTCTCTCTTTCTCTCTCTCTCTCTCTTTCTCTCTCTCTCTCTCTCTCTATTTCTACTTACGCCTATTTACATCTTTGCATTTGAATGCAATTGGTCTTTTTTCTGATTTCGCATTCTTTGGGGAAATTTTGCCACAAAAAAAATCGGTCTCCTGCAAATGAAACATTTTGAATTGTTAAAACTTCATAAATTACCTGTTTAATCCTGAATAAATCTTGATGAAAACTAGAATTAGAAGATAACTAGAAGAATAAATTACAGCAAAGATGTATGCATTGCCTAAATTATTTTTTATTAGTCGAAAATCATTCAAAACGATAAAAACAAAATAATGGTCCAAAATAATGGGGGTTCGCTAGTGAAAATCGATGGGGCTATCGGACATGTTGGGGGAAAGTGAATGGGCAAAAAACGCCAGCGGAAAATGCCACGTGGTTTGTTGATTATTTGGGAACAAGGGGTGCAATAGGAACTTTACTATTGGCAAAGCTGAAGTAGAAAAGTGATTTTGTGTTTTATTAACAGTATTTAGTGGTGTTGAAAAAAGGAATGTTTCATTTTCGATATATTTTAGGTTTTTAATTCCATTTAACTTTTTTTTATTTTAGTGTAATTGTGTGAGTAATTTATTAACCATTAATCAGTCGGTTAAAGCAAGATTTTATGGCCTTTTTCCAATGCCTCGATCTCTATTTCCACCGATAAATGAGTATGCAGCCACCTATGACTTGAATTCACCTTGTTAAAAACAGTGAAACAATAAATAACGAGGGAAAAAGTTTATTCTTTAAATTGTTGACTTGAAAACCTATACAAAACTATGGGTTGTCTTTCTGTAAAATACAATTGGAGCCATACGGAAGTACATTTCGATCTGAAAGAAAAGAATAAATAATGCAACGGGGCAATCTTACATGTGGTGTTGCCATTCGTACTAAATGACGGTTCTTTCTCCTTGTCACTCCATTTCTGAAATCTTAGATTGAAAACTCAATTTAAAATTTTTTTATACGGTTAAGAATAAATACGTTATTATGCATTATATTATCTGGACTCTTACAATTAAAAGCCAAAAATGTTGACTAACCGTGATGCAATGAGTATTTCCACCAAACGATGGTTCGCCGATTTGCTGTTTCTTTCGGAGTCTGGCTGAAAGTTTACTTTACAATTAATATAGAGAAGATAGAACATACATCAAAAACCATATCCAACCCTGCCGACCCGATTCAGCCACAGATCCCGCACTGCTGAAGATACTGAAAATAAATTATAAAAATCTGCTATTCCTTCCTATTTCTCTTTCTCTCTGTCTCTCCCTCTCTCTCTCTTTTCGTATCTCTCTCTCTTTCTGCTATTCTACTTACGTCTCTATCTCTATACGTCTCAGATTTTCATTTGACTTCCTTTTGCTTGGAAACTCGCATGCTTGTGGATTTATTCGCCAAATCCCTGCAACTAAATTTTTGTGTGGTTACAAACTTCACAAATTACCTGTTTTTTTTCTTGAATAAATCTTGACGAAAATAATAATTAGAAAAAAAAATTAGAGCGAAGATGTATACATCGCCTAAAAATTATTGATGTTTAGTCAGTAAACATTCAACACGATACAAAAACTAAAAATGGTGCAACAATAATGGGGGGGGGGGGGGGGGGGGGTAATCCATGGAGGCTATCCGACATGTTGGTGGAAAGTGCACCGGCAAAAAACGCCTGCGGAGAATGCCACGTGGTTTGTTGATAATATAGGGACGGGAATGTTGCTGTTGGAAATGTAAGGGGCTAATGTAGAGAAATGGAAGATTCGAACTACCCCACATAAATTTTTGTTGTTTTCTCTGGCCGAGTGGCTAAGAGGTCGGACTGGTAATGCAAAACTTCACAAGTTCGATCCCATTTTGACAATTTTTTTTGCTTAAAGTGCTTTGATGAATAGTTATATTAGCAATACTTTTTTAGTTACCACACCTATTAAATTCTTTGTTCCTAACGTTTGATATTTTTTATCTCTGGGTTGGCTGGGTTGCCGATTTCTCAATATATCTTTTAAAATTTAGTTTTCTCGGTCTCTCTTATTCTTCACTCCTCCCTCTCTCTGTCGTATAAGGAACCTTGTTGAACCTTTAAAACTGACCTATTCGTGATCTTAGCAATAATAAAGACAATCATCAACCAGAGATATAGATTACAGTGAAGATTTATACATCACTTCTAAATTTTTATTTATAACTTAGAAACCATTCAAAACAAATCAAACAAAAATTGGGCAAACTTTTCTCTGCCCTGCTGCGTAGAATGGATAGTGCTATCGAGGGTAGAGTGCAAAAGCAAAAAGTGGTTGTTGGTTGGAAAAAGGGGGTCCAACTGAAATCATTACAGCCAACCTGCAGTAGATTTATATGAAAAATAAGTTTTTTTGCCAATTTAAAAAAAACCAACTTCCTTATTAAAGGCTTGTCGTGGAAGGAGATCAAATTTTTTTACTTTACCTTTCTACTGGTTGTTTGGTAACACGGTGTTTAAAAATACGTCCAGCGTGGAAAAATCAACTTTCAAATTTTCGATAATTTTCCCAACTTTTCCCAAAAAGTTTTCGATAAACAAAATACAAAATCAAAATATCTTTATCACAAAATCCTTGAATAAAAACTATAATACATTCCTATTGTCCAATGTTGAATGGATGTGATTCGTTTCTCCATTACTTTGGTCTACGTCGGAGCAAGCCAGAGTGCTCCTTGCATAAAAACTGAAACCGATTATTTAACAGCATTTGAAGGTCATACCTTTTTAACCGCTGTCGTGAATTGACATTTAAGCCAATACGGTGGAGATTAGAGGGATTTGTTCCTGAAACCCTCATTTAAAAACACTTTTTTGTAGAATTTCAATATTTTGTGGCCAAAACTACTCTTGAAAATACTCGTTCAACGTTATATTATATTTTCAAACCATAGTTATAATAAAATCAGGCAAAACCAGGAGTGGTAGTTGGTAAATAATAACATAATTAAAAGGATCCTTGCGAATCAACCCGTGGCAACTTGAATTTAAAATATTTTGTAATTGACGTTTGCCTTTGCAAAATTTCGGTTGTTTAAACTTCGAGTAAAATATTTTTCTACCATTCAAACAATGAAATGCTTTTTATGTGCTAGCCTCTTTGAGCATTGGATTTGGTACAAAGAATAAAGTCTTAGTCACATTTGTTTTCATAGCAGACTCCTCCCAGGTAACACTCAGTGGGTCAATTGGAAGATCAGCACTCTATCTGAACAACCTTCACTAATTAACAGCGATTCTACTAACCTTCGAAACGCAGAACAGTGGTATCAATAAAACTTCACCGCATTTCATTAGATAAGGCTGCACCCTGAATACATTCAAATAAAACTTTTCTGCTCTGTCTCTCCTTCTCTGTTTCTCTTCTTCTTCTCTCTTTCTATCTCTCTCTCTCTCTCTTTCTTTCTCTCTCTCTTTCTCTCTCTCCCCCTTTCTCTTCATAAAACGTTTCGCATACTTCAAAACTGACCTAGTTTTTTGAAACTTTGACGAAAATACAGATTAAATAATCATATTGTATAGCGACGATGTATGCATCAATTATAAAATTATAATTTATCTCGGAATTTTTCTTAAACGATCAAAAAGACAATTGAGAACAAAGTAGGAAAGCCAGCAAATGAGCAAAGTGGATTGTGCTATCAGATGTGCCGGCGAAAAGTGCAAGGAAAAAAACGCCTGCGGAGGCTGTCCCCGCCGATTGTGTAGCAGTCGGAAAAAGAGGGGGGGGGGGGGGTTAACGGACATTGACATTGATTTCAGTAGCGTTAAACTAGACAAGATAACTAGTATTATTCTTGTATTGATAATACAGAGTAGAAGCTATTGAATACTTTTTGTTAAAATTTTCTTGAGTGAGCATTACTTCAGGAACCGTCAGGGACCTATTTTGGACTTGCATGCTTCTATGATGCTCATTCCTGTATGTAGCGGGACTACCCTAGCCACCGCCACCGATTTGGTATGGGTGGGAAAAACGCGGCGCCACTTTGTTAGACAGTCAGTTTTTCTGCGTCTTTTCAAACGGAAATATTGAAAATTCAAAAGGGACGATCGAAAAAGTCGATAAATCGATGCATTTTCGAACGTGTAAACACCGTGCAGATAGTTCGTTAAAATTCCGGTTGTCAACACGTTTCCTATGGTAATTTCTCCAAAACGACGCATTTAAACCCAAAACTTCTTTATAAGTCAAAAAAGTCCCAGTCGGTCCCTTTAAAGCTGTATGAAAACATGATTAATTCAATAAAAGTAGTTTTAATTTCAATTTGTGGAAAAAATAGTTTTTAAAGGCTTGTGACAATTTTGTTAAACCTTTTCCCCCGATGACAACAAGGGTGTATACAAATGAATCAATAGTGACTTTCTTTATTTATTTCTAATCTTGTTACTTCTCCGCAGTTGCTTTTCAGAATGAAGACAAAAACATAAAGACGTTCACGGATCCTGACACTTCTTGAAAAAAATATTCTTTAGATTGTTAGACCACAATGTAAATGGTTCAGTAAGTTTATTTTTTTTACAAAATGAATCATTTCTCTCAGTGTAAAGGAACTATTTTAGTATCAATTTTAATTTACTTTCCTTTAGTTTTTTAAACTCGCGCGCAAACACCCCACATTTTTTAGCATTGTGTCTATTTTCTGCCGTTTAATCACAAACAAAAAAAGTGTTTCCAAAACCATAGAATAGAGAAAATTTAGAATCAAAAATCAATTCACCTTAAATTGAATTGTGATTGGAACTTAACTCGAATTGAATAAAAGAATCTTTCAAGTAGTATTTGCGTAGCTTACCATTTCTGTCAGTGAACGCGTAGCCTGTTATAATTTTTTACAGAGAGAATACGTCACTGTCATGCTGAAAATATTCTATAACATGGTAAGGTAAAAACTTACTTCAAATATTATACTCAGATTAGCGTGAACTAGACTGTTGAAACCTAATACGTCCAGAAAACACTGAGCTGCTCAAAAGCCTAAAGTGGCCACTTTTTTCATTTCTGACACCGTTTCTCTCTCTCTTTCTCTCTCTCTCTTTCTCTCTCTCTCTCTCTCTCTATAGAAAACAGATTAAATGATTATTTACTTTTTAACTCACTTGTGTGTTGTTAAAAAAAATTACAAATAACGAAGTGGTTGATTAAATTTCAGCGAAGTATTATGCATCGCTTCTAAATATGCATTTTAAACTTAGAAAGCATTCCATACGAAAACAAAAACAAAAAAATGTGCAGAAAAAAGGGGCCGGGCTGGTGAGAATCAATGGTGCTATCGGGTGTTTGGGCGGAAAGTGCAATGGAAAAAACGCTTTGCAGAGAACGGAGGTTGTCCGACCGTTTGTTGGTCACACGGAAATAGGGGGTGACATAGGAAGTTCAATATTGAGAAACAACGGCTTCCGAACGTTAAAAAGGGTAAATTTGTCAAAATATACTTTTATTATGAAACAACACCCCTAAAACATTGAATAAGAAAACAAAACTTTTTTCTTTATTCTTCTTTCTCACAATTCGGACTATTTCTTCACCTTTAGTAAACACAAAACACAGTATAACTTTATTATAACTTTAAAACCATATTTAAAAGCTAAAAACTAATAGAACGTATAGATATTCTTTTTTCTTTCAATAAACTTTTGTACGTAACGACGTGGACATAGAAACGATAAACAAATTACTTTCGTTCTTTTTTCTTTCACTCAGAACTGATCAACGTGATATTATTAATCTGAAAATTTCATTTTAAAAGTTTTATGAAAACCACTTACTTGGAATGCAACTTGTTAAATTTAACAGACCAATAGAGTGCATTGGTCTTGATCAAAACCATGTGTAAAAACAAATGTCGGCCCTAAACTTTATTTATTTACATAAATAAGTTAACCTACTTTTTTAAAACGATGATGTCGGGTAAGCCCCACTACAGGACGATTATGAAGGTTCAGCCAGTTACCAAGCAAAGTTGCAGTGTTGGTCTACTAAACACGTTAATGATCATGTCAAAGTGTCACATTCTCTGTCTCTCTCTCTTTGCCTCTCTTTCTCTCTTTCTCTCTTTCTCTCTCTCTTTCTCTCTCTCTCTTTCTCTCCCTTTCTCTCTTTCTTTCTCTTTTCCTTTCTTTCTCTCTCATTTTCTCACCACACATTTTTCGCCTATTTTAATTGACCTCATCAAACTGACCTGTTTTACCAAACATTTATAAAAATTCCAAACTGATAATTAGATCATAGCGACGATTTATACATCACTTCTAAATAGAGTGGTTTAACTAGGAAGCCTTCAAAGTAAATCAAAACTAAAAATTAGGGAAAAAAACTAATAAAACCAGGCAGGAAAATCAATGTGCTATCGGGTGTTTAGGGAAAAGTGCAAGCGAAAAAACGCCTGCGGAGAATGACGCTTGCCGGGCCGGTTCTTGGTTGTTCGCAATGTGGGTGTCACGAAAACTAGCTTTTTTTCTAGGAGTTTAAACTTCTAATAAGGAAATGAGAAAGTGATGAGGTTCCAGCTCGATTTTGTAAACCTATTTCAAAACTATTTCGATAGCTTAGATAAAACCGAAGTCGTTTGAAATCAGGCAAGAAAAGACTCAGTTGCTTAGAGTTGTCAAAGAAAATGTTTTTATTAATATATTTTAACCACTAGTTAAACTACATTAATTGACCCGTGGCCAGGAAATGAAACACGTAGTTCTATATTAAAAAGCTGTAAACGAAAATTTAAAAAAAAACCTTCTTCTACCCCGAAAATCATCAAATACTAAAAGACAGGGAAAAGAGACAGAGTATCACAAAACTTCATTTTATAAATCTAGATATTTCAAGATTATAGCCACGCTTCCAGGTAGTCTATGACCTTCTTCCACTGCCGTTATCTGGGTGGATTTTTTTGTGCGTGGGTGAATGTACGAAAAAATCCCAGTTGCTCTCTGAAATGTTAAATACAACTGTATGAATAAACTAACTCATTTTCTTTTTAAACCAATTGAAATTAATCTTTCTGGTTGTTCACACCTTACCGTAAACTTTATTTGTTTATTCGAATACGAAAAATTGGTTTTTGAAAATAGTTTTTTTTTTCACAACTCACCTTTCCTGCTTTTTGCTTCAGAGTTGTCAAGGATTTCATGAGTACAAAGGAAATCTCTTAGTCTTTGTGAATACAGTGTGAAATCTATTATCTCATCCTAGACAAACAACTAAAAGTTCTAAACGTTAGGTTTTAAAATTTGTTTGACCTGTTTGTTTAAAAAACATGAAGAAAATATCACTGATCGTATTCGAGCCAAGATGTATGCATGGCATCTAAATTATGGTTTTAGACCTTTAAACAAATCAAAATGGGAAATTATCAAAAATTTCAGCGGGAAGCGGCTGAGAAGCTCTGGCGCTATCTGCCTTGCAAACGGAAAGTGCAGGGACAAAAAACAATGTGATCTTGATGACGTTTGACCTGCCGATTTCTCGATTTTCTGGAAACCTGAAGAGGGACAGTAGTTTTCCCTTTCACCCAATGGTGACAACCAAATGTTCACAAGACGTGGACATAAACTGGGCCAAGGTGGGAAATACTAAAAAAAATTCATAAATTTAATGCAAAAACATTTATTACAAACTGAAAAAAATAGACAAATTTAGACAGAAACTAAGAAATATATTAAATCATTTCTTCTTTTACTTTGTCAAAGATGCGGTAGCCGAAAATTGTATCCAGCAAAGCCCAAGCCTTGCGACTTTAAGTCAAATGTGGTGCCATAAAATATACCAGTTAAAGCACAATCATTGATTTAAGCGTTGACCAGACTTCTGAAGAAAAAATAAACAATTGAACGACCTCGACAAAACTTACCAGTAGTTCGAAATATGTGTTCTTGTTGCTTTTTTCATAGTAGCAAGATGTCCTCGGTCGAATTTCGTGTCTTTCAGATTGTTCGCCTAAATTTCCTTGAATGTGTATAACAAAGTAAGTTTTATCCGTACTCACTCACTCACTTGTTTCAGTCTGTTAGTTCCAATGATTCCATCCAAATAATACCAATTCGTGAAATGAATAGCAGCAACGATATATGCGTTGCTTTCTAAAAAAATTGTAACTTTGCAACAAAAAAGTTTTAAAAAAAATCAAAGCATGGTTGCCTGAGAGTCAATGGACCGCTTTTGTGAACAGTACAAAGAAAAGTAAATGACTGTAACGTTTTGAAAAAAGAACTTCAAGTAGAGAGAACATAAACTCGACAAACGTCAGAAAACACCCCGCGGTAACAGAATGGCTAATTAAATTGGAGGGAAAAACAAAGGAGCTATAAAACAGAATAAATAAAAAATTTTATCGAAAGCTCTCCTTGGGAAAAGAAAGGCCAGAATGCCAGAGAACGACGGCATTTGCCATTAGACGACACTTTACACAGAGATAAAACGACAAAACAAAAGCGGCTCTGCTAAAGGCCCGCGTTCATCCAGTAGGTTAAATTGAAATAATAGCAAAACTCATTCTGAATGTTATTTCAAGCGCTAAGCGACCAATTGTTGAACATAAGTTCTCATTGCACGGATCTTCCAAAATGGAAAGGCCTTAGTTAACAATATACACCGATTTTGAGCAGTTTTCGAAGGATTGCCATCAGTCACTTCCTAGTGCATAGAGATTCGTCCACACCACCAATTAGCTTCAAAAAAGAGAAACCCCAAGAGGAAATAAGAGGAAAACTTATGATAGAACAGGCAGATTTTCAAACTCTCCTTTCATTTCATGTTGCGTTCAGAATCACCGCAGACTGTATATGAAAAACCCCGAAAAACTAATCACAGGTGTTTCACTCTCGGAAAACCTCAACGCGCAAGGCGACGAGAGCATTGAGAGAGAGGGAGCGAAAGAGAAAGAAAAAGAGAAAGATAGAGAAAGAGAGAAAGAGGAGAGAAAAAGAGAAAGAAAGAAAAAGAGAGAACAAGAAAAAGAGAGAAAAAGAGAGAAAAAAGAGAGAAAAAGATGGATCATTCCAGCTTGTTTTTTTTTTAAGAAAAATTTTCTTTTTTGTTTTGACCAAGTGACTTGTAATGCAAACTTTTAAATATTAACTCCTTCTGAATTCATCATTTCATTATTTCCAAGACATTTCTTCTTTCAAATATATTCGGTCCCTAGCTGGAATGACGCAACAGCTGTTGCGCTACGGACAGTCTCCCGACCCTAAAAGTAGTCAGCCAGTCGTCTGCCAGTTGCTCGGGGACTCTCAAGGTCGTCTGCCGCTCGTTCCACGTGACTCGCCAGCTTTTCAGCTTTAACTGATCAACTTGTGTGCGTGGGTTTCATCGTCTAACTAACCGTTCTTTCTTTTTCTTCTACTTCCCCCTCTCTCTGAAATCTGTGGTATTCCGTTTCGAGAGTCAGTGTGAGAACGAGAGGGAGAAGGAGAGCAACGGCAGATTTCAAAACTCTCCGCCCTTCTCATTCGCATCCCTTGTTTCTGAAGAATCGCAGACTGTCACACCAAAAAAAGAATCACAGGTGGTTGCACTTTGGGAACATCGCACCGCGCAAGGCGACGAGTGCGTTATTCAATCGAATTTCTCGACCGACAATCATTACTAAACGCTCAAACTCAACAAGCTCTATTATATATATATATATATATATATATATATATATATATATATATATATATATATATATATCGCTCTCTCTCTCTCTCTCTCTTGCTTTTATCCCCCCCCCCCTTTTTATGTTTCTTTCTCTTGTAATCTATGTCCAAGCCGTACATTAGGAAAGCCCATAGCGTATGCATAGGATAGATTGGCATCAGTTAACAATTGGCAAGATATTTACTTTTCATTATCTTTTTATTCAAATTATCTTTTTGAGACGATTTGATAAAACACAGAAGCCGCACTTTCGAACGGTCCATCTTCGGCTTGCCTTGATTGTTTTAGTCTCCTTAACCTTCTTAGACCAGACAAAGGAACATGTTCGTGTAAGCAACACACTCAATTTCAATCTCTCTCTCTTTCCCTCTCTCTCCCTCTCTCTCTTCTCTCTCTCTCTCTCTCAACACCATATTCGTTAAACTTGCGGCGAAATGTGAAATTATTCTGTGGTATACTGTGTGAGAGGGAGAGAGAACTGGGTGATGGAATTATAGCTGAATGACCACACTGATGGTGCTGTATATTGGAAAAGACAGAATTCGATTGCATTCGGAATTCCCCTTGAACGTCGGTTCATTGATCACGAACAACGATACTTTTATATTTGATACTTGCCTAATGATAGAAACGCCAGATTTCAAACTTTCCTTCCTTGCTCGTTCCGATCCCCTGTTGCTGAATCTTCGCAGACAGTCACACCGAAAAAAGAATGCAGGTGGTTGCCCTCTGAGGACGCGACACCGCGGAAGGCGGCGGGGGCTGCATTCTAACCTTTGTGGATCGACAGTCATTCCTAAACGCTCAAATCGGCAATCCGCACCATAACTCTAGAAACGCTCTCTCTCTTTTTCTTTCTCTCTCATAAGAGCCGGAATTTTCCAACGGCCCAACTTGGCCGACCCTTTTATTGACTACCGATGATTATTTTTGTTTGATTACCTTGGAGCAGACAAAGAAAACAAGGTGCACAGAGGTTGACCCATAGTTGAGTTCGAACTGCGTCATTTCTGCGGCGAGATTGTCTTGAACCCCTCCAAACGCCAAATTTTTGGTGAAATCTAGAACTGTTTTGTCTTTTTCTTCCCCCGTATTCGACTATCGCTAGATTTGCTCTCAGCGACTGAGTTTTGGCGCGAAACGATGAGACGGTTGCACTTTTGTGAAACCTAAAAAAAACCCTTTGCCAATAGTACATTTTGAATCATTTTTCTTTGGACTTGCATTGATCTCTTCGAATATATCATCGGTTTAACCCCATTTTTCAAATCGGCTTTTTATTTTTGAATAATTCTTGTTTCTTGTTTGGAAAATTAGTTTTATTAAAAAAAATTCTATTTTTTTCACCATTACTTTCACTATTCATATCTAAATGAATTTTTCACTGTGGTACCCAATTCCTTTAACTTTCTGAAACAGTGACTATTCGTTGGATCACGAATCAAATTCTTTATTTTTTTTTGCTTAATCCTTTTTTATGTCTAGATTTAAAGAAAACATTTTTCTGTAAGCAACAATGTAAAAGTTTCTTTTGTTTATTACTTGCATGATTTTCACGTGTTTTTCATTGCCTAACCGCCCGTGCTTGACTGTTCCTCTACTTCTCCAACTCTCCACCTCTCTCTCTCTCTCTCTCTCTCTCTCTCTCTCTCTTCTTCTCTCTCTTTCTTCTTTGTTACTTTCCTAATGATAGAATAGGCAGATTTTCAAACTGCCCTTACTTTCTCGTTCCGATCCCTTGTTTCTGAATCATCGCAGACTGTCACACCGAAAAAAGAATGCAGGTGGTTGCCCTCTGAGGATGTGTCACCGCGGAAGGCGACGGGGGCTGCATTTTAACCTTTCTGGACCGACAGCCATGTTTAAACGCTCAAAATCGACAATCCGCACCATAACTCTGGAAACGCTGTAATTATTTATTCGATTTTCTATATTTTGATTGATATTTTAATTTCCGCGAACAAAATTTGTTCCATCAGTCTTGGATTCTTTCCTTCTCTCTCTTTCTGTCTCTCCCTCTTTCTTTCTCTCTCTCTCTCTCTCTCTCTTTTTCTTTCTCTCTCATAAGAGCCGGTATTTTCCAACTGCCCGACCCTTTTAGTGGCTACCCTTGATTATTTTTGTTTGGTTACCTTGGAGCAGACAAAGAAAACAAGGTTCGTCGGGGTTGACCATAGTTGAGTTCGAACTGCGTCGTTTCTGCGGTGAGAGTGTCTTGAACCCCTCCAAACGCCATATTTTTGGTGAAATCTAGAACACAAGTGTTTTGTCTTTTGGTTTGCCCGTATTCGACTATCGCTAGATTTGCTCTCGGCGAATGAGTTTTGGCGCGAAACGATGAGACGGTTGCACTTTTGTGAAACCTAGCGCGTATGAGCAAAAAATACCCTTGCCGATAGTACAATTTGAATCATTTTTCTTTGGACTTTGCATTGATCGACTCGAATATATCATCGGTTACACCCCATTTTTCAAATCGGGTTTATCTCTTTGAATTAATCTTGTAAAATTAGTTTTAAAAGAAAAGTTCCTTTTTTTTCACCATTACTCTTTCTGAATGAATTTTTCACTGTGGTACCCACTTCCTTTAACTTTCTGAAACAGCGACTATCAGTTGGATCACGAATCAAATTCTTTATTTTTTTGCTTAATCCTCTTTTATGTCTAGATGTAACACACCCTACAAAGCGGCGACAACAATTCCGTGACCTACTGGTTGTCACCGTTCTTTCTTAGGGACTTTCCCCTTAATCCACTGATCCCTTACATTGAATACTATCGATATTCTTTGGTTGGCTTTGTCTGGCGTATTACTCGCTTCCCCGTGGGCATTTCATAGCTGCACTAAGGTCACGATGGTTGGTGACTTTTTTCCTCTATCGGGAATGATGAATTTTTCACGCAACAAAGGGATCGGACTGGTGACTGACTGGTTACGCGTGTGAGTGACCGTGCGCCGTCGTTCCTGCAATTGTCGGACGAGTAAAGTGACCAAAGAAGTAAAAGACAAAAAAGACAACATGAAATAGAAAAAAACTTGAAAGCTTCAGACTTACATTTCGGTCTCCGTTTCTAAATTATCGCTTATGTCCTAAAACAAAAACTGTTAGGAAAAGAAAAATGCCGCCATAAGCGAATCTAATCAAAACCAAAAAACCTCTATTTAGTTTTTTCTAATGATCACCTTGTTGCTGACACAGTCCTGACCGAACAAAAGTGTGAACTTTTAGTTTTTTTTTTAATGCGGAGGTAAAATTTGGATTTTGGACTTTCACTAAGAAAACGAACAACAACAAAAAATCAAATTATTGCAAAAGGAATCGCATTCTTGACTTTTGCTTGAGATCTTTCAAAAATGGTGATTCCATCCAGTGTCGTTAGAATTTTTTTCATAATTTCGGGGAGTATTGTAAACTGGAAGTATTTCCAAAATGTGCTTTTATAGCCTTTTTAATCCGTTTGGCAAAAAAATCCAATTTCTATCTGACCAATTCTAATCCTCAATGAAGCAAAAAAATATAATAGAGTAAGAATTGATCCATGACCTTCAGTTTTGTAAGCGAGCGCTCTACCATATTACTATACTGTCGGCGGGCGACGCTTTCACAGTTTTGGGTTCACGATCCCGTGTTTACAGCCATTGAGTCTTCTTTTTGCGCGTATATGATTGCGATACTATGTCACTAATGTCATACTATGGAGAACTGAAAACGTTTGAAATGTTTAAAATTTTTCGTTGCTGCGTCTCAATTTACTTATCTCCTCAAAATATAAAGCGAATTTTGCAGAAAAAAACATTTACTTTTTTTCTCCCTAATCACTATTTATTCTCTATCTTACGCTCAGCTCACCACGAAGTGCTAATGGTATTCACGTATATGGGTTACACAATCAAAAGGACTAGTTGACTTGCGAGCCGCGGAAGGTAACTCGCCGACGGCGCCGCAACAGAGCGGGGGGGGGGGGGTTAAGGGGCGAGAAGGCCGCTCCCTGTGCACCGAATACAATTGCACCCAGTGCAAAATTGAAAAATAATTTTTTTTGTGGTGCATTTGCTTGAAACATGGTTTAAACCCGTTTAACACTACAAATAGACCCAACAAATTTACTGTATACTAATTTTACTGTAATTTACTGTAGTTTAGGTTCTTCAAATAAAATGAATCGCGTCTAAATGCAAGTTGACAGTAACTTTTTGGCTAGCTCTGAGCTTAGTCTAAGTTTAAATAGAATCCTTACCGGAAATGGGAAGGACCCTGATTTTTCTTTCGAATTTGTTTTAAACAAAGACCAAACCGTTGTTTATGAAAAACCGCCGAGTGTTTTTGAATCATCTTTGTGGGGATGAGAAAACGAACGAAACCACAAAGCGGCGTGATTGGAAAAGTTAAATATGTACTTCAAATAGGCTTTCTCGTTTTGTTTAACGAAATTGAGGGGTTGAACCCCTTGACCCCCCCTTCCCTTGTAGGAGGCATTGTATTGCCAAATAGGAAACTAATTTTCCTCATTTTTTTCCCTTTTTTTTGCATGTCATGTGGAAGTAATCAATTCTTTGTCCTTTTCTACTTCTTTTAAGAAACCCACTTGCAATTAGAAAAAACTTTTTTGAAAAGATTGATTTTAGAATATCGATGAATATCGCCAACATTGCTTCGCTTTGGGTCAAGCCGAGGAAGATCGAGTTCCCCACGGATCGGCTCAATTACTACTTCGTGAGCCGACTCCTCATCATCCTTGGAGGGCTCCAGTTTGGCTGCAAGTAAGTTTTTTCACACACGTACTCACGCACACTCACACACACGTAAATTCACTCATTCAACGTCACTCACTCACACGCACACGTACGCGCACACACAACCTCACACACATACATCTACATATGGGATACACGCCTACACACGCACACATACACACATTTACTCACACGCATGCACACTGACGCACACACTCACATTCATAGCAATTCACATACAAACAAACAACAACACACGGCTAATCTTAAATGTTTCAGGTACTTGCAGAAGCAGCTCGTGTGCGAACTTCCCCCCAAGGTCAACAACTTGGAGTATGTTGAGAAGCAGTGCTTCGCCCGTCAAGCCTTCTACTACGTGAATCGGACCAACCCCCTGCAGTTCTTATTTGGACAGGTAAATATTTGAGTCTTCTCTCAGTGACCAGGCAACTTAGTGTTTTGTAATTGTACCCAAAGCGGAGCGCAGGGTGAATTCGTTTTCAAATCGGCAGTTTGCAAACTCTTTTCCAAGAGTTTTCCAGCGCAGCGTTTTCATTTTCCCTTTTTGTATTATTAATAGCATTATTCTTGCTCAGCGCTTCAAGACGCGTCGATTGCTTTAAAAAAATTAATTTGGATGACTTTGAACCCTTTCCGCGTTCTAGTGCACTTTCCAAAAATGGGCGCCGTTCCTGTCCGCTGTCGTTAACAATTTTTCAGGAACGACTTTTACCCTCTCAAAATGAACAAAAATATAACACAAGCTCATATTCTTCTTTACCATATCTTCCACCTTCTATTAGAAACGCTAACGTATGAGCCCGTCAAAATATGCAAGGGGAGAGGCGCATGCTAATTAAGGACGTGCGCCGCCGCATTCAACACCCAACGGTGGTGTAGTGGTGTAGATGATAGGCCGGCGCCTGAAGGTTGTTGGTTCAAACCCTCATTAGCGCTATGGCTTTGCTTTTCTGTTAAAACATTAGAATTTTGCTAATTCCAAGGTTTTGTACATGTAAAAATTTGTCTTTTAATTAAAATACAAAAAGTGTAAACAATATGTGTGAAAAGCCTAAAGTATAAAAGTAAGAGATTTGTCCGAATGTACAAAAGTATTTTTTTAAAATAAAAAAAAGCAATTTCCAAATAAGAAGAAACCGCTTGATTTGAAATCCTTGAAAACAAATCTTCGCAAACACAAAATGATAAACAGTTTCACTTATAAATTTGAAACAGGAAAATTGCAAGATGTTAAAAAACATTTTCGAAATTGCAATTTTTTTATTGAAATACTTTTTTTTTACGTTGGGACCAATATCTTACTTTTATAAGTTAGTCTTTTCACACATTTACCATCGTTTTTTCTGGTTTTATCGAATCATCAGGGGCAAAAGTAAGTTCAGGAAAGCTTTTTTAAATATTTTATTTGAGCCGAACTTTCAATATATCAAACGGATATCCATAATTAAAATCAAAACTTCAGAAGAACCGTCAATACTACGAGGGATTCCCTTACTTCTGTATGGTCCAAGGACTTGTCTTCTACGTCCCCCATGTGATCTGGTGGGGCTTGCTGATCTACACTTGTAAGCAAATCTCGTTCTTCCCATATTTTTTCGTAATTAAGCCAACCCCATGGGACTGATCAAGACCGTCTTGCAAAAGCGCAACGAACTTGGGTACGACGACGAAGACACCAAGTGCTGCCTTCGCCCTCTGGAACATCTGCTGAGGAGGATGAGGGAACGCCGCTGTGCTGGGTTTGTTAGT
>JAJQXH010000050.1:1075000-1202500 GCA_022343465.1 Oscheius sp. G VE-2021
CGCGACCACCTTCAGATTGGTATGTTTTGAAAGCTTCAAGAAATGAAAAAAAGGGGTTTGCGTTTTTGACAGAGATAAACATCGAAAGGGAGACAGAACGATAAACAAAGAGAAAGAGAGTTTTCTGAAAAACTTTTAAAATGTTTATTCTTTCTTTCAGGTGGCGTCTTCATCATGTCCCTCCTGCTCTCGTCTGTTGGCACCCGATCCTTCAACGTCATCTGCCGCAACTCCTACGAAGAGTACGCCGTCAACGTCTTGGGAGCGAAACAGCCGGAGACTGGTGAGACCGAAGTTTGAAGAACTTCTCCGTTTGTTTAAGAGTCTCTTTGTAGATTGTTGTTAAGATGTCTAACCTGTTTTAGTAGAGTAATAAAACTTTTGAAATCATCGTGCTTCAATTTGAAAACCCTGCGGACCACAAAAATTTAGATTCGGCTCATAAACAAAAAAAACTTTATTTCACTTATTATCTCCTTAAGGTCGTTACAGAGCTCTTAAGGCCCAAATTCAGTAACTTGGTTCAACCTTAACCAAAATATATTCTGAAGGTTAAAATCGATAGATAATGTCAAATGCAAAAAAAATGTTTTTAAAGGTTTTGTCATAACTGCATCAGAAATCATTCTTTTTTTTTTCAAAAAAAAGTCGAAAAAACCTTCTTTTTTTGTCCTGGGCGATCTGATAGTCACCGATCGTCTGCCTGGACTATCATGATTATACGACAAGTTCTCCGCGACAAGTTCTCCGAAAAAAGCAACAAGTTCTCCGAAAAATTTGAATCTCCAGCCCATAGCGACAAGTTCTCCGAAACCAATTTGTTCGCAAATATTGGGTTTCTGTTGTAAATTTTTGGTGTATTTTGCCATTTTCAGATTTTTTTGCATTTTAAACATAATTATTCACAGCTTCGCAGGGACTCAGTCTTAGAGCCACAAGTACCCTTGCCTCCAATTTCGATCCAAAGTTGACAATTCGTGTGTGTTCTGTATTTCCATGAGACTAACGATTTTTCCGCCTGAAAGTGGTGGACTCTGGACCTTTTCCGACGCGACGACGCGTTCAATTTGACAGCATAATGGAAGTCACAATCAAAAATTTACAATTTCGAAGCAGTCATCGATTTATTTGACACCTTGATGAGAATGAAAGATGACTTGAAAGGCAGTCATTTTATAACAAATTTTGCCATTTTTTCGAATAACTTTATGTCGTTGCTCAATATATTATTTTTTGCAGTTTGTGGCATTAAAATGTCAAAACACCCGTAATACTCTATAAACTGAACTTTCAAAAAACTGTAGATTGCTCAGATATGGTTATTTCTGGTCGGAGTAAACAGAAAAGTTTGAGGATATATTGTTTGCAATCGATTGACACATGTCTCGCATTTTTCAGACACCATTGAGTGAAGATACCGTAACCACCGCCTCCCCTACCGTAACCCTACCTTACGTCGTCAAAAAACATCGATATTGACCAAAAACGTTAAAAATGGTGTTTACGTGCTAAGTAGGACTTTCTGACTTTATTTAGACAAAATATAACGTTCCTATATCGCACGGGTTCTATATTGTGAGTGATTTGATATGTAAAAAAGCAGGGTTGCTAATTTTCAAACGCCGATAGCACAGGGATGTGTTGACGGTTTTCACAAAAAAAAAGCAGCAGTTTTGTTGGAAATTACGCGTAGAATTCGAAAATAATAAAATCGAAGCGCGATCGGTAAGCGTGAAATCGCATGATTCGAAAAATCGATTTTTAAAAGTTTAAATTTAAATTTTCACCTATTCAAAATTTAAATTTTAAGAAAGTTCCAATTAGAATTTTGTTGCATTTGTTATTTCAAACATTTCATCTGAATAAACCAAAGTCACAAAAATTCATCTGGCGGAGATACAGAAGGTCGTACTCGATGACGTCATCTCCCGTGGAAAAATCGATATCGCCAAAATAACTTTATTTTCTTGTTTTGGACCCTTTAGGTACTTCAGAAACCAATTTGGAGCTAAATCGAAAAGAAAACATTTTCAATGTCCGATAGTAATCGGAAAATGTCGAAAATTACAGACCTTGTTTTAAGCTTTAAAAAACTTCAGAAAATCCAAAAAATATTTTTTTTCCTGGGTTTTTTGGTTTTAGTGGAAAATGTACAGGGAAAGCCTGTTTTGTAGTCAATTGCAGTATAATAGCTATCGATCTTTTTTTATTTTTGTAGGCTGAGTTTTAAGAAAGTTACCGTAACCCGGAACCGAAAATCAATATTGACCCAAAATTTTGAGAATGTCATATTTAGCCCATATAAAGAATTTTAACAGACTTTTACTGACATTGTCTCTAAATTAGAGGTGGCTTTACTTATTTAATGGTCACAAAACGATACAAACTTAACTGAATGTATTATTCCAATGTTAGGGATACAAAATACAAAGCAACCAAAACATAGTGTAAACAACAAAGCAGTAATCATTACATTTTGAACCAGGTATCAAGATACTCATCAGCATGGTAAAAAGCAATTATGCCACAAATGGCTCGAGCTTCGATTTCCCTTGTTTCGTTCTTGTGGTTCCTTTCTTCAAACTTGAAGCTGTTGCAAAGTCCTGGTGATTTGTGAACAATCTTACGACGAGATTTGTCCTGTAAACAAATTTTTTGTTTTGCAAAACAGTAGTCCTTACGTAAGCGTCGTTCTTGTCGGTGCACCTGAAAAATCCGCAGCGATGGGTGTCTATGGCCATTTGCGGTCCGTGCTCCCCCATATGGCGTCGAGAAGCGTTCAAGTGGGAATTGTAGTATGTCTCGAACTGACATTGGTACTGGATCATGTGCCTGCTGGACATCCAAAAACCAGACCAACTGCAGTCGCCGCTTGCGGACCTGAAAATAAATTGAGTTAGGCCTTGTCAGCAGCCGTTGGTTGCGAGTTTAAACGGCCTTCGGCCGCATCGGAAAAAAGTAGCATTCAAAGAATACTGATTAAAAAAACAATTATTGTGTGATAAAGCAATTAGCGAAAGAAGGGGAAGTTTGGTAAAAGAACAAAAGGATCCAACTAAAATATGATTGAGAGTCGGGCACTGTCATGGATTTTTTCAATGTCTTGGATTTAGCTGAAATTTGGTGGAAAGTGTTTCCTTGGGCCCTAGACCAAATTCTGAAACTTTTAGGTTATCTTCATTTTTGTTGGGTTACTGTAACTGACCATGGGTTACTTGGGTTAAAGGCAACCAGTTTCAAAAAGTATGGTAGCCGTTTTGTTCTTTTTTATGATGAGAAACTTTGTCATGTACTTAAAACCTAATTGTCACATTGAAATGCGCAATGAATAGTTTTATATAGCTTTGAACGGAAGTTATTCACGTTAAGTTACATTTCACAATTGCGGGCATGAGTCACTTCAAGGGCGATTTCCCAAAAAGTGTGTGATCTGATTTCTTTGGCCTTAATAGAAAAGTAGTGTGAAAAAAGTCGGGAATCCAAATAAAAGGTTTTTTGATCTGCATTTTTTTCAGGAGGGCGGAAAAACCTGACTTTTTTCGAAAATGTTTCACTTTTTGGTTTATAACGTTTTTCAAAGTGACAATTGGCTTTTGGGTACATTGACGAAGTTTTTATCATAAAAAACTGGAAAAAAACGGCTAGCATAGTTTTTGAAATTGGTTGAGTTTGAGCCAAGTTACAGTAACCCATCCTCAGTTACAGTAACCCGGGTCCCAAAATTGAAGATGACCTAAAAGTTTCAGATTTTGGTCTATGGCCCAAAGTCACATTTTCCACCAATTTTCAGCCAATTCCAAAACATTAAATAAATCCATGACAGTGGGCTTTTGAGTGTTTCTCGACTTTTCCTGAGAATGACTCTTAATCAACCACAAATGAATTTCGTCAACATATCTCTCCCAAATGTATTATATATTAACCAGCATCTAATTTGTCACAGGCAAACAAAACACCAAACCACCGCAGCCTTTTTCCAAAAGAAAATCATTAAATCGCCTAACGCAACTGAACACACAGGTAACCATTAAATGTTCATTGAAACTTTTTGCCCTACCAAAATTTAATAAATTAGCTATATAAACAAAATCAACTTATCGTTAGTTTTAAGCAAAGCTGTTTCGATTTATGATTTATGTTCTTTGCAAGTCGGAACCCATTTCTGCAAAATATTGCTTATAAGTTTGGGATAAAGTGATAGTTTTAAGAATATTTCATAAGACCAGTTTTTAATAGAGGGAAAGACCGCCTGTTCACGGGGCTTTGATTTGTACTACATACAAATCCAAAATAAAGCAAAGATACATAAATCTCTTCGAAAAGGTTGCGGTGGTTTGGCTTTCTGTTTTTTTTTCTGACAAAATAGAAGCCGTTTAAAAGTAGACAAATTTGGGAGAGATTTCGTTTGTTAATGCATTTCAATTGAAGTTAATGTGTTTAATAAAAATGTTAAAACTCACCGGCAACATTTCCGCTTCCAACCCTCAGTGCAACCATTACCAAAGAAAGAATCGTTGCTCTTTTGCGATGTTTCTATAAATTCGTAGGAGGGTGGGCAGATTCCATTGCAAAACGGTGAAGAACCAAACCAGTCGCAGTCACCCGAAAGGGGGCCTTTTGGTTGTTCTAGATAAGTCATCATGTTGCCAATAGTGGCTCCTGAAATTATTCATTTAATATCACCGAGAAATGAAACTGCCGATGATGCCATTGGCCACAGCCCCAGCGACCAGAGGGACCAAACCTACGGCTCGCTTTTCGTGGCGGGATTTCGCCCTTTTCGGATGTTCAGCAGTCACAAGAACAAGCACGAAAACAAGGAAGAGTTTTAGAAACATCTAAACTGATAAATAAGAATTTGTTTAAAAAATACAACAAATGAAATATAAGAATAAAGCAAAAAATTAGAAAACGAAAAAATTCAAATAACAGACTTCCCCTATGTTAATGTTTCAAAAAAAAGATTCGTCTTTTCATGTTTTGAATCTAGGCTTATTGAGATAACAAAAATCTCAAACTTCAAAAATCAACAGAACAAAATCAACAAAAACTAGCAAAAATGAATATGGAAACTGATTTCAACTTTTAGTTCATCATTCATTTTGAGAAAGAAAGAAAAACTATTTTTCATGGTATTGGTGATAAAGAATCTTAGAAAATCTATAGAGAAGAGGAAGAATATGAAAAAAAACGAAAAGGTGAAAAAATATCACGTATTTTTAGCAATCCCTTTATAATGGCGATAGAAAGAAAGGTAATATGCATATGAGTTTTTAAACATTCTCATTGGCGAGAAAGGCGCTATTCGCTATTTCGGGGTTCGATCGCTGCCGAGAGCGAAACGCTAATTAATCCCGTCAGCCTGGCTTATTTATCGTTTTGCCCTTGGCAGCTGTTGACTCCTGGCTAATTCATCGTATCGCCTTTGGCAGATGTTGACCCCTGGCTAATTTATCGGATCGCCCTTGGCAGCTAATGAACCACTAAATACGGAAAAGCGCCAATCGGCTCTAGAATTCACAATAGCTCACTAGAAGTTTCTTTTGAATTTGATTTATATTAATTATAATGCACTTATTTAGAATATTTTCTGTTTTTTTTCCAATTGAGTGATTGGGACCTCTCTCTCTCTCTCTCTCTCTCTCTCTCTTTCTTTCTTTCTTTCTTTCTTTCTCTTTTTCTTTCACTCTTTCTTTCTCTCTCTCCCCTCTCTCTCCCTCTCTCTCATTCTCTCCCACTCCATCTCTCTCTCTTTCTCTCTCCCTCATTTTCCTGTCTCTAAATGATAAAAAATACCCAACATAGGACAAGTTAGCAATCCGAAAATATGTTTATGAAGAAAATGTCTTATCACTAAAGAAAACAATTTGGATGAGGTAGTGCTTTTTTGCCACCCCATGCTATCAAACAAAGCTCAAACACTCATGCTGAGAAATCAAAAAACCAAGAAAAAACATAAGAAATGCGTTTTACAAATAAGTTTCCAAGTCAAGAGCGAAAGAATTATCAGAGTAAAACAGAATCCGCTGCGGTTTGGATGAGGTAGTGCTTTCGCCTGGTTTTTGGTTTGAACTTTCGGTTTGTCCTCGGCAGCGGTCGTCAGACGGCTGAATAACAAGAAGTGCACATGGGTTCCCGGAAACTGGGCTTTCACTCATACTTAATTTTTGATCTTCACAGTTTTCTGCTTATAAACCCTCTTTCTGCCACTGTCTCTTTCTCTCTCTCTCTCGCTCCCATTCTCTTTCTTTCTCCTTAAAGGGCTTCTGATAATATACATGATTGTATAACTCGTGTTCTTTGACCCTCCGGACAACGAATAAAGCCCTCTCTTAAGTTTGTTGAAGAAGATGGCTTATCACTAGTGAAAAATTGGAACTGTTTCCTGTCTCATTTTTTGCCACCTCATGCTAACACACTTATGCTGAGAAATACGAAAAACCAAGGGAGAACATAAGAAACAAGATTTCCAGAAACGTTTCCGAGTCTAGAGCAAAATAATTATCAGAGTAAAACAGAATCCTTTGTAGTTTGGATGAGGTAGTGCTTTTGCTCGGTTTTTGGTTTGAACTTTCGGTTTGTCCTCGACAGCGGTCGTCAAACGACCGAATAACAAAAAGTGCACATGGGTTCTCGGAAACTTGGTTTTCAGTCATACTTAATTTTAGATCTACACGGTTTTCTGTTTCTGAAACCCCCTCTCTTTTTTCTCTCTCCCTCTCTCTTCCAATCTCTGTTTCTCTGCTTTTTTCTCTTTTTTCTTAGCAATAAACAAATGCTACATATCGATTTTCCTAATAATTTTTCCCTTTAATTGTATTTTACAACATTTTACATTCTGGTTTCTTACATGGCAAGCTTGCAACCTTTTCTCTGCTCAAGAATTTCTGGTCAAGAAAAGAGCCTCCTTATTTCCTCTGCCCTTCCTTTTGTTTCTTTATGAATCATACATTCATATTTTAAATAATTTCAGCTAATGCTGACGTTCTTCTGTCTTTTCTTCCCCGTGTGCTTCCTTCTTCCAAATGTGGAAGGTAGTGCCAAAACTGCACTCACCGAAACATCGGTCAACACCGCCGGAGCTTTGCTCAACGGTATAATAGGTAACTTTTTTTTTGAATTATGCTGTATTAACATTTTAGGATCAACAATTACAAATATGAGATCTGGTGCTCCACAAAGATCAACCACACCGGGTGGGTGTGAATGGTACGGAAGTGGGATGTTTTGCAATGGAATGTGCCCATCCTCGTTCCAAGACATCGCAAAAGAAACCACCCCGAGGGAAGGCACGACTGATGAATTTTACTTCGGGACAAATTGCGCTGCCCCATTAACAAAAGCTTACTGTTGCCGGTAAGTTTTACAATTTTAAGTTTAAACTTAATAAATAACTAACTTTCTAAAAAAAGTCGTTCGTTTTACTACGATAAATGAAAATGTTGTGTCTTCAGAGAACAACTTTACTCAAACGAAAACCAATAATAGTTCATGTTTTCGGGTTTTCTGCAAGTTTTTAAAAACATTATATGATAAAAACGTAATGGTCGAATGAGAATGTAGGCATCTTCAAGCCGTTTCTAGCAAAGACCGAGATTTACAAAATTAAATATATAATAAAAACTACTCATATTAAGGCCCAAGCGGTGTACGTATACTTTAGATTGTCAGATACAAGGAAAATTTTGTAATGAAAATTTTCAGGGTCTCTTCCAAGGTTTTTCGGCGCTGTTTTTTCAAATTAAATATTACAATATTTTAGTGGCGATATCGTGCACTTCAAGGCGCATCGAGTTTATTTTTTTTTAATTTTATCGAGCTTTATCGGAGACAATTTTTCGAAAGAAGTTTTTACCCTTTCAAAATGCACTTTTTGCTGTAAAAATAATGGCAAATGAGTAAATTTGAGCGCAGCTTAATGCAAAAAAAAACTTTCAATAGTGCACCCGCCAAAAATACAATTGCAAAACGAACGCACGCTAATTAAGAGTGTTCTGCACTGTTTGCTAGGCCATACAGTGGTATACTGGTGGAGATGATAGACTGGCGCCTGAATGGTCATCGGATCGAATCCGCATCAGCGCTATCCTTTTGCTTTTTTAGGTTAAAACAACAAAATCTAGCAAACTTATAGCAACGTTCTGTGCTTGTAACATAATTGTCTTTTGATAAAAATTGGAAAGTGAATACAAGCTGTGTAAAAAGACTAACGTATAAAAGTAAGATATTTGTCCAAATTTAGTAAAAAAATGCAATTTCCAAATAAGAAAAAACCACTTGATTTGAAATCCTTGAAAACGGATCTACACAGACGAAATATGATCGAAATATCCTGCCATTTTCCTGTTTCAAATTTAAAAGGGAAACTATTCTGGTATTCGCAGAAGATGTTTTAATAGAAAAGTAACTTACAACAGAATTTCAAGTTGAAATTTTTTTGTTACAAATTTTAAGTTGACTTTTTGTGGTTTTTTATTTGCCCAAAATGCGAGAATCAACCGATCGAGTTAAACATTGGCGCCAAACTTCCTATGACTAATACCTATCTTTTCAAAGAAATTTCGCACCCTAGTCAAGCATTTCAAATCAGGCTTATTTGTAAATGAATTTTTTCCTTTTGGAGTCAACTATATCCTCAAAATTGTCGATCAAAAGATATTTGGAGTACTAGGTGCTAGGAAAGTCAAAACTATTATTACACTTTTTTAAACGCGCTTTTAAAGGGGTAAAAACCTCCCGATAAATTTTTAATCCTAGAATTACAAAATTTTGAATAAGTGATGTACAGCGAGCAATACCCTTTCATTATTGGTACAATTGTAATTTTCAGAAGCTCCTATAACGACTGCGGTTGGGGAGGCAGGTGGCAGTCGAGTAGATCGGGGAAGTTCTACTATAGCAAGTTCGACAGCCATTATAACTTCGACATTCGGGCAGCTGAGTACCACATAGGAGAGGACGGACCAGAGCTTATAGTGGATACGGAACGATGTGGTTTTGTCACCTTCAACGACTGGAGAATGTCGATGGTAAGAAATTTAAATTTACATGGAAAAACTGTAATTGCAGGAGAACACCTACCACAAGATTTACAACACCGACAAGAGTCTGTGTAGTGGATTTGTGTTTGAGGAAAACATCACCGCTGAGGCCATGTGTGGTACGATCCACTTTTATGAAAATGGGAAGAAGTTCGACACTTGGTACAAAGTGGTTTGATAAAATAGTGTAACTGTAATTTGTATTATAATGAATTTTTGAAATTATGTCTTGAATGAAATAATTTTTGTAAAAAAATGTATTGTGCTTCCTGTTTTTTAAACATTTTTTTTACTCACCCTGAAAAAGAGATGTTTCCTCTTTACATAAAATGATTTTCAATTCCAATTTAAAGAGGAAGAATACATTAAGTTCCAGAAAACTCATTTTAAATTTCCGTTCCTTTGTTTTTTGCCTTCGATTTCTGTACTTGAAACACAGCCGACCGAAAGTTGCTTGGACGAAAGCGGAAAACTACTAATGTTCTTCATCTTTGTTTATATTTTTCATTCGTTCTCTTTCTCTCTCTCACTCTATTTTTATCTTTATTTCTTTCTGTCTCTTTGTCTGCCTTTCTCTATTTCTCTCACTCATTCTCTCTGTACAGTGCGTATCATAAATATAGACCCACCCTTGTTTTAGCTGTGTTTGGCTGCCGAATGAACATTACGCATTTACCACTACATTGGCTGGAATTAGCAAGTGATTTTAGCCATGTTTACTTAATTTCATTAAAATCGATTGAAATTTCGATTTTTCCCGCGCTTTTTTCGGTTTTTGGACCGTATCATAAATATAGACCCACCTTGGAAAATGTTGCTTAAAAGTGGAAAAGTTATCAAATCTATTCATATTTGCTTTTATATGTATGAATATGTGAAAACATATAGTTTTCTAACTTCACAAGCGAATTCGAGATTTTGGCTTTGTTTTGAAGCCTCGAAGGAGGAGATTTGCGCCCTTGTCGTAATTTGGTCTTTCGCTGTCGAGGAAAGACCCCAATTATAGGTAATACATAATGAAATATGTTTATTAACGTTTATTCTAAACGTTTGAAACTAAACAAGCTGCGTCGACACAGGAAATCTAGTTTAAACCACGATTTTCGCTGAAAATCCACATTTTGTGGGGGGGTAGGCGCGCGCAATTAGCCATAACTCAGTGGAGGGCAACCCGAAAAATATTCCCTTTTTGTGGATTTGTAGCTTTTTTATAGCGCTATAGTGTAACAAAATTCCATCCGACCGAAAAATTTCTCCGCGAAGTTGCGAATACGACAATTTCGGACTTGCGTTTTCAACCGAAAATCAATTAAAATCGCTGTAGAAATAAGTATTCGTTTTTCTATCAACTGGCATTCCGTGGAAGATTTATCAGGACGAATGAAATTTTGCCACATTATAACGTTATATAAAAGCTACAAATCCACAAAAAGAGAATAATTTTCGGATTGTTGTCCACTGAGTTATGGCTAATTGCGCGCGCCTACCCCGCCACAAAATGTGGATTTTCAGCGAAAATCGTGGTTTAAACTAGATTTCCTGTGTCGACGCAGCTTGTTTAGTTTCAAACGTTTTTTTTTCTTTCTTTCTCTTGATCTATTTCCCCTTTCTCTTTTCCCCTAGATTCATCTTGTTACCTTTCAAATTTCTCTTTTTCGTATTTTCCCTGACTCTCGCGCTGTGTCTCCCTGTGCTTATCTCATTCTGTTTCTGTTCTGGATCTTTTTCACTTTTCTTCTTCTTTCCCTTTCTCGCCTACCGCCTCTCTCTCTCTCTCTCTCTCTCTCTCTCTCTCTCTCTTTCTTTCTCTCTCTCTTGTATTTGAATATATTTTTTGTGAAAATATGGTACTCAAAACATTGTTGCATTTCAATTGCCTCGTATCAGCCGATCTGTAGATTTCCATTGTTCTCTTCAGATCCATTTTGGCGCGAAATGATGAGTAGGTTGCACTTTTGTGAAAGAGAGCGAACCATGGCCAAAAGAATTTCCCCAGCTGCCAAAAGTGCGCCCTCCAATTCATTCTGTACGCCTTCACGTTTATCTTAACAAATAGCACATATTTAACCCATTTTAATAACCTGCGTTTGAATGCTTTGAACCAAATCTGCTTTTATTTGGAAACATTTTTATGAAAACTTTTATTAAATTTTTCGGAAAATGTTTTGTTTAAACCTGTAAGATAGTTCTCGATTTCGAAGATGAATAAAAAGTTTGTTAAAAAGTGAAAAAAGGAAAAAAAATTAGATTCCTTGTTCAAGAGTATGAATACCAGTGAGGTAGTTTTTAAACTGGACAAAGACAAAAAAACCCACTTTCTATCATGGCTTGTTATGCAAATTTCAAGGCTGTGACGTTTTGAAATTGTCTCATTATTACTAAGAAACAGCTTTTTACATGTATGCGGCTCCTAACTAGGACGATGCAACAGCTGTTGCGTAACGGACTGTCGCCTGACCCTAAAAGTAGTCAGCCAGTCGCCTGCCTCACAAGACTCACAAGACTCACAAGCTCGGGGACTCACAAGATCGTCTGCCGTTTATTCCATGTGTCCAGCCAGCCTTTCAAGTTTCACTGAACAACTTCATGATTTTTACGGCATTCCGCCAGATTTCTGATTAAGTTTCATGCCCAACGCTGCTAAATCTTAGCATTAAATTTTTCAGTATATTTTCTTTTGAACATCTTTCCTGTGAACAATGACACACATTGAAACTTTTCTTTAGTTCATTAATTGGCATCGAAGCAGTGATTGCTGATAATCACAAAACTGCGGAGTTGGTCCTTTATGTGAAGAAAACCTTCACGGATCACATCCGGTACTTTCCTGATTGATACTCCTTTGGTGAGACAGACATGTGTCATAATTCTCCTTTCATTTCTCTTTCGAATCCCCGGTTTCTGAATAACCGCAGACTGTCCCACCGAAAAAAGAAGCGCAGGTGTTCGCACTCTAAGAACGCCACATCGCGGAAGGCAACGAGGGCGTTATTCTATCGATCTTCTTGACCGGCATTCTGCTAAACGCTCAAAATTGGGAATCTGGGATATATTCTCTCTCTCCCTGAAGAATTGTTCTGTGTGCGTGTGTTTCATTACCTAACTAACCGTTCTTTCGTTTTCTTCTATTTTTCCCTTTCTGTGAACCCTTCTTTCTTTACCTTTCTCAATCACTCGCATGCTCTCTCTTTCTTTCTCTCTTGCTCTTTCTCTCGCTTTCTCTATCACTCTCTCAATCTCTCTCTCTAGTTTTCAACACCCGACTCATTTTTATTGCGGCGATATCTGAAATATGCGGTATTCCGTTTGGAGAATGAGAGTGAGAAAGAGAGGGAGAGAAGAACAACGGCAGATTTCAAAACTCTCGTTCCTTCTCATTCCGTTCCCTTGTTTCTGAATCATCGCAGACGGTCATCCCGAAAAAAGCATCACACTTTTTTGCACTCTGGGAACATCGCGCCGCGCAAGGCGACGAGTGCGTTATTCAATCGAATTTCTCGACCGACCATCATTACTAAACGCTCAAAATCGACAAGCTCTATTATATTTCTCCCTCCCTCACTCTCCTATTTTCTCCCCCCCCCCTTTTCTGTTTCTTTCTCTTGTTATCTCATATCCATGCCGTCCATTAGGAAAGCCAATAGCGAGTGCATAGGAAAGCATTGGTCTGAACTGTATATTTAAACCTAAATTTTAATAGTTGGCAAGATTTTTTGCTTTTCAAATAAGTATTTCACATGTTTATCGCCCCTAACTGGAATGATGCAACAACAGTTGCGTAACGGACTGTCGCCTGGCCCTAAAAGTAGTCGGCCAGTCGCCTGCCAGCTGCTCGGGGACTCACAAGGTCGCCTGTCGCTTATTCCATCCAGCCAGCCTTTCAAGTGACACTAAACAACTTCATGGTTTTACGGCATTCTGCCAGATTTTTGATTAAATTCATGCCCAGCGTTTGCTGCCAAGCTTAACATTAACTACTTGGCAGCAAGATAGAAAATAAATCAAATCATGTGCTTTTGAAGATCTTTTATGTGAGCAAAGATACACAATTGTGTGTGTTTACCAGTTAACTATCCCATCTTTCATTTTCTTCTTGTTCTTCCCTCTTTTCTCTCTCTCTCTTTCTCTCTCTCTCTCTCTCGCTTTCTTTCTATCTCTCTATCAACAACCCAGTCGTTATTTTTGGTGTTCAGTGTGGGGAGATAGACAGAGTCAGATTGAGACAGACACATTTCAAAATTCTCCTTTCATTTCTCGTTCCGATCCCCTGATTCTGAATCACCGCAGACTGTCACACCGAAAAAAGAATCGCAGGTGTTCGCACTCTAAGAACACCACATCGCGGAAGGCGACGAGGGCGTTATTTTATCGAATTTCTTGACCGGCAATCATCTGAACGCTCAAAATTGGAAATCTGGGATTTATTCTCTCTCTCTCTCTCTCTCTCTCTCTCTCTCATCTCCTCTCCTCTCTTCTCCTCTCTCATTTTCTTGTCAAACCAAATATCCCTTTTTGCTTTTATCTGTTGTTGAACCTATTATTAGTCTTTGAATTTCCTCTTTTGCTTCTAAACCAAACATTCAAAATATTTTACCTGTTAAATGTTCACGGAAAGAACTTGCTCTTAGAGTTCATTCAGTCAAAAAATGATTATTTCAAGCAATGGGTGAGAATAAAAGGCTTTTTGCTATCGTTGGAGTCTCCGTATCTTTTTTTCAGATTTTCTTAGATTTGTTATGCCCTGTAAATTTCCTGTGTTGTTTTGATCTTTTGAACGTACTTCCTTCACTTCTCAAACAGATTGTTTTCAGTTAAACATGCCGCTGACTGATTTTTTGAACTCTTGGTTCAAGCCAAAGCGCACGGACTTCTTGTCCGATCGCCTCAACTACGTGTGGAATTCCCGACTCTTCTCTTGTCTGGCTATCTTCATCATCTGCAAGCAGTAAGTTTTTTTTTTCCATTTACTGACACATGCACACACACAACACACAACACACATATGCATACATACATACATACATACATACAATGTTACAATGTTATGCAACTTTGAAAGCTCTTATCTTGAATGTTTAGCATCGAGGAGAAACCGGTGGAGTGCCAGCTTCCCCCTGGCTACTCCAGCATCCACGCTCAGTACGTGGAGACCCAGTGCATCTCCGCGAGTTCCTACTTCTACGTGGACCGCTCCCTCGGCCCTATGAAGCGACTGTTGAAACGGGTATGTAACTAAAGAACACTTTATCTTCGTCGGTTGGGTGCGTGTTTGTAAAAAAAATCTGAATGGCTTATCTAATTTATCTAATATTTATTTATATAAAGCGCTAATGTCTGTCTGTTTGTGACCTCATGGCGTATCTCAACTTCTACAAAACCGATTGGGTTCATATTTCAATGTTAGTACCCTAGATAAAAGTAGGTCATTGGTCAAAAATCACTTTCGGGTCTCGACGCGATTGCGTGCCAGAACTTTGCAAATACTAAAAATAAACCGATTGAAGTAAATAGTGTTTAGATTGATAACTTAGGTGAAAGCAAAATAAATTCAATCAATATTGACTGGCTAGCTTGGGTCCCGAAGCGATCGCGTGCCGGAACTTTGCCAAAACTAAAACTGAACCGATTGAAGTAAATAGTGTTT
Source organism: Oscheius sp. G VE-2021 (assembly GCA_022343465.1). Classification (NCBI taxonomy): domain Eukaryota; kingdom Metazoa; phylum Nematoda; class Chromadorea; order Rhabditida; family Rhabditidae; genus Oscheius; species Oscheius sp. G VE-2021. Next base: position 1,089,686 of record JAJQXH010000050.1, read on the forward strand.
AGATCGATCGCTTAGGTGAAAGAAAAATAAATTCAATCAATATTGACTGGCTAGCTTGGGTCCTGAAGCGATCGCGTGCCAGAAATTTGCCAAAAATTAAACATAATGCAATGAACGAAATTTAGTATCAATCGATAGCTTATGTGAAAGCAACGTAAATTTGATAAAATTGAGCGACTTTATTGGGCCCTGTATTTTATAATATAAAAAGTGAACGATTAGCTTTTATGATATGGGTTACTTTGTCACGGTTGTTCATTACAACTTTATAACAATTTGTTTAATGTAAACAATCAATCAATATAGCGTGAGAAACTGAATCACTTCGGGGAAAAATTCAATCATTAAATATTCGTGAGTTGGTATTAACGCAGGGCTCTGGGGGCGCGGCCCCAGCCAGTGAGTGGGGCGCCCGAGGCGCCCCTCTCGCTGGTTTTATGTACATTTCAGGATAATCGGGAGTATTACAACGGAGTCCCCCTCGACTTGCTCCTCATGGCTGTCATCTCCTACGTGTCCCAGGTCGTTTGGAGTCTTATTCTCAACTCATATGGTGAGAAAATCCACGTTTTATCATCAAATACTCCGCTTCAGGAGACCAAACGTTCGACTTCATTGAAAACGGTGTGGAAAACCACAAGGACATTGGGAACAAGGAAAACTCAACGGAGCAGATCGTTGGGATGTTCGAGGAGATTGTGTACGAATGGAAGGACGACGGATGGTTCGAGTTAGTTGTTTTGTTCAAAATAACGCTACGGCAAACACAGAGGAACCCGCCTCACCAAAGGATACCTGTTGTCCAAGGTGGCTTATCTGCTGATGAGCATGCTCAACATCTTCTTGGTGCTGTACCAGCTGAACATCTCCTTGGAAGAATACTTGGTAAGTGAAGTTTAATTTTCACTTACTCACTTACGCACTCACTCACTCATTTATTCATTCACTCACTCACTCACTCACTCACTCACTCACTCACTCACTCACTCACTCACTCACTCACTCACTCACTCACTCACTCACTCACTCACTCATTTATTCAATCACTCACTCACTCACTCACTCACTCACTCACTCACTCACTCACTCACTCACTCACTCACTCACTCACTCACTCACTCACTCACTCACTCACTCACTCACTCACTCACTCACTCACTCACTCACTCACTCACTCACTCACTCACTCACTCGCTCGCTCGGTTTACAAACTCATTGGTGTTGGTCTTTAGATGATTGGGACGCACCTTTTCTCTACTAAGGGCATTTGGGAGGATGACAAGATGGATGCGCTCTTCCCCTCTGCTGTCACCTGTAAGGTCGAAGGCTACCACGCCTTGGGACATCCGAGCGTCGACTACACCATCTGCACGCTCAACCTGAGCAATTGGTACAGAAGAGTCTTTGCAGCCCTCTTGTAAGTGAATATCAATATTGTTTAAATCCTTGTGTTTCAGCTACACCACCGCCGGAATGGTCGTCATCAACTTCGTCTCTCTTGTCTATTCGGCGATCTGGACTTTCTCTGGAGACTTCCGCAAGAGGAACATTCGCTTCTGTCTCAAGGAGTTCAAGCACACGAAGTACGCCCACTTGCTCATGAACTTCGTGGATGATCATCTGCATGCTGGTGGGTAATTTGTTTTCAGTGGGTGAAAAGAATTTGTGGGAAAACTGTAAAACAGTTTTCTATTTGAAAAAAAGTTTGAAAAAAATACCGTGTATATTATATTTTGCCTTTGGCAATTGACCATTACTAATCAAGCAAAAACGTGAGAAATCTGTCAAATTCCAATTCCCAAACGAAAATTTGACAATAGTAACGCGTGAATGGTCTCGGCAAAAAGTTACCCATAAGAACTGGCAAAAAACGTTTTTCTCCAAAAGCTGATCTCCAAAACATTAAAAAAACGTCTTTTATATATTTTTTGCCGAAAACATTATTTGAGGTCACGAAACAATGACCTTAACCCAACATTTCAAAATAACATGCTTGGGTCATACGGAGGTCATACACAAGTTTACAGCCAATTCTAATTCTTTGACTTTCTTTCTATGTTGGTCTAAGCGATTTTGAGGAAAATTTGACAATTTTTTTTTCAAATTTTCAAATAGTTTCCATTTCATTTTACCCTTTTCAGATGAACTCCTGGTCCTTGACATCTTGAAGGAGGCCACTAAAGAATCTGTTTTCATCGCTGTTGTCAAGCGTGCCTTTGAGAAATACGTCATTTTCAAGACTGGGCAGGACACGAAGCCAAATGTGGTGAATGAGAAGACTGAGGAGATTCAGAAGTCTGAGGAGATCCAGAAGTTAGAGATTGTGGAGAAAAAAGACGATTGAAATCCCCCGTAAGCATGCAATGTTACCCCCCCCCCCCAATACTGTACTTTTCCTTATTACTGTACTCTTCAATGTTCCTTCTGAGATCGATTGAGTTGAATTGTGTAATGTTCTGGATCCCCATCTTCTTCGCATAATTCAATTTTGTCGCCGCTATTCTTTTGTCGGTTCTATAGTTCAGTACATGTATTAGTAAACCTTTCTACATATATATTGGTTATAGGTTGCAAAATACATAAAACAGCAACAGAAACCATGCAAAGAACAACTTCAAATGGAAAGCGCAGTTGACTTGAAAAGCGATAAAAAGTGGTAATTTAAAAAAATTTTAAAATTTCAACTTCTTAATTGAGTTTTAACTTTTAAATATTTTAAAGGTATAACAAAAAAGCATAAGATTAGATCTCGGGCGGGCTCGAACCGCCGGCCTTCTGTATGTTAGACAGATGTGATAACCACTACACCATGAGATCACAGCGGTCACTGCCTGCTGGTCACAATAAGAACGAGCGCCGCGTCCAAAAAGGGCAGCGGGACAATTCCGTCTCACACTTGATCTTTTCGAACCTTTCGGTTTGTTGAAAACAAATCTCCGCAAACGAAATAATACCGAAATAAAATAGATATTCTGCATTTTTTGTTCTCGTGGGAAAAGCGGCAAATTGGCTGAGAAAAGTTTTAGATGACGTCAGGTGAACAAAATTTCTCAAAAGTATATATTCTTAAACCTCATTCTTTGGTTTTCGGTTTGAAATCGAATTTCGCCTTTTCTATTTATTTAAGTGCTTTCTATTTTCTGTTGTTTCAGAATGTCTTTGACGAGATCTCCAATGGTTCACGTTTCCTCAGGCCTTAAAATGTTAGCTTGGCTTTTTGGTGCGTCCCCGTCGCGTCCCCGTCCCCCAATTGGCACCTGCGTGAACTTTTGGCAGCTGGACAGTCGCAACACCCCCTGCCCTTTCTTAGGCGATCGATATGCGCTCGGCGGCCTGATGATCACCAGATGACAAGTGGGGCATTAGGGTGAACTTACACTAATCTCAGTACCCATCTATAAGCTATCTATTCATCATTTGTTTCACTTTTTATAATCTCGGAGACTTAAACATGACGATGAACGACACAACAATGCCAACAAAGGGCAAGTTTCCAATATTAAAATAGAAAAAAACTTTTCGAAACAACGTGAACATTTCTAAAAAAGCAAAAGAAATTCATTGCCGAGGGGACGAACCCCAGACCGTTTGTTTTGCAAGCAGACACCTAACCGCTGCGCCATTTGAGGAATAAAGTTGGTGCTCGCGCGCCAGTTAAAAACAGCGGCAAGTGACACAAATAACTATGAGCGCACCCAACTCGGCGGAAGCGGTCGGTAGTTCAGCAGATCGTTAAAAGCCCACCAACGGATTTCACAAGGACGGTCGTTGCTCGCGCGCCAGTTGTAAACAGCTGCGGGCCGGTGGCAAAAACGATAAGAGCACTCGCGGTGGAGTAAATCTTTGAAATTGGACACTTTTGTTACAGGATATCACAGTCGAAAACCAACTAACGGTTCCCACCTGCCGGGGTAAGCCAACATCCTCAAAAAACGATCATTTGATAAAAGAAAATTTTTTTGGAGCAGTTTCACTACAGAACTACCCCAAATGTGATTTCCCGCTATTTCCCTAAACCGTTTGATTTCCTTTTACTGTTCTAATCAGTTGCTTCACAAAATATGGCTTTTGCACAGTCAGAAGCAAGTTTAAAAAGCAAAAGAAATAAATCGCCGAGGGAGCAAACTTCAGACCTTCTGCTTTGGAAGCAGGCACCTTACCGCTGCGCCATTTGATGGCGACAGTCGGTTGCTCGCGCGCCAGTTATAAACACGGCGGGCCTTTACCGGCTGGCAACAAAAAGATGAGCACGCCCAACGGCGGAGGAGGTCGGTCATTATTGATTAAAATTCTACCGGTTTTCACCAGCCAGGATTGCAAACGTCATCACAGTAATGGTTATTTGATACAATCGAATAGAGTTCGTGTTAAAACTACAACAAATGTAAATTCCAGCTTTTTACCTTACTCTCTTGTTTTCTAGATTGTTCTAATCAGGGTTTACCACAAAATATGGATGTTGCACAGTAAGAAGGAAGTTTAAACAAAAATCAAAAGAATCACATCGTTGAGGGGTCGAAATGTTTCCGATGCGCCACTTGAGGGCGACGGTAGGTTGCTCGCTCGCGAGTTATAAACAGCTGCGGGCCTTTGCCGGCAGGTGGCAAAAACGAATAGCGCGCACTCGGAGTAAATCGGTTATTCAGCAGAATTTTCGAGGACGGATCCTTTTTGATTGTTGCAGCAGATCACAGTCAAAAACCAATTAACCGTTCAACCAGGCGGGGTAGCCGACATCGTTAAAAGATCGATCATTTCATAAAACAAAACTTTTTGAGCAGTGCCATTATAGATTTAATCAGTGTTTTCACAAAATATGACTTTTCCATAGTCAGCGGAAAGTTTCAAAAGCAAAATAAATACATCGCCAAGGGGTCGAACCCCAAATCTTCTGCTTTGCAAGCAGGCACCTTACCGCTGCGCCAATAGAGGGCGACAGTTCGTTGCTCTCGCGCCTGTTATAAACACGGCGGGCCTTTACCGGCTGGTGGCAAAAAGATGAGCGCGCACAACTCGGGGGAGGAGGTAGGTCATTCAGTAGACCATATTCAAAAGGACCACTAATTGTTTCTAGCAGCCAGGATAGCCAATGTCGTCAACATAACGGTCATTTGACAAAGTCGAATGAAGTTTTTGTGCAAACCCGCATAAAAACGACCACAAATGTGATTTCTTGCTTTTCCCTTAACCCTTTGGTTGTCTAGATTGTTCGCTAATCAGGGTTCCTACAAATATGGATTTTGCACAGTAAGAAGAAAGATTAAAAACAGCAAAAGCACATCGGTGAGGGGTGGAAATGTTTCGGATGCGCCACATGTGCGCGAAAGTCGGCTCGCCTGTCAGATATAAACAGCGGCGCGCCTTTAGCGGCAAATGAAAAAAAAACTATGAACGCCCCCAACTCGGAGGAGGTCGGCCAATAAACAGAACTTTGGAGAACGATCACTGTTTCTGGTTCTCCTTTCTCTTTCTTCTCTGTCTCTCTCACTCTTTCTCTCGTTATCTTTCTCTGTTTCTTTCTTTCCTTCTTTCTTTTTCTCTCTCTCTCTCTTTCTTTTTCTCTCTCTGTCTCTGTCTCACTGTTTCTCTCTCTCTCTCTTTTGCTCTCTTTCTCTATCTTACCCTTTCTCTCTGTATTGTTAAACGCAGTTCATAAATGACTGCTTTGAGTAAGTCCTCCTGAAAAGAAAGAGGGGTGAGCGATGACGACGGCTGCCTGATTTGTGTTAAACTGATTAATTTTAGGCCACATTAAGTGAACCCTAATCTACTTCAAAGAATACCGAAGTAAGAAATTCATCATTGTCTTTTCGATGGGTGTTTACAGTTTTCAATGAAACCCTATAATTCCCAGTAGCTTTTCATCAACTAACTGTGTCCGTGAACTGGGTACGATTCAGTCCCTCGCGGAGTTGCGCAGACAGATCCCCCCGGTGTCATATTGCAAGACACCAGAACCCACAGGCTAGCCCCAGATGGTCGAGAGCGGTTAGTGACACATAGTAAAACAGAGAGGGCGCAAGCAGCGATTGCGAATATGCACTTTGGATGAACTTTCTCCTGACTTTGAAAATCTTGGATTTTCTTCGCTCTTTTCAAAAAAGTGTTTATGTCGTGATTTTAAAAGCGTATAGATCGTTGCTTTCTAAATATAAGCAAATGGATAGTTTTTTCCCATGCATAGAAGTTTTTTTTTCACAGAGTAAACTTTTGGGTCATTTGTCAAAAAAAATCTATCAACTTTCATTTTTGGACAGCTAAACTGCAAATTTAATTTTACATCACTTTTCCGCAGCCCAAATGACTATAGATCCTACAAACGCCGGAACCACCATTGTGCCATCACTATGTCTTCTGTTGCTTTTGAGCTATAGAAAAATATAGCAGTGTTGCAACACTTTTGGTATTGTTTCAGTTTTGATTAGATTTCGAAAAGGAACATCACAAAAATTAGCGATTTTATTCCGTTGCTTCATCCTCTCTCTCTCTCTCTCTGTTACTCTCACTCTCTCTTAATTTTTCTCTCTCTATTTCTCGCACTCTCTTTGTGCCTCTCGCGTTGTCCCTGTCTCTATCGCTCACTATCTCTCCTTCTTTATTTATTTCTTCACCTTTCCCTTTCCCTTTCTCTCTCTCTCTCTCTCTCTCTCTCTCTCTCTCTCTCTCTTTCTCACGTCTGTTCTTTTTGTTTGTTGTTTTCTGAATCCCAGTTAATGTTGATCACGTGCAACGGTACCCTTTGATACTCTCCTAATAGAGAATAGAAAGATTTCAAAATTCCCCATTCATTTCTGGTTCCGATCCCCTGTTTCTCAATCATCGCAGACTGTCATCCCGAAAAAAGAATTGCAGGTGCTTGCACTCTGCGAACATCACATCGCGGAAGGCGAAGAGGGCGTAATTCTATCCTAGCCAGCTCTCTCTTACTGTGTCTCTCTAGCTTTCGCTTCTCTGTCTCAATCTCTTTCTTTTCCCTCGCTCTGTCGCGAGCGCGTTCTTTCTCTCTCTATCTCTCGCTCTCTCTCTCCCGAAGAACTGAATTCGGAGTTTGAAAATTTGTGAGCCATACTTTGTCTAATTCAGTACACTCCAGACCTCGTCACTTCGTTAGCTTCTCTTTCTCATTTTGCCAATTGCTTTGATCCGCCATTTTCTAATGTGCATATTTCGGTCAAAATATCCATAATACAAACGCTGGTGTCTCCAGTGTGTCCATTAGCGAGAGTTACACTCGAATGAATAAAGCTGTGAAATTGAAAAGTTGTATCAGAACACCTTGCAGTTTGCGGCGAAAAGGAAAATCACAAAATATTTTCAATTTTTTCTGTGGATTCAATATTTCTTTGTCTGTCTCGCTCTCTCTTTCTCTTCTCTATTTATATATTCTCTAGTTCTCAACATCACAATCACTATTATCGCGGCGAAATCTCAAATATGTGGTATTCCCTTTGGAAAGTGAGAGTGAGAAAGAGGGGACAGGGAGAGCAACGGCAGATTTCAAAACTCTCCGCCCTTCTCATTCGAATCCCCTGTTTCTGAATCATCGCAGAGGGTCATCCCGAAAAAAAGAATCGCAGGTCTTTGCACTCTGAGAACATCGCACCGCGCAAGGCGACGAGGGCGATGATCAGGCCTTTCTGGAGCGACAGGCTTGTTGATAGCACGCTCTCTCTCTCTCTCTCTCTCTCTCTCTCTCTCTCTCTCTCTCTCTCTCTTAATCTTTCTTCTCTCGATTTGAAAACCATTGCTCAACCAAGTTTGTTTTGGGGTTGCTTTGTACGCTATGACTTGTTATTTTCAAGACTGTAACATTTAGATTTTTGTCTTTCTTATTACATTATTACAAAGGGATTGCTCTTTTGATAATTGTCTGGTCCCTAGCAGAAATGATGCAACGGTTGCTGCGTTACGGACTGTCGCCTGGCCCTAAAAGTAGTCGGCCAGTCGCCTGCCAGCTGCTCGAGGACTCACAAGGTCGTCTGCCGCTCATTCCATGTGCCCAGCAAGCCTTTCCAAATTCACTCAACAACTTCATGATTTCTAAAACGGTTTGGCATATTTCTAATTAAGTTTCGTGCCCCACATTCGCTGCCAAATCGTATTCGTCATATAACTGCCCATTATTTCTATTTTTCTACTTTTTCCTCTATTCCTCTCTCTCTCTCTCTCTCTCTCTCTCTTTTAATTTATCTCTCTCTTTCTCTATATCGACACCCAAGTTGTCGTTTTTAGTAGTAATATGTTTGAAGAGAAAGAGAGAGAGAGAGAAAGAGAGAAAGAGAGAGAGAAAGAGAGAAAGAGAGAGAGAGAGAAAGAGAGAGAGTGAAACAGGCATATTTCAAAATCTCCTTTCATTTCGCGACTTGATCCCCTGTTTTCGAATCATCGCAGACTGTCATACCAAAAAAGAATCACAGGTGGTTGCACTCTGAAAAGTTCACATCGCGGAAGGCAACGCTGGCGTTAGTCTGGCCTTTCTGGAGCCACGGTCATGTCGATAACACGCTCTCTCTCTCTCTCTTCTCTCTCTCTCTATCTCTTTCAATCTCTCTCTCTCTCTCTCTTTCTTCTTTATTCTCTCTCTCGCTCTCTTTCGAAGAAAAGAGTTTGAAAATTTGTGAGCCATATTTTGTCCAATTCAGAAAACTTCAGACCTGGTCACTTCGTTAGTTAGACCTGGTCTCATTTTGGCAATAGCTTTGATCCGCCATTTGCCGATGTTGGGAAAAGCACCCCGCTTAAGGGTGAGACCGTTTTCACTAGTTGTGTATAATTTCTGACGTTTTCCCTTTTCATGCTTAGCAACACCTCTCATTGCGCGGCTCCTTTCCAAATTACTATTTCCAAATTTGCTTGAAGCATCGCTATTAGAATCACAATTTGCGCAAAAATTCATGCCTAGAAATAGTGGATTGCATATTTCGGTCAAAACATCCATAATACAAACGCTGGTGTCTCCAGTGTGTCCATTAGCGAGAGTTACACTCGAATGAATAAAGCTGTGAAATTGAAAAGTTGTATCAGAACACCTTGCAGTTTGCGGGGAAAAGGAAAATCACAAAATATTTTCAATTTTTTCTGTGGATTCAATCTTTCTTTGTCTGTCTCGCTCTCTCTTTCTCTTCTCTATTTATCTATTTCTCTCTCTTTCTCTCTCAATCTCTCCCTAGTTCTCAACACCACAATCATTTTTATTGCGGCGAAATCTCAAAAATGTGGTATTCCTTTTGGAAAGTGAGAGTGAGAAAGAGGGGGACAGGGAGAGCAACGGCAGATTTCAAAACTCTCCGCCCTTCTCATTCCAATCCTTTGTTTCTGAATCATCGCAGACGGTCATCCCGAAAAAAAGAATCGCAGGTCTTTGCACTCTGAGAACATCGCGTTGCGCAAGGCGACGAAGGCGATATTCTGGCCTTTCTAAAGCGACAGTCATGTTGATAGCACGCTCTCTCTCCCTCCCTCTCCCTCCCTCTCTCTCTCTCTCTTTCTCTCTCTCTCTCTCTCTCTCTCTCTCTCTCTCTCTCTCTCAAGACCATAACTTTTAGATGCTTGCCTTTCCTTAATTCATTATCCCATTCTTACAAACGGATTGCTCTTTTGATAATTTTTCGGTCCATAGCAGAAACGATGCAACAGCTGTTGCGTAACGGACTGTCGCCTGACCCTAAAAGATGTCAGCCAGTCGCCTGCCAGCTGCTCGGGGACTCACAAGGTCGTCTGCCGCTTATTCCATGTACCCAGCAAGCCTTTCCAAATTTACTCAACAACTTCATGATTTCTAAAACGGTCTGGCAGATTTCTGATTAAGTTTTATGCCCAACGCTCGTCAAATCTTAGCGTTAAGACACAGCGTTAAGAAAGAGTAGGATGGAGACAGACAGATTTCATAATTCTCCCTTAATTTCTGATTCGAATCCCCGGTTTCTGAATAACCGCTGAACTAAGGACACCACATCGCGGAAGGCGACGAGAGTTTTATCCTGTCCTTTCTGGAGCGACAGTCATGTCGAAACGCTCAACATCCACTAGCTAGATCATTAATCTGGAAACGCTGCAACTATTAGTCAAATTTTCACTTTCGCTTGTGTTGAATTCATTTGATTATCCTAAAATTGATATTCCGTAAAATCAAACAATTTGGAATTTAGAATTCTATCAATCGGGGATTTATTCTCTCTCTCTTTCTCTCTATCGACACCCCAGTTGTCATTTTAGTAGTAATATGTTTGAAGAGAAAGAGAGAGAGAGAGAGAGAGAGAGAGAGAGAGAGGCTAATTTCAAAATCCCCTTTTATTTCGCGCCCCGATCCCCTATTTCTCAATCATCGCAGACTGTCACACCGAAAAAAGAATCCAGGTGGTTGCACTCTGAGGACATGAGACCGCGGAAGGCTGCGAGGGCGTTATTCTGACCTTTCTGGAGCGACAGTCACGTCGATAACACGCTCTCTCTTTCTCTCTCCCTCTCTTTAGCTCTCTCTCTCTCTATCTCTGTCTCTCTTTTTGTCTTTTTGTCTATCTCTGTCTCGCTCTCTCTCTCTCTCTCTCTCGATTTTGTGTGTCAGAAAACAATGCAGGCGTTACGGACTGTCTCCTGACCCTAAAAGTTGTCGGCCAGTCGCCTGCCAGATGCTCGGGGACTCACAAGGTCGTCTGCCGCTTATTCCATGTACCCAGCAAGCCTTTCCAAATTTACTCAAGAACATCATGGTTTCTAAAAAACAGGTTTCCTATTTAGTTTCATGCCCGACGTTTGCTGCCAAATCTTATTCAACACATAACTGCCCCTTCTTTCTTGTTTCTACTTCTTCCTATATTGCTCGCTTTCTCTCTTTCTCTTTCTTTCTCTCTCTCGCTCTTTTCCTCTCTCTCTCTTTCGCGGGAGACTGGATGAGTCATCCGCCGACGACCGCTGGCCAGACTCGGCTGTGGTTTTTTGGTACCACCTGGGAAAAGGGGACCAATGAACACTTCCCGTCTGAAGAAACCGTTCCGTTTTCAAGTAGAATCTTTACTTTAATTCATTTACAAGTTTTTCAACAAAGATAAAGAAAACAATAAGAGAACTGTTCTTACAGCACTGCCATAACCCGGTAACCAGTCGGATTTTGCCATTAAAACGACCTAATTAGAAGGATTTTCTTACTTTTCCTTTCCAAAACATACTTTCATTATTTGTATGTTTGTTTGTCATCTATTATGTCAGTTGCGAACAAAGCGCTTTACTTTGGGTGTTAGTTGGAAAAATCCCTCACAAATTAGAAAAGCGTGCCGGTAGCTCAGTGGTTAGAGCAGCCGACTGTTGCTTACAGGTCGCTGGATCGATTCCCGCCCGATGAATAGACTTTGCAGGTACCTCTCTAACCGATCGCGTTAATGGCAACATGATTCTCGTTGCGACTGGTTTTTTTCTTAAACAATAATTGTTTTAAGCGGTTTACTCGAAGCATTGAGAAAATTATACTGGAGATTAAGCATTAGGACATCAATCACTGATCTCCAAATCTTCTAAATTACCAAATGCTTAGATTAAACCGCGCTCGCCCTATATGTGGACGCCGCTGCTGTTTGACGACGCGATAGTGTGGCGCAGCGGCAGCGTGTCAGACTACCAGAAGGTCTCGGGTTCGACTCCTTGCTTCTGCAAAAGTTTTGCTTTTTTCATAAGGTTTCGCGTTTCTAGAGAAAACGTATACTGTGAAATCAAGGAGGATATGACCGTTCACCAAGTGATGATTTTCGTTTTTAAATTTTTAAAAAACATTGAATTTATGAATAATTTATGTGTTGGAATCAAAGGTTCCCAACTTGGAAAACCAAAGCTTGTTTTTTGGGGTTTTCTTTGTACGATATGACTTGAAATGGGAATTCCAAGACTGTAACATTTAGATATTTTCCCTTCTTTAATTCATTATCCCATTCTTACAAAGGGATTGCTCTTTTGATAATTTTTCGGTCCATAGCAGAAACGATGCAACAGCTGTTGCGTAACGGACTGTCGCCTGACCCTAAAAGTTGTCGGCCAGTCGCCTGCCAGCTGCTCGAGGACTCACAAGGTCGTCTGCCGCTCATTCCATGTACCCAGCAAGACTTTCCAAATTTACTCAACAACTTCATGATTTCTAAAACGGTCTGGCGGATTTCTGATTAAGTTTTATGCCCTACGTACGCTGCCAAAACGCATTCATCACCTATTAATCCCCTCTTTCTTTTTTTTACTTATCCCTCTATTTTTCGCTTTGTCTCTTTGTCTCTCTTTCTCTCTTTTTTTTTCTCTCTCTCTCTCTCTTTTTGTTTGTTGTTTTCTGAATCCCGGTTAATAGATCACGTGCAACGATACTCGTTGATACTCTCCTAATATTGAACTTTCATTTCTCGTGCCGATCCCCTGTTTATGAATCATCGCAGACTGTCATTCCGAAAAAAGAATCGCACGGGGGCGTTATTCTGGCCTTTCTGGAGCGACAGTCATGTCGATAATATGCTCTCTCTCTCCCTCTCTCTCGCTCTCTCTCTCTCTCTCTCGCTCTCTCTCTCGAAGAACTGAATTCGGAATTTGAAAATGTGTGAGCCGTGTTCAGAACACTCCAGACCTAGTAACTTTGTCAGCTTCTCTGTCTCATTTTTCCAATTGCTTTGATCCGCCATTTTCCGATGTTGGGAAAAGCACCCCGCTTAAGGATGAGACCGTTTTCCCAAGTTGTGTATAATTTCTGACGTTTTCCCTTTTCATGCTTAGCAACACCTCTCATTGCGCGGCTCCTTTCCAAATTACTATTTCCAAATTTGCTTGAAGCATCGCTATTAGAATCACAATTTGCGCAAAAATTCATGCCTAGAAGTAGTGGATTGCATATTTCGGTCAAAATATCCATTAATACAAACGCTGAAGTCTCCAGTGTGTCCATTAGCGAGTAGGTACAGGCGTACGAATAAAACAATAAAACTGAAATTTGAAAACAATGTCAGAACCCTTTCCAGTTTGTAGCGAAAAGGAAAATCACAAAATATTGTCACTGTGTTCTAGGGATTCAATCTCTTTTCTCTCTCTCTCTCTCTCTCGCTCTCTCTCGAAGAACTGAATTCGGAGCTTGAAAATTTGTGAGCCGTGTTTTGTCCTATTCAGAACATTCTTGCTTTGATCTGCATTTTCCGATGTTAGGAAAAGCACCCCTCGTAAGGGTGAGACCGTTTTCCCTTGTTTTGTATAATTAGTGACGTTTTGTATACTTTGAACCCTAGCTGAAATAATGCAACAGCTGCTGCGTTACGGACTGTCCGCCTGACCCTAAAAGTAGGCGGCCAGTCGCCTGCCAGATGCTCGGGGACTCACAAGGTCGTCTGCCGCTTATTCCATGTACCCAGCAAGCCTTTCCAAATTTACTCAACAACTTCATGATTTCTAAAACGGTCTGGCAGATTTCTGATTAAGTTTTATGCCCTACGTACGCTGCCAAAACGCATTCATCACCTATTTATCCCCTCTTTCTTTTTTTTACTTCTCGTTCTATTTTTCGCTTTGTCTCTTTGTCTCTCTTTCTCTCTCTCTCTCTCTCTCTCTCTCTCTCTCTTTTTGTTTGTTTTTTTCTGAATCCCGGTTAATAGATCACGTGCAACGATACTCGTTGATACTCTCCTAATATTGAACTTTCATTTTTCGTGCCGATCACCTATTTCTGAATCATCGCAGACTGTCATCCCGAAAAAAGAATCGCAGGTGGTTGCACTTTGCGGACATCACATCGCGGAAGGAGACAGGGACGTTATTCTGGCCTTTCTGGAGCGATAGTCATGTCGATAATATGCTCTCTCTCTCTCGCTCTCTCTCTCTCTCTCTCTCTCTCTCTCTCTCTCTCTCTCTCGTTCTCTCTCGAAGAACTGAATTCGGAGTTTGAAAATGCCAGATGCTCGAGGACTCTCAAGGTCGTCTGCCGCTTATTCCATGGGAACAGACAGCATTTAAAGATGCACTCAGCAACATCATGATTTATAAGACAATCTGCACCTATTTACCCCTTCTTTCTTTTTTCTACTTCGCCATCTATTTCTTGCTTTCTCTCTCTCTCTCTTTCTCTTCTAGAATAATTGTGTTTCATCCTTTTGTGCAATTATTGCCCCGATATGCGCGGTGTTATGAGCTTACAACTGCCCAGTAGCCGTAGACAGTGGTGTGCCAGCCGCGTTTCCCGCCGATTGCAGACACATAGGTTAGGCGAACTTGACCAAAAATTGATCGTGCATTGCACGTTTCGTGATTGAAAAGCATCCTTCGTAAAGATTCATCCGCCAGCGACCGCAGGGCAGACTTATAATTGTTCATTGGTTCCCTTTTCCCAGGTGGTACCAAAAAACCACAACCGCTTTTTACCGAGTCTGGACGGCGGCCTGCGGTCGTCCGTGGATGACTCATCAAGGCTCCCGCTGCCATTCCATTCACCTAACCTTTAGCGCAATCTGTCTGCCAGTTGTTTCCCGCATAAACTAATCTTCAAGTCTTCCTACCTCTCTCACTCCTTCTCTCTCTCTCTCTCTCTCTCTCTCTCTCTCTCTCTTTCTCTCTCTTTCTCTTTCTCTCTCTCTCTTACTCTCTCTCTTTCTCTCTCTTTCTCTTTCTCTCTCTCTTACTCTCTCTCTCTCTCTCTCCCTCTCCTATATTATATATCTCTCCATCTTTGTCACTTTTCCTCCATTCTTCTTTCTTTTGTTTTTACCTGAATACTGTAGCATGTTTAACCCGCTTACAGTATTTGGACTTGCCAAATTCCTGCATTTATCCAGTTTGCCAACTATTGTCGTTCTCTTTGTTTAGAAATTTGTATGGTCTTCTATGTAAAGATTATTTGGGAAACGGAGGACTGCTGGGTTTCCTCAGACTGACAATTGCTCATTGGCCCCCTTTTCACAGCTGGCACCAAAAAACCACAACCGTTCTTCACCGAGTCTGGACGGCGGCCAGCGGTCGCCGGCGGATGACTCATCAGGGCTCCCGCTGCCATTCAATCCACTTAACCTTTACCGAGTTCTCTCTCACTTTTCTCCCCTTCTCTCTCTCTCTCTCTCTCTTTCTCTCTCTCTCTCTTTCTCTCTCTCTCTCTTTCTCTTTCTCTTCCAAAGTAATTGAGCATTATCCCTTTTTGAGCGATTGTTGCCTCTATATGCGCGATTGTCTGAATTTACGACTGTCCAGCAGCCGGAGACAGTGACCGTGAGTGTGCCAGCCGCCTTTCCCGCCGATTACACTTTCGCCAGACACATAGGTTATGCGAACTTGACCAAAAACTGATCATGCATTTCCACCTTAGAATTTCTACATTTGACCCATTGGCTTCCATATCAGAGAGGCACATTTTGAGATTGAAAAGTAATCTTTTATTTCTCTCTCTCTCTCTCTCTCTCTCTGTCTCTCTCTCTCTCTCTCTCGCATTCTTGACCGATCACTGCTGGCTCATGGATCTTTTCAGCTTGTTTTTGAACCCTTGGCGTATTGAAGTGTTAATTTCTTTAAATATTGCGCACCTTTTGTGTTTCTCACCCAGTTTGTCACCTCGGGATGGAAATGACCACCGAATTTGTGAGACTTTTGTTTAGGTTAGAGTGTTTAACCAGTTGAGGACGAAAATCTTCTTTCGATATTCTGCCCTTCTCTTTTATTATTAGTCATTAGGGCAGAAAGGAATAAACCAGCTGATCATTGCCTAACCGATACCCTCCAATTTATGAAAAGGATATGTGATTAGTTAGGGTCCGCAGGCCTAAAATTAAAAACGAACATTTGTGATTTTTTCATCGCTTAGATATTTTTAGATAGCCTAGGAGAACGTAATTTTTTTTATCTCACATTTTCGGCGATCTCACATTTTCATTGTTTTCTTCGTTGGGCGGGGCCAGGCTGCCCTTTGCCGCACACTTTTATGCGATAAGGGCGCAACTTCCACAACTCACAAGAAATAGTTTTAACTTGTTAATTTAAAATATTCCTGAGTTATTTTCAGATTGTAACTTCCCCAAAATCTCCAATAAACTAGATAATCCGGTCAAAAAGAGCAGTTTTTTAATATTCAAACGACTGAAGGCGTTGGAAACACATTGTTTCTAGGGTTTTTTGCTTTTGAAACATGCAAATATGAAAAAAGTTTCATTCAGATGTAAATATAGCCCATTTCATCGTTCTCTGCGCCAACAGCGAGAGTATAAAATACAAACATCAAAATTTTAAAATTGTGCAAACTTCGATTTTAAAAAATCCTGGTTGTTTAGATGTAGTAAAATCAGTTGCAAATGTTGCAAAATATAGTTGCAAAATATAGATAGCATTTTGAGTTGGATTTAAGGGCAGATAACGATAAAAACGGCTGTTTTCAAATAGTTGACTTAGATTTAGAGTAAAGCGAACTACTTCTACCGTATTTTCATAATTTCTTCCTTATTTTCCGCCCGAAGACTGGAAAAATCGATAAAACTACGCGCGCGCCCGTTAAAAACCAAAACTCCTTATACGCGCTGGCTACCCATCCAGTGCACGCGTCTGCGGTGTGTCCTTTATAGTTGTTTGTCTTTCAAATATTTTCTTGTTTTGGAAGAGTTTTGTATGAACCCGGGACAGTTGTTTTTTGGTGGAAAATTTCATTTGCTCAACAAAATCTATGATATTCTCTTTTTAATTTCACTAAATTTAGAACTTATTTTTGTTGCAATCTCTTTGTTTTCAGCTTAAAAACTCAGAAGCTAAAAGCTTAAAGCTCATTTGTAAGAATGATGGAACCACTCCGCGCAAAACCAAGGGTGAGTACATGTGTGTTGTCGTGTGTGAACGTGAACGTGTGATTGTCAAATTGTGTTTTACACAAATACACTTTCAGAGGTCTACTTGCACGGCCGCGGCTCGTGCACCTCCGGCACTGGCGCCAGCTGCTGTCCTTCCTGCAGTGCCGCAGCCTGTGGCAACTCCTACAGTTGCCCCTTTCCCAGAGGTTGGTGAATTTATGTTAGCGTCTGCTTGTGAAAAAGACTGTTTGTAAATTTCTCTTGAAAACTAGAAATATTGGTTTCGAAGAGGATTTTGATCAAAAATCACATAAGGGGGTACCTTTATGGTTTTTAACCCTATGAGGTTTTTAGAGACCACTACTCAAATTTAAACATTCTCCCAATTCTAAATAGGTGTTATAGATCAGAAAACTGTGTTCTTTCTGGTAAATGAAAACTGAAAAGATTGCTTTCGAAGAGAAACTTACAGAAAGTTCAAATTTTGTTGATAAAAAAGCCGTTTAAGATAGAAATTATGATCATACAAATGTTTTTACAAGTATTACGATAGCTAATTCTGAGGTTACGATATAGGTATCAAGTTTTACCAAACTGTCGCAAGTCAGGTCATCCAAAAATCTGTTAAAAATTAAATTTTTATTAAGAAAAAACTGAAGAAAATCTTTTGACAACGTCATTTCGGCCAAAATCTGGAAGCAAACCATTTTTGCTTTTTTTCAATATTATGTTTTCTTTTTTAAAGATACATTTAGCATTAACTGTTTTTCAACAAGGAATTTTAAAACATTTTGCTTTCAAAAAAGCCTATGAAAGGTGCAGACTATAATTTGTTACCTGCAGACTGAACATCAAAATCCTAGTTTGACCCCAAACGTTGAAGCAATTTTCTATACGAATATTTTTTTCAGCACAGAAGAGTAAACTAATTTTATAGGAATTTTTGATTCGAAGCCTAATTTTCCAACTTCAAATTTATTTAATCATTTATGTAAATGTTTCAATTGTAAAATTTATTATCCTTTTTTTGCTTTTTTTGAAAATTTAGTTTAAACTGTGAAAAATAGAAATTGAATAAGTTTTTTTTGAATATAAAAACAAATTTTTTTTAATTTAAAAAAATAAGTGTAAACTGTAAAAAAATAATTTTTGATTTTCACGAGAATAGATTTTGTTTGATTAAGTAACAAAATAATCAACCGAAATCTTTTTGAAACATGAAAGGCTTACACAATTTGACCAAAAAACTGGCACGACGCTCTGAAAACAGCGTTTAAAACCAAAGAACAAAAAAAGGTTTTATTTTAAACACAAAGGCCTAACAAAATTCAATTTGAGATAGCGTTGACTGGGTGAAATTTTGAAAGAAAAAAACCTTCTGCAACCATAAATTCAATATTTGAAGGAAACGTTCAAAACAGTGTTTTTGTACAAAAACTGATAAAAATCAGAACACATGTTTTGTTCTACTGGTCGTACGTAGAACCAAAAACACTGTTTAAAACACAATCTCTAGAAAAAAGTTTTAAAAGTTAAAAAAAAAGATTTATGAAAAACGTTTGTTTTTAAACATGCAAACTCCGATTGGGGTGTAGCGGATGTACCGTAATGATTTTGTGGCTTACTGTAACCTGGGTCAAAAATATTTCTGTCTCAAAACATGTGTTTTGCTAAGGGTGTAAGTAATTATGGTTTCTTATGACGCATTGAAACAATGTGTGTCTCCAATTATCCAAGTTTTTCAGGCCGCCCTTCGGAGGACGGTTGGAACAGAAGAAGTGGCTGCAATGGTGCAGTCAAACGCCGCTAGCCGCCAAAATGCGGCTGCGAGGTTCGCAGTTGGAGGAGTTCAAGCGGAGGCCACCCGCAACTTCGAGCCAAATGCACCGCCAATGGAAGCAGCTGAAATGGCAGCACCTGGACCCCAAATGGCAGCGGCAGTTCAACCAGAACCAAGCGCACCCCCCATTTCGCTGATGGAAGCAGATCAACCATCAGTGGCAGCAGCTCAACCCCAAGCTGCAGCAGTTCAACCTGCTGTAGTTCAAGTGGGGCCTACCCTCCACAGAGCTCAGCCGAGCATTGGAGCAGTGAGTTTTATCTCTAAGAAACTAAAACTGTTTACAACTCTAAAATTCTGGAACGAATAGCGCTAAATCAGTGCTCTTTCAAAAGCAAATTTTCTTTTTTTTAAACATTAATAAAAAGACCATTTTCAGAGGATTGGAGCTCAAATGAGCTTCCTCAACATGGAGCAGCCGGGCGTCTCTCAGGTGAGCTTACGAAAACCTTTTTTTAACCCAACTTGTAGTCAAACATTAAATTTAGCCGGGAAACGCGCGCTGGCGCCCTATGTTAGCGCTGCTGTTGATTTCTCTCCGTCCATTCCTCCATGGCGATTTCCTCCATGGCGCAAAGGCAGCGTGTCAGTCTATCAAGCAAAAGGTCGGGGGTTCGGATCTCGGTGTCTTTATTATTTTTGCTTTTTAAATCAAAATGGAACAACCACTCATTTTTTATGTTTTGGCTTAGATAGAAAGGCATTTATAAAAAAACGTTGAAAATAAAACTTTCGTTTGTAATTCAAAGCGACCTTCGGCCTCATAAGAAAGCGGCCTTAGGCTTCATAAAAAGCGGCCTTTGTCCTCATAAGAAGGCGGCCTGAGCAGCTTTCGGCTGCAATTCAAATTTGTATGCGACCTCATTAGAAGTCAGTCAAACATTAAATATTCAAATAAGTATTATTTAGATTGCAATATGTACAAATTGAATAAACTGGAAATTGCAAGTTTCACCTTAAAATATTTTTTCCAACAGCTTCTAACCAACAGATCGTTCGCAACTTCGGCCGCACGCTGTTTACGAGATTGTGTGCAGCAAACGGCAAATTGGCGCTGTTCCAACATTTTCTGTGCGGCAAACGGCAGCTCACATTTGTGAACATTAACGAGATTTCTGTATTTTAACTTGCGCTAAATGAGGAAATGTTTTCTAATTGTTTTTTTAAGTTTACGAGTTGTAAAAAGGAACCAGGCTTTCATGTGTTTTGCTCAAATGTGCCCGTGGCGACTTTCTGTCGTCGTCTACGTCGCACTACGAGAGAGCTATGCCCAGCCGCCGTATGACATAAGCGGCGGCGTCAGGGGAAGTCACCGGCTAGGCCACGCCCACCGTAATCCAGGGTAGTATGTCGTTGGAAATAAATATAGTGGATACTGGAAGATATAAAATTTCCTCACGGTCCCCTTGACTTTAGGGTATATTTTACAAAAAAAGTTAACTTTATAATTCATTTTCAGGTCTAACGTACGGCTTTTCAGGTGCAAGCTCCACAAATCCTTGAAGGATTTGTTTCAAGAGGAGCAGGAGATGCGGCGCTTCAAGCGCAACACCGGGAGGCTCAGAGGACAAGAAGAGCCGAGATGGTTTCTGAAGTGGCTGAGGGGCTTGGAGCGTGGGCGGCTAGGAACGAGGCGAAGGAGAAGAAGGAAAGGGAGGCGCAGAAGAGGTTGGAAGCGTCAAGAAAGCTGAAGGAGAGGCCGACCTACAACGTCAACTACAACGACGACCTCAAGAAAGCCAGCCGCGAGGGGAGGAAACCCCTGTGAGTTCATTGGACCGCGTTCAAAAACGAACGGGAAACTGTAAAATTACACTTTGAAGCTTAATCTCTTGAAAAAAATGTCCTTTCTGTGCGAAAAAGTTTCAACGGCTAAAGATAGGGCCAGGTGAAGGTCGCAAAAGACATAATCGCCCAGGTTTTGGAGAGCTCAATTACTGTTGATTTTCATTAGTTTGTCAATTAAGAACACAAATTAGGTTAAAATTTATACTGAAACATAATGACGGCGGTTTGGACATCTCCACATGCGTTTGTTTCAAATGACTGCTCATGGGTTTATTCAGGAACATTCAAATGTTAAAGTTTTATTTTTTCGATAAAGGGAAATTCAAATGCCAGTACTTTTTTTCGCATTTTGTATCCTGTTATGGTTAATATTTATAAAACCTAAATTTTTTAAAGCGAAAATAAAAGGAAAGTAAACAATTTTTTTTACATTTTTGGAATCTACGTCACATTTTGCATTTTGAGCAACCTTTGTATCGCGATTTTTTAGTCACAAAACGTTGTTTACGCCTTCGGCGGCAGTGACGGCTGCCCATTTTTTTTTTGAAGAAAAAAGCGAGCAGGGTTCCTGAGGTCAAAATAAACACCATTCTTTCTTTGGGAAACTAGGCGAAAATCAAATGAAAACGATTGCACATAACATTGGAAGAGTTGATAGCTGTGAAACTTTCAATTTTTAAAACAATTAATTGACCAGAGGATGAAACTACAGAATATTGAAATTTGGAGTTATTTTCACTGTTTGGCGTTAATTTAGATCTCAAAATTGTGAATCGATTGATGTTTGGAGCACTAGGCATAGAAAATGCAAAATATTTTGTATTTCCTGAAACAAAGTGAAATTTTACATGTTGCGCAACGTTTTTACGGCGAATTGTGATGTGTTCGAGGTAAAACCGTCCCAGAAAAAAGTGTTTACGCCATAGGCAGCGGACAGGAATCCACTAAATCCCCATTTTGAAAGCATAAACGTGGAAGGTTGAAGTGTTTGAATGAGAACAGTAATCGACGCATTTGGAGGAACTGAGAGAACGATTATCATTACTACTAAAATTACAAAAAAGTCAAAACTGAATTCCGGACCAACCAAAACAATTGAAAAGTGTTTGCACACAGGCAGTTAGAAAACAAAATATAATATAGAAATATAGTGAAAAATAATTAGAAAACTGTTTTTCAGGATTCCGGAACTCTACCCCCAACCGGTTTCCGCTTTGGAAAATGCCCAGAGCAAAGAAAGCGTCAAATTGCGAGAGGAGCTGAGGAAACTCCACGAAAAGGTGAGAATCAGGTTTAAATGCGCTATTTATGCATTTTGTGGACTTTTTTAAGCATTTCAAAATTTAAGAACATTCAAGAACAAAACAGTTTGTGTAAAATGGTTTCCTATCTGATTCCATTGTTAAATCAAACAAAATAATGATTTCAATTGGGTTTTGTTGAAAAAAAAACTAAATAATTTTTTTTTTCAGATGAAGGGGCTCAAAGTCCCAATCGCAGACTTCACTGAATTGATCGTGAACGCAAAAGATGAGGAGCTGAAGGCGCTCGCGAAGGAAAAAATAGAGACGGGAGGAGAAGAGGCTCCGGAGAAGAAGAAGAAGACGGTATGGTTTGGTGTTTGCACTTAAGAAAATGCATCTTGAAAGACATTTTGAATTTTCTAAAGCATCGATTTAACGATCAGTAAATTCAATAAAAATGGTTTTTTTTTAGGAATTTCAGTTTGATCTTTGCGAGTGAATCACAAAATAAAAATCAACTAAAAATGTGTGAAAATATTGACGCAGAAAGAAAGAAATATTTGTTTAAAATGTAGCAAAGTACTGCAATAAAAAAGATATGAGATGTTTTCTAACCAATAAAAAAGTAAAATCAAAAATTAAAATAAGATAAATCTCTTCCAACTTTTTGTCTAAATAAATGCTTAACCTTTCCAATTGTGCGAATGTATTCGGTAACATTCTAAGTATCTTTTTTCTAAATTAATAAAAAATCACAAAACAAAAAGTCATCGTTTTTGTAATTCGCAGCTGCCGACGGCCGCTTTTTGTATAACATAAAAACCCGTGTTTTTCGCTCTTTCAAGGCACTTCTTGGGGCTAAAAACAGATGGCAAAAAGGTTTGACCGAGCGCGGGGACGAACCCCTAACTCATGTAAAAGTCCGCCAATCTAACCATTACTCCACAGATCGAGCGTGGTGGCCGTGATGAGACCGTCTTATGAACGAAAAGTCACGACAGGCGCACCACTACGTTACTATTTAACAGAGATAACGCCTTATTTGACCAAAAAACGACCTCGAAACTTCGTGAACACCTACAAATTCAAGTCAGACAAGAAATAGACAGAAAAAACACGAATTTGCGGTGAAAAGCAAAACGAATATCACCTACAAAACGAAACATATTGAAAATTCACCCAGCGCTTTGGGTTGTGTGACAGTTCGTAAAATTTGAATAATGGAAGTCAGTTGTGAAATTGAAGAAAACATTGGTTCTTATTCGCAAGTTTCCAGATTTCGGAAAAGATCAGGAATTTCGGGAAATCCAAGAAACCGAAAGACCACCGCATTAAAGAGATGCTGGACGACGTGAAAGAAAAGCTGGATTTGGGAGAGTGGCGGTTTGAAAAAACTGGCCGGAAGTGGGAGATGTAAGTTTCAAAAATTTTTTTGATTTGATGTTGTGAAACTTAGGAAGACCAAAGAAGTCGCTGCCCCCTCTGAACCCGCAGAAGTCAACAACCCAGTGGTTCTCGAAGAAGAGCAAGAGATGGAGTCGGATCACGCTGGAGCAGATTCAGGTGAATCACGAAATTACTCACTCACTAACTCACTCTCCTAATAACATTTTGTTTTTGTTTTCATTTTTTTTCACTTTAAATCGCATTTATTTGTTAAACAAAATGTGAATTTCAAGGTCCGTATCTGCGACGTTCGGTTCGAGCAAGCGAGAAACATCGGAGACTGGGAAGGCCATTGAGTAGGTTTTTGCATAATGTTTTTTAATGTTTGAGTTTTGTTCTTGCTTATGCTTGGAAAATGTGTAGATTAAAAACTGACGACACGATCAAAGCGATTGCCTTTGCCTATTTTTAACATAAAAAAACGAGATATCTCTAAGGAGCGAGCTCTAGCGATACCCATGCGATAAAAAAAATTTATTTGGCCAACTTTGTGAAAATTTTATTTGACCCAAAAACACAATTCTAAAATGGGTCGTGATTGTTTTTTTGCCCGCAAATTATCGCGCGGTCTTCGCGAGAGCTTATCTAAATCCCTAACATTTATACTTTTTTGGAAATCTCTCGTTATTTTGAGCAAGTTTGCCATACATGCCAACTACCGTTTTTGGTAATTAAAAAAAGTTACGACAAAAGAACCGACAAAGTTTTCGTTTTTTAGTGTTTTTTTCTCTCGTTCTTTTTAAACAATTATGGGTCAAATTGCGAGACTAGCCACCTACTGCATTTTTTTTACGGATAATATATCATGAAAATCATATTGAAAACCTCTAAAAAGTTTAGCCATTGTAATCATGTATTCTATTTCAGCAAGGGTTGATCCTCTTGTGCCACTCATGCTTCGAGAACGCCAGAAGCGAAGTCAACGGAGACAAATGGAAAGGATTGAAGCCCGTAGGTTTTTGCACAGTATTTTAATAATGCACCGTTCGAGCCATCTTCTGGTTGTTAAGATTAGAAACTCACGACTAGGGGGGGGGGCTGCGGCCCCCGAGACCCCTGCGTGGTTCAGCATTAACAGCTTCTATTCATAAGGGTCGGTAGTGCTGACTCGCTCACTGCGCTCGCCACCACCTTCTTACAGTTTGAATGGTAGTTAATACCAAATATAATAAGCAGAGCACGCTTTTGAGCTTGTAAGAGGTAGAGTATGCTTTTGTAAATCTACATACCCAGGACGCTTTAACGCGTTTATACTCATACCGCGCCCTCGCGCGATAACCCTATCAATCTCGCGGAAGTGTGGTTTTGGGCTCCAAGAACTCGGTTCATTTTTGTATCTAAACAACGAAACTTGGTCAATAGACGGACATTAGAGTATTTTACATCATCCTTAAGCTACTTGCTCAACTCGGCATTGGTTGCGAAATTCTATTCCCCCAAACAGGTCCATCCGTCAAAAAATAAAATTTTTTAAAACCGTCTTACTAAGAGTATTTTAAATTTGAGGTTCTAATATTGTATGATGAGTATGTATGGGCTATGCACGGAACATCGGACACAATGAGGAATCCCCAATATGTCGGTATACGGGATTTTTGACAAAATTAAACTGCTTAAAGTATAAAACGGTAAATCCAATATCTGTTTCTGTTAAAACAGAAACCTCGGATTCTAAAACTTTTTAGAACACATTTGAATTGCACATTTTAGTGGAAAACGATAAGAGCGATTGCATTTGCCTTTTTTAAAACGAGATATCTCTAAGGAACGAGCTTTAGCGATACCTATATGATAAAAGAAAAATTTATTTGGCCAAAACTTTGTGAACATTTTATTTGACTTAAAATACAATTCTGAAATAAAGGGTCATTTTCGCTTTTTTGCCCCAGGTTATTGCGCGCTCTTCGCCAAGACTCATCTAGACCATTAACATATCTACTTTTTTGGAAAGCTCTCGTTATTTTGAGCAAGTTTGTAATACATGCCAACTACCGTTTTTGGTAATTTAAAAAAAATTAACGACAAAAAAACCGACAAAGAAATTGCGAGACTAGTCACCTATTGCATAGTTTTTCCGGATAATTTGTCATAAGAAAAGTACTCGTATTTTCTATTTTAGTCGCTTTTAAGGCAAAAAGTAACAAAAAAGTTTTGTTAGCTTTTTGTTTTCCTGTTTTTAGTTAAGAAAACGATTAAAACAACAAAAAACACTGAAAATAAAGCACTATTAGTCTTTAACAAAAAAAACTTTTTTGAAATAAAAATATAATTTTTAACTTTTTAAAAAGCGAGAAAAATTGAATATATGAGTTCAACGGTTAAACATATGATGGTAAAACTTGTCAAATAATAGTGGATTTCCGAAAAAACGTGAATTTCAGGGGAGTCCCATCGGAGGGTACGCAACAAACCAGCCGAAGAAGTTCCTCAAAATCCTCCACTGCGACGGTCGCTTCGAAGTCGCCCGAACCAACCCCAAGGGAGAGAGATGGGACGGATGGAACCCCGTAGGTTTTTGCACAGTTTTTTTAAATGGTGCACAGTTCGAGCCTTCGTCTTGCTTCGGGTTGGAATATGTGAAGATTATAAACTCAAGAAAACGATTAGATCGATTGCCTTTGCCTATTTAAAGCGAGAAATCTTTAAGGAGCTAGCTGGAGCGATAGCCATGCGCCACAACAAACTCATCTATACCCTTAGCATACATTCTTTTTTGAAAGCTCACGTCATTTTGAGTGAGTTAAATAGAAGATTTTCTTGCCAACTACCGTTTTTGTAATTAAAAAAAAGTAACGGTAAAAAAACCCCGACAAGTTTTCATTTTTAAGGATTTTCTACACATATAAACAAATGAAGTCATAAAGAAAAATGCGGGTTTTACTGTATTCCATTGAGAGCACTTTTGTTATCGCTGTGCAAACGGAGGCAAAAATTCTCTTAAAGACAGAGCCTAGTCTGCAAATCTAACAAAAAATACTTTTTTAGCTGTCTCGTCGGCTCCCGAGGCTTCCGTCAAGAAGCCACGTCAACGAGTTCGTACTCGTCCCCCTGAGGCTCCTGGCCCTCGTTTGCAGACAGCTTCAGTTCCTCCTCAAGCAGGTAATACTTGCGTTTCCAAAATTGGTTTGAGTATCGCGTGATTTCTAGATTTAAGATAACAATGTGCCCCATAGGTCGTAATCACGAAAACTGAAAAATAATTTTAAAAACCGATTTTTTCAACAATGTCGGTTAATGAATAACTTTTGGGTTCCAATGTTTTAATTTTTAAATTTTTAGATGTTTTCGATGTCAAGCAAAAATGTTAAATAAGTAAATGAATTTGTGTTAATCTTGAATCTGTAGATAAAAATAGCAAACGTTCAGCTGTTTTGCGATTTTTGTGAATATTCAGCTAAAAATTGTATTTAAACAGTGTCGTACAGTACAATCAGTTAAAAACCATGTTTTACAATTAGTAACAATGGTGCATCTGGGTAAACGTTAGACTGTCAATCTGACGAACATGGGGTCCCCACCTATTTTTGGGGAACTTTTTCGATTTTAACGGGACAGTAGGGAACTTTTAGCAGACACAGACAGCGAAAACAAAATTAGCCCTTGAGTTCATTTTTATAACTCATAAACTATTGAAAGACAATTACTCAGCATTTTCTTATTTTACAACTTAAAATTCTAAAATTTCATTGACATCCAGTATCCTCATGTACATTTGAATTCTGTTTTTGTTGGTTAGCAGCACCACGTATTAATCAAAGAGTGCCCCAGCTCTAAGGAGAGAGATCGGTCAAGGCTTTTTGTTTTCCTGTTTTTAGTTAAGAAAACGATTAAAACAACAAAAACACTGAAAATAAAGCTCTATTAGTCTTTAACAAAAAAATGTTTTTAAATAAAAATATAATTTTTAACTTTTTAAAAACTTTGTAAAATTGAATATATGAGTTCAACGGTTAAACATGTAATGTTATATTAGTGGAAACTATTGAAATATTAGTGGATTTCCAAAAAAAACGTGAATTTCAGGGGAGATTCATCAGAGGCTGCGCCGCCAACAAGCCCAAGAAGTTCCCCAAAATCCTCCTCTGCGACGTTCGCCTCGAAGTCGCCCGAACCAACCCCAAGGGAGAGAGATGGGACGGATGGAACCCCGTAGGTTTTTGCACAATTTTTTTAAATGGTGCACAGTTCGAGCCTTCATCTTGCTTCGGTTTGGAAAATGTTAAGAGTAGAAACTCACGAAAACGATTAGAGCGATTTCTTTTGCCTATTTAAAGCGAGATATTTCTAAGGAGCGAACTGTAGCGATAGCCATGCGCCACAAGTATTTGCGAAAACTTTATTCGACCCAAAAATACAATTCTGAAATATTTGGGTCAATATCGATTTTTTGCCCAAGGGTATCGCGCGCGGGTCCGCCTTACTTCGCAAAAACTCATCTAAACCCTTAACATGCATTCTTTTTTAGAAATCTCACGTCATTTTGAGTGAGTTAAAAAAAAGATTAACTTGCCAACTACAGTTTTTGGTAATTTAAAAAAAAGTAACGGTAAAAAACCTGAAAAGTTTTCATTTTTAAGGGTTTTCTAGTTTTGTTTTTACTGTTATGGGACAATTTTGCGAGACTATCTACCTATTGCATCGTTTCTTACGGATAATTTGTAATGGAAGTCATCAAATTTCAATTTAATTCGTTTAAGGAAAAAGTCGCAAAAGAACGTTTTTTGAGATTTTTTGGTGAATAAAACGATTGAAAACAACAAAAAACACTGAAATAAAAGCACTATTTTTCTTAAACGCGAAAAAATTGGTTAAATTTTTTTAAACATGTTTTAGAGATGCTTTAAATGGCACATTATCCATAAAAAACCCGGTCAAGGCTTTTTGTTAAAATTTTGACGGTTTTTTGCCCTTAACACTTACACATGATGAAACACATGTGTTGACAAGTTTTACAAACTTGTGTTAAATGAAAAGACCTTTCTAAAAAGTACTATATTTAAGTGGTGTAGATAAAGTTTGGCCGAGATACCGTAATCCATTTTTTTCTGTGCTTGTAAGGGTGTACTACCCTTACAGATATTCCGTTATTTTAAAATACTATACTATTCTATTGTTAGACAAATACTATTCTATTGATTGTTAAATATATATAACGTCACCCGTGTCACAAAACATGGCTACGTAAAAAAACACAAATTTTGAAGTTGAATAGACTTTGGTTCAAAATTGCCCATTTCAGAAAACCAACAACCCACTCCCCTCAAGCTAGAAAACCATGGGAACGACTGTTGGGTAAATGCTGGCACCAACCTCCTCTTCAACATAGACCCCCTCCGCGACGTTCTCTCGTCTCTCAGCTCAAATGAGGGTAAGTAAAACAATGAATTGCAAATAACGTCTGGCTTTTAGACACTATCATGACGGAACTCGGAAAAATCTTCAGAGGAAAGAACAATGTTCAACATTTTAGGACAAAGTTCGCAGATCTTACTGGTCAACGAGAGGTACCCGAACTGTTGCCAAAGATCATGCCGTTGATCTTGCCTGAGTAAGTATTTCAGCACTAATCAGTAAAATTATCAATACTCTGTCATTTATCAGTGAAACAGTAAAAAAAGCAAATTACGACTATCTGCAAAACTTTTGATTTTTCTGAGACCTGAGGTTTCTAAAGGACTCTTCCTGTTTTCAAACAACTGTGTAACCCACAGAGAGGCAGAATCACACAAAATTTGGCCTGCTAAAAATTGTATTTTCAAAAACTTTTAGGGCAACGTTTTTACAGCGAAAAGTTCATTTTGAGGGGTAAAAGTCGAAAAAATTATTAACGAAATGCGCTTTTTTCAAAATGCGCTTTATTTTCAAAAAGTTCAAGGAACGCGGTAAGGGTTCAGTGTGATCGAAATTAACTTTTGAAAAAAGCATGGACGCATCTTGAAGCGCGGAGCAAGGGTACGCGTTCCGCGCTGTATATAATTCTGGAGCGCTAATGATTGCCGATCCTGTACGTTTTTTGGGAAACTTTTTTAAACCATAAGACTAGATTTTCGCTTTAAAATTTTGCACAATGAGTAAATTTAAACGTAGATTTCGGAATTGCAAATTTATTTTATAATTCACAACGTCTCTAGCTCCAAACATCAATGAATTAAAAAATACCTTTTTTACCTTTTTTTAAAGTTTTAACTACAAACAGTAAATGAACTACAAACAGTAAATGTCCTACCAATTGATAATATGCAAAGAAATTTGAAGCTTTGAACCATTCGGTGTTATGTGCGCGCCGTAGTCAATTCATATTCGGCGCGCACGATGCTGAACATGGAAGAGTGGTGTAGTGGCTAAGTCTGCGGGCACTAGTTTTATCGGTCGGTAGATCAAATTATTGTTCGGGCAACCGTTTGCTTTTGTTGTCAAAAAATACGTATCAAGTTAATTGAAGCATTCTGCAAAAATATTTTAATTAAAAGGTAGAAAATGTGTGCAATTTCTGTGAACGGAAGCATTTCAATAAGAATAAAGTTATTTCCCAGTTAGAAAAAAACATACTACACATTCCTAGAAAACGAATCTCCGTAAAGTTTAAAAAGTGACCATTTTTATATGTTTTTTTCTTATTTTCAGAAGCGTTTTCTAGATTTTGAACCGAGTTCCTTTTTTTAAAACTTGAATCAACATTATTCATATTCAACACATTGATGTTGCTCAAGTATTATTTTGAAAAAGTGAAAAAATAAAAATGCCAAAAGCGGTAAAAAAAGAAACATGAAACGCCATAAAACTGCAGCATGCTCAGTTGTGATTATTTATATTTAAGAGTTGTTGTATTACTGCCCCCTTCAAGGGAAAGTCTTATTGTATTAGGCTGAAAACGTTGATCTAGAAAACCAGAAATCAGAGCTGAAAATGGGCACAAGTACAGACGACTGCTGTCCGTACTTTCTGCCGTGAATTACGAACTAAGCGTCCTTCGTTTACGCGATTCAAATTTTGCTACGTTTTTTCGCCGTGTCTGCCCCTTTTAGCATTGTGACTCCTGTCGTCCAAGCCACATTGAGCCGCCGCTGACACCCGTAGCGGATCGGCGGCGCCGTGGGCAGGGATCTAGCACGCAACCGTAGGCGGCTGGGAATGGAAACCCTTTAAGCAATTTCAAAAACAAACAAAAAAAAATGCGAATCTATAGACATTATGTTGTAGCCCTAGGCAGGGTGTGAAATTACGGAATGTGAAAATACGATCTTCTTGTTTCAGAATTCCGGGAAAGATCGTCGCAGCTAACTGCGGCGATTGTGCAGGCACTCAAGGTGGAAAAGACGCATTGAGCTACGACGACACCCTTCCCTTCTTCACGGTTGACGGAGCTCTACTGCAAGATGTTCTGAAGGAGAATTTCCAAAACTGCTGCGAAGGTTGCAAAAACACCATCAAGAACCCGCAAGGTGATTTTGTATTGCAAATGGGACCAACATCGTTTATTTTAGAAGACCAGTGTATTCTCGTTCGACTTGAAAGCTTGACTCAAGTAGGAGCCCCTGACATTCCCTTCACTTTGGATGACATGGAAATCGGTGAGAATTAAAATGTTCACACTTACCCAGTCACCTCAAATGACATGAAACAGCCATATACAATATTTACATTCCAGTGGCCGGTGGAAGGAAATGGAAGGTGGCAGCCGCCACCGAATTCGTCCACTTCCTCGATGTTGGCAAACATTATAAAAAAGGCCAAGTTAACGGACATTGCAAGTCTTGGTTCTTCAACAAGGACCGCATCGTCGTTGGAAACGACGAAGAAGTCGAATACCCGGATAACGCCAAGGCTCTTCAAAAGTACAATGTTGTACTTTTGAAGCCAGCAGGTTTGTGAATTTCAATTTTTTTTAAACCCAGAAATATCACCTAATCGAAAATATACTGTTGAATCTTGAAAACAAGCAACAGTTTTGTGGCCTAGAATTTTTGACCGGTAAAATTGTCCACATTTTGATTAGATTTTATGTGGCAAAAATAGGCGAAACAGAATTCAAAAATGTTTGAAAAAAAATTATTCTACTGATCTCAGTATGAAAATTCTGTTAACTGTAATTCTAGAAGCCCCCCCCCCTGATTTTGATTCCACTGATTATAACAATAAGAATACTAAAAATGGTTGAAAGACCAGGAAACTCGATGGAAACAGAAAAATCAATGAAAACCAAACAATGTGAGACGTAAACACTGCGGTGCAAAACGAGCCGCATTCAAAACACAACCCCTAGAGCGGGGTAACCTCGGCGTGGCGCCGATATTTGTGCATGCGGCCGAGGGCTTAAGCTTTTGCGATTTTTGCGGATGAGGGGGGTCCTAAAAAGTTTTGGTCCAAATAGATGAAGTGTAGCTAAAAATGTCGCAACTCAAATACAAATAGTCGCAAAAAGAGTATTGAGATTGTAGCATGTGTCATGCAAAAAAATCCAAAAAAACCATTTTTTTTAAATTTTGTACTTTTTTCGTGGGGAAAACATGAATATTTTGCTTTGACTTTAGTTACAAACTTTTTTTATTATAAATATATCTAACTGTTTTTGGAGTTTTTTATATTGACAGTTTTTCATTTTGTTCACGTTGAAGCCAGATATAGAAAAGCCGTTTTGACAGCAATAGGCTGGGCTACAGTAACCCCACCATCCCAAGTCTTTAAAAAATCCTTGTTTTACGTTTGAACAGAAAACTGTCTTTGGGTATGTTCACCCAAATTCAGAAAATCAACCTTCCGTGTTCAAAAGCTCGCGCCTAGTGCGCCAAATCATTCTGCTTCATACCGTTGAAACATGAAAATGCACAAATGAGCTCACAAAGAACAATGTCGGTTTTACTGTAGGTCCTTGAGAGCACTTTTATTATGGCTGTGCAAACGGAGAAAAAAAAATTTTGGCAAAAAACCCACGACACACATCTTTTGAGATATTCACAAAAACCTCTGAGACATTGACTCTAACAAACAGAGGCTAGTCTGCAAATCTAACAAAAAAAATGCTTTTCCAGCTGTCTCGTCCTCTCCCGAGGCCTCCGTCAGTCATGCCGCGCAGAGGCCACGTCAACAAGTGCCTGCAGCTCTTCCTCAAGCAGGTAATACTTGCGCTTCCGAAATTGGTTTGAGTATCGCGTAGAGTAGAGCATGCGGCCAAAGGCCGTTCGTCCAAGCAGGGAAATACCCTAGAGGCGGCCGAAGGCCGCCTTCCCCAGAAAGTAGAAACCCGTGTAGCGGTTTTTTTCTTTCTGATTACAATTATAATCAATTATTTTTCGAAAGTGGAGATAATAAAAGTTTTAAAAGGAGGAAAAACTGGTTGAAAGATCAGGAAACACAATGGAAACAGAAAAATCAATGAGAACCAAACAAACCAAGACGTAAACACTGCGGCGCAAAACATGCCGCATTCAAAACACAACCCCGAGAGTGGTGGTAAACGCGGCGCAGCACCGAATTGTTTATGCGGCCGAAGGAGCAAACTTTGACGCAATTTTTGAAGATGAGGGGGTCCTAAAAAAGTTTTGGTCCAAGCAGATACAATGTAGCTAAAAGCGTCGCAAATCAAATACAAATAGTCGTTAAAAGACTATTGCGATTGTAGCATGTACCAAGCAAAAAAAGTCCAAAAATAACCATTTTTTAAAATTTTGTACTTTTTCGTCTTGAAAACATGAAAATTTTGCTTTGACTTTAGTTACAACCTTTTTTATTATGAAATTATCTAACTTTTTTGTATTGACAGTTTTTCATTTTGTTCACGTTGAAGCGAGATATAGGAAAGCAGTTATGACAGCGATAGTCTGCGCTACAGTAACCCGACCACCCCAAAAACAGCTATAATCGTTTATTTTGGTCACATTAATCATAATCTCTTAGTATCAAGTGATTCCAAAACAAAATCCCCATGTCACAGCCACCTAGAGTCATAAAAATCGTGTCTTATGTTTGAACAGAAAACTCTCTGTGGGTATGATCACCCAAAGGAAAATCATCCCGCCGCGTTCAAACTCTTGCGCTTAGTGCGCCAAATCATGCTTATAGTACAGCAACAAAGCTCTTGCCTGCAAATATGACGACAGAGGTTCGGATCCAAACCGCGACATTATATTCAAAAAGGCAAAAAACTCTCTTAAAGACAGAGCCTAGTCTGCAAATCTAACAAAAAATACTTTTTTAGCTGTTTCGTCGGCTCCCGAGGCTTCCGTCCGTCATGCCGTGCAGAAGCCACGTCAGCAAGTTCCTCAAGAACTTCCTCAGGATGAGGCTGTGTCAGCTCAGCCTCAAGTTCGTCGTCGTTCCAAAGAGGCTCCTCGTCCTCGTGTGCAGATAGCTGCAGCTCCTCCCCAAGCAGGTAATACTTGCGTTTCCAAAATTGGTTTGAGTATCGCCTGATTTCTAGATTTAAGATAACAATGTGCCCCATAGGTGGTATTAA
Organism: Oscheius sp. G VE-2021; assembly: GCA_022343465.1. Lineage (NCBI taxonomy): Eukaryota > Metazoa > Nematoda > Chromadorea > Rhabditida > Rhabditidae > Oscheius > Oscheius sp. G VE-2021. Next base: position 1,123,220 of record JAJQXH010000050.1, read on the forward strand.
AGATTTCTCGATATCGGTTTTTTGTCTATATCGATTTTTGAACTGTAATGACGTAATCGTCAATTTTCTATAACTCACTTTAGTGAAAAGCAAAGTTAATAAAAATGGCGTGGAAATGCCCGAGCTCTAAGGAGAGAGACCGGTCCAGCTGTGCAAAGGCCTTGAATTTGCATGAGCCTCAAAAATTCCATGGGGTACATTTAATTCATCAGGGGCCAAAGGCCACCGGTCCAATTGGAGCTGGGGATCTTTGTGCCGGACGAAGGCCGCCCGTCCAAGCGGCTGAAAGCAGCCCAATCAAGGCCGCCCTTCCCAACGGCCGAAGGCCCTCCATCTAAACGACCGAAGGCTGCACAATCAAGCGGCCAAAGGCCGCCAAATCAAACCGCCAACGGCCCCCATTCAAGCGGCCAAAGGCTGCTCGTCCAGGAAGCTGAAGGCGCCGCCCATCTAAGCGGCCGAGAGCGCTTAATCATGCGGCCAAAGGCCGCCTCTCTAAGCCGCCCATCTAAGTGGCCGAGAGCGCTTAATCATGCGGCCGTTCGATCAAGCAGGGAATACCTCAGAAAGCTGGAAGCTGTTGGAAAAAATGTTTTAGGGTCAAACTTTCTATTTACATAGCATTTTTAAGAAAATATTAATACCAAAATTGAAAATGATGTAAATTTATTAAAATATCCTTAAAAATTAAAAAAAATGACCCTAAATTTAACTTTTTACTTGAAGTGTCCCGTTTCCAAATTTTATTCTTAAATCATATCTCACTTTTATTTTACAGAAATGGCTTACCATTTGAATATCAATTTCCTTTTTTCAGCTGCAGCCCAAGTTGCCCCTGTTCCTGCCCCTGCCTCTGCTCCTGCTCCTGCGGTTTCCGTGCCTCGAGTGGTCAAGGCCGTCCCTCAGACATACGACCGTTGGTTTTATCATCATTTTCCTTCTTCAATTTTTCTAATAACGAAATACCTATATTTTAGACACCACGGTTTTCACGGACATGAACGACACCGCCAAGTACTTTGAGGCAAATCCCCATGCCCTTTCAAGATTAGTGAGACCGACGCCAAAGAAAAATCCCTTCAGAAATGAGCCCGAATTCCTGAAGTGGCTTGCTGGACTTAAAATGGGGCCGGGTGAAGTGAGTTTTTCGTTATTCACTACTGGAACACACATACACATACACACATGTATACATACACACACGCAGTGACCGAAAAACTTTAACAAAACAATTTGCTTACAGGTGAGGTGCTACAAGAAAGGGGATATGGCCAACTATGTGCCGAGCAAAAAGACGATGAGGGGCAGTGACTTTGGTAAGGACGGGAGCATGAGGTACAACCTCCTGACTCGGTTCCTCTATAACAAGAAGGAGCAGGCGGAGTTCAACAAGCTCATTGATGACTCCAACTTCCCAGGAATAGTCAATGACGGATGGTGAGTCCAAATAATTCCTTAACATTGCGCACAGCGCATAGCGCTGGGCCTTGGTTTGCAGCCTAGAATGGCAATGTCTCCAGTCGGGTGATTACGGTTTTGTTACGGGCGAACGGATAAAGCTACGATCGCTAAACTTTGGCAGATGTTCGGGATTATTGATAGCTCGGTAGGCGCCAATTTTCACCCAAATCGGGAAACAAATAAGCAAACGCGAGCAAAACCCCGCGTTTTAATAGGCTGCGCCCCCATGGTGTAATGGTGCACTCATTAGACTCTAAATCTCGCGACCCGCGTTCGAATTTCGCTTTAGGGAATCTTTTTTTCTTGTTAACAGAAAACGTTTCCACTTAGTTTTAAGTGTAACTTTTGAGAGAGAGAGAGAGAGAGAGAGCATAGCAACCGATTGGATACTCGCGCCGGTAATTCATTGAATTACACGGCGTCGTCTTTCGGAATAAAAAGCAAAAAAGAATGAGGTGTCGATATCTTGATTAATTGTGCAAGATTGCGGCTTCAATTTTGGGAGTTTATATAATAAGTGGAATGTTTGTTTTTGTAAATTGCTTTTATTATTCAAAGAACAACCTAAAATAGAGAACTATCCATATGTGTAAAAAAGAGAATGGCCAAATAGTTAGGGGTGTTTTATTTGCCATTTTCTAAGAGATCAATAGATTGTTTATTAGGCGAAATTTTCAAAAACACCAAAACCACCTCTGGCACAGTATATTCATATTAGGCCGAAAAGATGGTATGAAAAAAAAAGTTCAGGTAACATAATGCACCAGTCTAACTGTTGTATTGTTCTCTTTTTATAGGATGATGAATAAAACCACCCTACCTTTTTTGCGATTCGCTTTTTCACACCTATGAAAAATCACTGAATTTTCATTAAGGGCGCTGGTTGCTTCGGACAAAGACGTCCAAACAGTGGCCCATTCGGACCTGGGTGGCGGAGCGCCCACAATGAGCATCATCCAGGTAACTTTCTTATTATTTAAAAAAAACACAATTTGTATATTTTAGGGAGAGAAGAAATGGTACCTCCTGCCACCAACACCCGAGAACAGGAAGCTCATCGAGGAGCAGACGGACATCAGGAACGTCAAGGGTGTGGTGAGTTATGCTTTTGTTAACAGAATTTTGTTTCATAAATAAAACAAATTAAAATTCGATGAGTGCGGGGTTCGTTTCCTCCGTTAAATCCGTTAAATCCAAATTCTAACATTTAAATTGCTATAGCTGCTAATTATTCGAAAGCTGCTAAAAATGAATAATAATTTATGCCTTTGTTGAAATATTAATTTGTTGATCCAAAAAGATTTTTTTTTTGCAGGTCGTCGTCACACAGAGAGCTGGGGAAACCATCTTCTTGAGGCCAGGGACGATCCATCACGTCGTCACCACTGAGAACACCGTGGGTATTGGCACGTGCATCTACTACCCCAACCTCATGAAGGAGCACCTGGCCGATGCAGCGGCGACGATGGAGTTGGTCATGTTTTTTGCGTAAATATAATTGTTTTTCTAGGGGAAGACGCGGAGACGCGGTAATTGATGCGCCAGGCGCCACGGAACTCCCAGCTTTGGTAAGTTCTGATGTCTTAGAGAATCGGGACATACACCACATCCAAACACACGCACACATGGCCACACACACATACTTACAAACACAAAGCACACATACTCTCTCACACAAACACAGATACACACACCAACAAAACACACATACACACATACAAACACATGCGTACACACGCGCACGCGCAAAACACATACACACAGTCGCATAAGCAACACACATACCACACACACTCACATACACACATCCAAGCACATTCAAAGACACACGCGCGCGCATAAACACAGACTCACAATCTTAAAATAATAAGAAATTTATCCTAATAATTGCGTTTAAAGCCATTTTAAATGTATTCATCAGTCCCTAAATTTATTTTTATTTCCACTTAACCATCAGTAGTCCCCAAATTTATTTTTAAATAAAACACTAAAACACCTTAACTGGATTAAAACACCTTAACTGGAGCTCAACTGACACATACTCTTGAATTACAATACAATAACTTGATTTTAAGAACAACAAGTTTTTTGACGTCTCTAAGTTCTTGAAAAAAATTGGGTACAAACCGATTTCTCCTAGGTTTCTTTAAAAATTTTTTAACAAAAACGGTTTAAACATTTATATCCACAAAAAGCAAATTTTAGCAGATGAATAAATGTTAACTTTAAAACAACAAAGATGCAAATTCTTGAACATTTGATGCAAAAAACCATTGTTAATTGTTTTTTAAAAACATCAGATCTATCTTTTTTTAGCATATCACGGACCCCTTCTACGAGGGAATGTTCTTGTATGCTGGCGTGAAGCTTCTGAATAGCCGCTGGAAGAGTGCGGTTAAGCCGCTAGCTAAGAAAGTTTACGAACTGCTCAACTCTAAGGAAGTTAAAGGAAGCCTGAAGGAGCATTCGTGGACCCATGCATTTGACATCGGGCAGCTGAAGCAGAAGCTGCGCGATAAAGGTTTGTTTAAAAAACCCGTAAACACTAAATGAAATTTACAGGGGTCAAATTTCCACCCGCGCAAGATCTCTCCGAGAGCCCTGAAGACGCCTTCAACTGTCTCCATGTGGCAACCTCTGCTTACACAAGAAACAACCTCGACGGTTTTGGACAAACTGTTATGTTTGAGGATCAACCGCGCAAGGTATAAAATGTTCAAAATAAACTATTTTTATCAAATTTTTCAGACAACTCTGAAATTGGGGACTACGAGAAATTCACAGGTTCTGGCAGCGATGATTGCGATGTATCCGGATGAAGGTGGGTTGTGCACGAAAAATAGTTTGATTCACAAACATACATACTCACGATTGAAAACGGTCACGCACACATACGAAACACACACATGCATACCAGCATAGACACACACGCGCAAAAACACATTGTACCCAGCACGGAGCGCTGGGTAGATTTGTTTTCAAATCGGCCGTTTACAAACTCTTTTTCGAGGTTTTTCCAGCGCCGCGTTTTCATATTTATATTTTTTTCATATTGTTTTGTTGTTTTATCGGCGATATTCTTACTCAGCGCTTGAAGACGCGTCGATTGCTTTTTTCACAAGTTAATTTGGACGATGTTGAACCCTTTGCGCGTTCTAGCGCACTTTCAAAAAATGACCGCCGTTCCTGTCCGCCGCCGGTGTCCGCCAGCGTCCACTGGTGTTAACAATTTTTCGGGAACGACTTTTACCCCCTCAAAATGCATTTTTCGCTGCAAAAATGTTGCCCAATAGGTAAATTTTGACGTAGATTCCGGAAATGCAATAATATTTTATACTTTCGAACATCAAATGCTCCAAACAACAATCGATAAACAATTTTGAGTTCACAGTTTGTTCAGAACATACGTAATCATAATCCAAGGTCACATTCTTGTTTAATATATCGTCCACCATCTACTAGAAACGATGCAGTATGGATTCGGCTGCTGTGAACCCTCCCCACGTTACGCGCGCCCGTAAAACAGACGCATGCTAATTAAGAGCTTGCGCCGCGGTATTCAGTGTGCGAAGGTAGTGTAGTGGTGGAGATGATAGACTGGCGCCTGAATGATGCTGGTTCGAATCCGCGTTTGTGTTATCATTTTGCTTTTTTGCAAATACATCAGAATCGACTAACCCCGAGGGCTCGTAGTTGTAAAATAATTATCTTTTAATTAGAAAGATAGAAAGTGTATACAATATGTGTGAAAAGACTACCGTATAAAAGTAAGATTTGTCGAATGTAGAAAAGTGCTTCAATAAAAAATGCTATTTCCAAATAAGCAGAAACCGCTTGATTTGAAATTCTTGAAAACGAATCTCCGCAAACATAAAATGATAAACATAGTTTCACTTATATATTTGAATGAGGAAAATTACAAAATATTTTGATTTTATTTCGTTTGCGGAGATTCGTTTTCAATGATTTACAATCAAGCGGTTTTTTTCTTATTTGGAAATAGCATTTTTTATTAAAACACTTTTCTACACTCGACAAATCTTACTTTTATACGGTAGTCTTTTCACACATATCCACATGGTGTCACAAACACACACACACATAGACACATGCACAGCAGACACATACGCAAACACCCCTACACACGCACACGCACATATACACAGACACAATAACAAAGACACTGACACACTAACACACATACATGCATGCAAAGAAGCAAACACACATTTACACAAACAAACTCACACACATGCATAAACATAAACTCACAAACAGACACACACAAACACAAACTAAGGCACACACACATACAAACTCACAGACACACATAGACACGCAAACATTTGCTAACCCACACACATAAACACACAAACATGTACTTATACACACGCATACACGTAGACACAAACAAAACATACATCCACACAGATGCACGTGTACGCACAAAAGAGTAATCACAGAGGCGTACACATACCCATTCACAATAACACACACACTCACACACACTCACACGTGCATACAAACAGCCACCGACTCACAAGCACATGCACACAAAGTTCGTTTCACACATACAAATTCAACCAACTGAAGTACAATTCATTCAACTATTCTTTTCAGATACTTCAGCTGCCCAGCCTCGCGAGAGAACCCAGGTCAAGACCAAAGTGGCAATACACCGTGCTGTTTCCAAAGCGCCAAAACCCCGTGATGTTTCCACAGGTGAAAGACGCCGAAGCCGTCGCCTCGCCCAAAATGGTATGGTTGCCCTTTGGAAATTAATCATGAATTAACAATGATTTTAAACCAGTATCCACATGTTTTGTGACAAAACAACACCGCAACAACCTTTTGCCATTTTATTCCTAGAACTGCGGCAACTGTCATTTTATTATTTTCCCAATTTGCAATGAAAAAGTCAACTGAATAGTTCAAAAGGAACTCTTTTGAAAGGGAAATCACAAAAAAATCCACAGTTTAAAAGGTTTTTTGTTTCAAACACAAAACCGTTTACATCTATTGTTATACCCAGGGTGATTTGTTTTCAAATCGCCCGGTTGCAAACTTTTTTCTAGTTTCCAGCGCAGGGATTATTCAAGTTTTTGTTGTTTTGGTAGTGATATGCTTTCTCGGCGCTTCACGACGCATCGATCGCTTTTTTTCAAAAGTGAATTTCGACCAGGTGGAACCCTCCCCGTGTCCTAGCGCACTTTCAAAAAATGGGCGCCGTTCTTGTCCGCTGCCGCCGTAAACAACTTTTCGGGAACTGTTTTTTGCCTTCAAAGCGCTCGAAATTGCTCAAAAATACTTGCATTGAAGCAATTTTTGAGTATGTTTCGGAACTCCCATAATGAGTTAATAATATTGCCATCTACATGCCGAACAAAATGTTTTTGTAATAAATGTAAATATGGGCCTGCCGAGTTCATAAATATTCCGCAACAAGGCAGCCGTGATCACTTGATGGTGCAGTGGCTAAGCTGTTGGACTGTGGCGTGATAACTCATTGGTTCGATCCCCTCTCTGTGAAAACATTTTTGCTTACTATTTTTAAAAAAAGATGCTTTTTTTGGTCAAAACATTTGAATCGAGCTGACGTTTGGCACTTGTATAGCACACTTGTATCTTCTACTTTAAATTTAGGAAGTGTACCCAATATGTGTAAATAGAACTAACGTATAGAAGTAAGAGATTCGTTCGGAATGTAGGAAAGTAATTCAGTTAGAAAATACAATTTTCAAATAAGAAAAACAACTTGATTCTAAACCCTTGAAAACGAACCTCCCGTAAAAAAAACTAAATATCCTGCTATTGTCAATTATATGACCATTTTGCTTATTTGTCTGTGGGAGATTGGTTTTCAAGGTTTTAGAAACAAGTTTTTTTTCTTATAAATAACTTTTTCTTTTTTTCTTATTATCATAAGCTTTTCAGAAGGATCGGTAGTGGCTCCTGAAGTTCCCTCCCCCCAGTTGAATGAAGCCGAAGCCGTCGCTCAACCTGACATTGGTAAGAAAATTTTCATAAAGAACGGCAGAGGTAACTTCAACTGTTGTTTTTTATCCGAACTCTTTTATTCTATTTCGTAATTTCAATTTTCAGGAGAAATTGAAGAAGAAATAGAACTCCTCCCTGTTCTTCCCGTATTCACCCAGGAACAGCAAGAACGCCTCAGGGCTCTGAAACAACGTGAGTAGTTAAACAGCAGAAATACAGACATACAGGCACACATGCACACACATTTATACACACATATTCAAACGCACGCACACTAATAGAAACGAAGTAACACAGACACCCAGACACACATACACACATTCAAACATGCAGACACCTAAATACATAGATAGACAGTTCAACAAAAACACGGAAACACTGCCACACATGCAATCATACATACAACCAATCAGACAGACATACAGATATACGTATAGAGACACACAACCGACATCCACACATCCACCACACATGTACACATACACACACACACACATACACGCACAGAGAAATACAGACACACAGATCAAAAGACACAAAGCCCGGCAGACGCACACAGACACACATACACACAGACACACACGCATAAATACACGTACATATACAAACATACACAGATACACACACATGCACACATGTACGGTTACATACGTACAAGCACAGGCTAATATATGGGCATCCGAAGTTACACAGAAACACTGACACACATACACACACTCGTTGCCTTATTTTTAAACATCACGTCGTTCAGGTACGACAAACCGGCCAGTTACGCCTTCTGTGGCAGCTCCATCTGCTGTGCCTCGCTCTCAAGTATCTGGTAAGCGAAACTGTTAAAAAAAACACTGTCTTTAAGGTTTTTAGTATTAAAGTTTGCGTTATTTGTTGTATAAATTTTCCTTTTTCAGATCTCTTGATGGAAATGGAGGAATTGGCGGTGCCGGACAGGATGGAAGTCGACGAGGAAAGCGGAGGTTGGTTTAACAGCTCTTTTTGTGGTTACGCGAGCGTACACACACACACACACTTACCGATACTTGAACACACAACACACACACAAGTCACATATCTATAAAACATGCACACGTACACATTCGCACATGCACACACAAGCGCGTGCATACACATAGGCGCTCTACTATTTACCTCTTGGGAGAATAAATAAAATATTCACTTTTCAGATTTGGGCCTAGCCATCACGAGGATGGGCGGAATGAGGTTGGCGCAGGAAGGTTCTTCAACTGGTAAGTATAATTTTTACCATTTCACACACATACACACACAAACACACACAAACACAACACATAGATATACATTCAAAACAAGTTGTACTTTTTGACTGATTTCATGAAGCGTATTTTCAGCCCAGCCATCTGAAGATCAACAGATGATGCAAGAGGAAGAGCCTCGTCCCGTTTCCAAGAGGTAAATCGATTCTTAAAATTTTGCACAGGTTTTGAGGTCTTCGAGTAGCTCTTCGAATAGTTTTTCGGCTTGCTAAGGTTCTCTCTCTCTCTCTCTCTCTCTCTCTCTCTCTCTCTCTTTCTCTCTCTCTATATCTCTTTCTCTTTCTCTATCTCTCTCTCTTTCTCTTTCTTTATCTCTATCTCTCTCTCTCTCTCTCCATCTCTCTCACTCTTTCTTTCTTACTCTCTCTCTGTCTTTCTCTCCTTATATCACTCTCTCTCTCTTTCGCATTCTCTTTCTCTCTCTTTTTCCTTATCAACCTCTTTCTTGTTCTCTCTCTCACTTTCTCTCTCTCTCTCTCTCTCTCTCTCTATCTCTATCTCTCTCTTTCTCTTTCTCTCTTTCATTATCACTCTCTCGCTCTCTCTTGTTCTCTCTCTCTCTCTCTCTCTCTCTCTCTCTCTCTCTCTCTCTCGGGGTATCTCAGAGCGAGTATTTTAAATAAGTCTAAATTCAATTATGGAAATAGGTAGTGTGCGCTCGCTTTGTTTATTTTCATTTGGCTTTGAAGCCACATTAAAAGAAAAAAAGAAGAAAACCACACTACAATTTTCGCGAAATTAAGTGGTAGTTTAATTTTTAAACTTGCCAATGGGATTTCCAGCGGCTGGATTCGAACCCTCGACGCGAGATTTGGAGTCTAATGCGTTATCCTTTACACCAAAAATGCGCCGCACTGCCAGTGAAAAATTCATTTTTTCCCCGAAAGATAAAAACACTTATGGTTACGACTATTGAAATTATTAACCAAACTTTTTTCAGAGCAATTAGCCGTAGTCCTGGAACGCAGCTGGTTAACGCAGCCAAACGAGTGAAGGAGGAGGTGGTGGAGAAAGAAGAGGAAGAAGAGGAAGACGAGGAAGACGAGGACGACTGGGAAGAAGACTCAGTACAAATAATAAGAGTTGTGCTTTCTAAGGCAGCGGAGGAAAGGCTGAAAGACGAACGCTGCATTGAATCCTTGCTGGAACAGATGAATTTGCTCAACTTCAGGTACCACTATTTTTGGTTTTAACATAATGATAAACATTTCAGGACGGAAGGAGAAGGTCCGGAAGATGTGGCTCTGGAACTGTTGATGCAAAAGCTGAAGGTTGACGGTCTGCCTGCCATCCGGAAAATGATGAGAAGAAAAGAACAGCCCGAAGGCACGCGAAGGATTGATTTCCTCTTCGACCAAATGATCGATGCCCTTGGCGAGGAGGCACTGAAGCAATGCGAGGCTTCTTTAACAATCGAAGCTCCCGATTGCACCACGGAGTGCCCCAAACCACCGTCTCGCCGTCCAGTGCACGCCATCGACCTGAGAGGATCCACAAAGTCGACCATTCAAGAAGCGATGAACGAAGTCTGCTCCCAAGAAGCTGCATGTGGACATCGACAAAGGACTGTCGTGTCTCACGAAGGTGATTTGGAAAACTGCTTTCAAAAAAAAGAAGTTTAGACAGTCAGTTCATCTTCTTGAAGAAGGAGGAGGGGCATGCCTTCACTGACTTCGATAAGGATATTACCAGGCCTGTTCCTAACAGAGGAGATGTCGGTGAGTGAGCCGGAAAATATTGTATCTCGGTCTCTCTAGCTGTTTTTTTTGTTCTCTCGCTTCATATGTTTGTCCGTCTCTCTCCCCCTCACTCCCTCTGCCTCTTTGTGTACTTTTCTCTTAAGTCTAGCTGCCTCTCTGACACTGTGTACCTGTCTGTGTGTTGTCGCCTTTCGCCTTCGCTCGGTCTTTTTCTCACTCTGTATCTCTGGCTATGTGGGTCGCCAGTCAACATCTCTTTACTCTCTCTCTCTCTCTCTCACTCTCTCTCCCTCTCTCTCTCTCTCTCTCTCTCTCTCTTTCTATCTGTTTCTGTGATTTTTCTCTCGCCGTCGCTCGGTCCTTCTGTGACTCTGTATCTCTGTTTCTGTGGGTCTCTGCTTGTCAACATCTCTCTCTCTTTCTTTCTCTCTCTCTTTCTCTCTCTTTCTCTCTTTCTCTCTCTCTTTCTCTCTCTCTTTTTGTCCTCTCTTTTCTGACTTCTAATTTTTGGTTTGTGGTTTTAGGCGTCATAATCTCTTAGTCCCTCTTTCTTTCTCTCTGCCTCCCCTGTTTTTATGCGTCCCTGCCTCTTTGTTTCGTTTTTTTTTGTTCTCGCTGTCCCTATGAGTTTGCATGTCTCTATCCCTTTGTTTTTTCACTCTCGCCGTCGCCCGTTTTTTTGTGAATCTGTGTTTCTGTTTTTGTGTGTCTCTGCCTGTCAACATCTCTCTCTTTTTCTTTCTTTCACTCATTCTCTCTCACTCTTTCTTTCTATCAGTCAAGACTGACGTTAACCTAAATGGAAAATTGCTTTCAACAAAAACTATTTGTTCAGAGTTCAATGGCGTCAAGTGGGAGTTTGCGGCAGGCACAAACGCTCCAACGTATTCATACACTATTACGAATATCGATGATAGATTTGGCAAGTGGAGATGCTACGATAGCGGGCTGTATCACGGATCAACCCCCTTCCAGCTTATGCTGATGAAGAAGATGACGCCGGAGAGGGAGAAGGAGCGGGAGAAGCAGATGGAGGAGGAGGCCGCCGTCATCGAGCTCAGTAGTGACAGCGATGACGATGTGCAGATGCTTAACTAGGGTTTGATAATCGTTTTATATCTGTGATTTATCTAGCTGGTCATTTTTCTTTCTCTATTTGTGATAATTGTCTGTGATTTGTCTGTGATTTGCTTAACGGGTTTTGCTACTTTGTTTTGTTATAGCTATATTGTTATTGTTATGTTTCGTATTTTCAAATATATATTTTTTATCTCAGATTTTCAGCACAACATTCAAAATCAAGGTCGGGTTATTTTCCTCGCTGAATTGCAAAAACATTCAAGCAGTTTGGTACCATTTGACTAGTTTAGCTAAATTAACCTTTAACTTTGAGTCCTTATGAAAAGTTTTCTTAAAATAATTTACTTAAAAGCCCAAGCACGCGGAATTGAGAAAGAAAAATATGCGAGTGATTAAATAAAAATGTTGGATGCAAGATTTTTGTTTATCTGGGTTTTAACAATAGCCATTCTTTAAAAAAATTTCATGCAAATGCGATTGAAATGGTTGGAAACTACTAAAACCACACACAAACAAGATTATTTATCAGGTTTACGACAATGAAAATAACAAGTTCAATTCAAATTTCACATGTGTCTGTCCACAGAAACCTGTTGCCCGTTTGCTCCTCCAACAGCATCCACGTCTGCGTTGAAATAGTGGTCGAACTGGCAGAAGTACGTGGACATGGTCTTGCTGGAGTGCCACTGGCCAGCCCAGCTGCAATCTCCGCTTGCCGGCCTGAAAATGAGAAGATAAAAGGGTATTACCAGCCCATAAATTGCTATAAAACATGATTGATTTTTGATTCAAACTGTGTTCTTAATAAGAAAATCACCTTTTTTATGTATTCTTAAAAATTGGTTTTATATTTCTCTTTGAAAAATGGATTTATAATTCATACGCGTCTGAAAACAGTTATTTTTAAGCGAAACCCCGAAATAGTTTTCCCAAACGGCTCCAGATTTCTTATTTTGCCCTTTTCAACCCTTTCGTTAGTGATAAGGGGTCCATACCGCGTTTTGGACTCTGAGCGGGTTCATCCACAAGAGGGCAGTTCGGTTCTCACTCCGCCAGTTCTTGAAGAAACCGGAAAAAGAAGGAGAACAACGCCAACCCCTTCATCAACCAACATCTTTACGCTGGTAGGTTTACTGTGCTGAAAAATGTAGGAATTTGAGAAAAAGAGAAAAAAAAAGAGTTTTATAATGATGAAATGACAGTAAAACAAGTTTTACTTCGTTCAATTCTGAAAAACAGGTAGCATTGTCCAAATAGCGCCATTTGTCCGTTCAGATTTTTCATAAGATTTCGTTAATAATTGGGAAAGAACACATTTCAAACGTTTGAACAAAAAAGAAAAAAAACATAAGCGAACCTAATGGTTCATTTTTAGTCTTGTTGAGCGCTCTCGGCGGGCTTTTCAAAAAAATGTTTAGAGTCCTTCTGCCATCCTCTATGAGGAGCCCGTTTCGCACCACGGGGAGGCGGACTGACTTGCGAAACATTGTTAATGAAACGATCTAAACAAGCAAGTGCAGATCGGCTTCCCACTCTGACTACCCCTATCCGCGGCGCCGCTTTCATACGGGGGTCAATGGCAGAGTTTTGTGCCGGCCGGTTGACCTCAGGCAATTAGCCAGGCAGCGCGGCGGCCCTTTATAAGAGGGGTGATAGCGCAACACCAACGTGGCCAAATGGTGCAATGGCAAGACGTTGGATTGCCAAGCTGAAGGTGGCAGGTTCGGTTCTTAACTAGTGCAATCTTTTGCATTTTGTTTTTCAAACATGAAAACGTGTAATGGGAAAGGGAAAATGCCTAAAATTCACTAAAGAATAAATTTTAGTCGAATTCTTACTCCAAATTGCCCAATCAAAAAGCTCTCTCGTCACTTTTTAGAACTTTCGTTTCATCTAAATAAGGGGAAACTTGAAACTTCTTCAGAATGTCTTCTGTTGACCACTAATTTCGGTGTTAATTTCGCCCTTTTCCATGTGTTCGCGTTACCCTGTGTATTCTATCTGTTCCTGTTTCTAAATGCCTTTGAAGAGGTCGCTCAGTGTTTCCCATTTCCTCAGCTCTTGAAGAATTAGCTTTTTGTGCGCTTCCGCCCCCCATATACATCTGATTGCGAAAGTTATGGCAGCTGGACAGTCGCCCAGAGCCCCTACCCTTTGTTCTCGGTCGATCGATTGTGCGCTCTGTCCCCCGATGATCTCTCACATGACAAGTACGGCATTAGGGGGATCTTGCTCATTTCTCTGGAATTACCCACTTGCAAACAAATAGCCTTGTTTATTCCAAAAAGGTCATCTCCACAGCTGGAATGTAAAAAGTGCCGCCACAGCTGGGGACTGTCTCGTGACGCGAAAACAATAACTACCAGCTCCTCGGGGACGCATTAGTGTACTTTATAAAATTTAACATGTTCTGAAGTGAAGAATCTTTGAAAGCTTCTATATCAAGACCACTGCGTATTCCCGTCGTCTATTTAATAATAATCATGTTGACTCAGTCGCAATAGACTATTTCTTTTAACAGAATAATTCTTTTTTACATTAGAAACCAATGTACTTTTTCACGCCGAAACCCAAAGCAGCAATTATAACTGAATTTTTAAGGCTCCCCCCGAGCGAGGAGCCTTAAAAATTTAATTAAAGATCGGGTTTCTCTAACTGAGTTTGGTATTCACTGTTTCTTTCACCCTCTCTCTTTCTCCCTGTACCTCTATTTATCTTTTTCCCTCTTTCTCTATGTTTTCCCGTTGATTCTTTTTTCTCAATCGCGCTCTCTTTCCTTTCTCTTTCTCTCTCTCTCTTTTCTCTCTCTCTCTCTCTTTCTCTCTCTCTCTCTCTCTCTCTCTGTCACTCTCCTTCTCTCTTTCACTCTCTCTGGCACTCACCCGTTTTTGTCTTTTTTTGCTTTTCGTGCCTTTCACCTATATACTGTTACTTTGGTTTGTTATATAATTATATGCAATCGATAGGATGGGGCTGATTTGCTTCTTTTGCGGCGGCCAGAAGAAAGCAGTGGATGGCCCTTCACTCGACCTCGGCAGCATGTCTATGCCATCGGCAGTCGCACTATGAGAAAAGGAGTAAAACCGAGACTTTTGTAACGCCTAAGACATTCTTCTCTAGAAGTCACATTTGACCGTCTTGTCTTTAAACTTGTCTTGTCTGGTTTTCTCTGCCTGCCTTTCTAAGCTACCTTATGTCACCCTGCTAGCTTTCTCTTCCCCAGCGCCTGGTTCTCTGTCTTCCCCGCTCACTCTCCGAACATTCCACACCGTGTTTTCATCCTGAATTCCCTCAGTTACAGTAATCCATGCGCGCCCCGCCTCCCGGGTGGTCCAATTGCGGGTGGTCCAGACAATTGCGGCCGCAGGCAGTCTATTTCTCAATTCACAGATCTACACTGTTTTTATCGTCAAACCCCTCGAACGATCAATTTCCACAGTTTCATCAAATGACGTTAATTTTATTTTCCATCGTGGAGAAGGGCACTCATTGCGAAACATTCCCTCTTTGTCGATTGAATGCCCCGCCTCTCTTCGATCCGGAAGACACGCAACTGTGCGCCGGTCAGCAGCTGGCTGGATGAATATCGATTGCGCACCCTATGTCACTTATTACCCATCCCCTAAAATCACAAAATGGGTTAATCACATTCGTCTCTGTTTACCTACCTGGCATCGTTTTGGCAAGCAAATTTAAAAGACTGTAGTTAACGCTACCATCCTTAGCAGTGTCACCTGTTGTACTGATTTCCATCAATGTTTTTGAATTACCCACTAATCAAGAGAATCACACTGTTTAGATTTACTAAAACATGTAATCATCTCATTTTTTATCTAATTAATTTAATTAAGTTTAAGCCTATTTTGTTTCTCTCTCTCGTTCGTTCTTTCTCGACTTCTGTCTCTCTGTCTCTTTCTTTCTCTTTCTCTCTCTCTCTTCTGTCTCTATCTTTCTTTCCTGACTATCTCTCTCTTTCTATCTTTTTCTATCTTTTTGTATAACGCGATCAGGGCGCCCATCCGTATTCGGTTACCAACAGGCGCGCAAAAGTTTACAGTAGGACAAGTGTCTCGTGGAGACGGTTACGTAACCGAGTACCTCATTCGCGCACGTTTCAGATTTCTGCACCGGCTGTCCTGGGTCGTTCCGAGAAAGTTCAAAACAACAAAATAGGTGCGGTTTGTATTTAACGCCTATTTCTCTTTCTCTCCCTCCCTCTCTCTCTCTCGCTGGTAACCGACAATGTTTATTTGGGCTTTACAAGGCGCCTAATGAAGACAGCTGTAAAGATCAACGCTTTGCCGTTGAGCAATAGCCGACCTCGTCATTCGGATCGTAAACAGTCGATATCCTCACTTGGCAGCCAGCCGCCACTGTCTCGCGTCGCGCAAGCCACTGACAGAAAGCCACTGCCCTTTGCACCGTTCGTTATTGCCTTTGATGTTCCAACTAGGTCATCGTCTGGTGACCATGCATGGATGGGAAACTTGTTACCTATTCCTACCATGTCAAGTGTAGAAGATTCTCTGTCTCCGTACTCTCCGTCTCTGTGTTACTCTCTCTCTTTTTCTCTTTCTCTCTCTCTTTCTCTCTCTCTCTCTCTCTCTCTCTCTCTCTCTTTCCTTCTCTCTCGCTCGCTCTCTTTCTCCTCCCCCATCTAGCTTATGTCCCGTTATTATTTCTCGAAGATTAGAACAAGTAGAAGATCTGTGGTACACTCCGTCTATGTCTCTTTCTCTGTCTCTCTCTCGTTTTCCTCTTCCTCTCTAACCCGGTTCACTCTCCTCAATTGCACTTTTCAAAATGTCACCCCTCCAGAAACAGCGGCCGAAACTGTTTAGACAAAGACCACCGGTTCGAAAATGACTCAGACGAGGGGATCGGCCGCGTCCCCCCTCCTCCGGCCGTCGCCGCCCCTCCGTCCCCCAGCCACGACGAAAATACCGCACATCCCTGCCCGCGCGTCTCCGTGCGCCCTCTGTTCCTTTTAGCTCATTTTTCTTCGTTTCTTTTGCTAATTCTGATGATATTCTATGACTATCTATGAAACAACACAACGTGAGTCACATTTCTCCTTTGTGGCTCATCATAAAACTCAGTTAGCCATCGATTTCATCCAAAAACACCACTTTTTGTGAAAAATTTGCATATTCCTTTATGAAATTGTTTTATTTTCCTTGTATTGATCGATCGTGTTTCAAACCATTGGCCTGCCTTCGAAAACAAACCGAAGTGCGCGTCCTATTCATCCCATCTCCTTTCCAGCAGTTTTTGGCGGAATTTGTCGTTTTTTTTGCATATTTTCTCAGGTTGGTATCTCTTTGATCCCTATCTCTTTGATCCCTTTTTTTGCTATGTGACTGCTTTTCGTTTTAAAGTACACTTGGTGCCCCTTCTGAAAGAAAGTTGAAGTTTCACTGTTTTACCTGTTAAATTTTATGATTATATTAATTTTTGTTGCGAGTATTTTGGAAAAGTTATCCAGAAAAGTCATTTTTGGAAGAAATCAATCAAATCAATCAATCTTTCCCTTTTATTCTTCCTCTGCCTGGAGCCACTGCACTATCATTTCCCACGATCCGCCAATGCGGGCAAAAAAATTGGAAGGATTGACATTTGCATTCATTACGCTTCCTTTAACTATTGTGGCTATTCTATTAGTAACGAATTTTAAAATATTTGGGCACCTTGATTTCGTAAAAGTGACCTTTGATCTACTGGTCGTTTGGGTATTTTGGATGTTTTCGTCTTTTTAACTCGGAAACTTATTCTACCAGTAGGTTTACTGTGCTGAAAAATTGTAGGAACTTGAAAGAAAAAGTGAACTAAAAAGAGTTTTATAAGGATGAGATGACAGTAAAATTAGTTTTACTTTGTTCAATTCTGAAACACAGGTAGCTTTGTCCAAATAGCGCCATTTGTCCGTTCAGTTTTTTCATAGAATTCCGTTAACAATAGGGAAAGAACACTTTTCAAACGTTTGAACAAAAAAGAAAAAAAACATAAGCGAACCTAATGTTTCAATTTTAGTCTTGTTGCGCGCTCTCGGCGGGCTTTTCAAAAAAATGTTTAGAGTCCTTCTGCCATCCTCTATGAGGAGCCCGTTTCGCACCACGGGGAGGCGGACTGACTTGCGAAAATGAAACGATCTAAATTAATGAAACGATCTAAACAAGCAAGTGCAGATCAGCTTCCCCCTCTGACTACCCCTATCCGCGGCGCCGCATTCATACGGGGGTCAGTGGCAGAGTTTTGTGCCAGCCGCTTGACCTCAGGAAGTTAGCCAGCCAGCTCCGCGGCTGTTTATAAGAGGAGCGATCGCGCAAGACAAGCGTGATCAACTGGCGCAATGGCAAGTTGTTGGATTGCCAAGCTGGAGGTGGCAGGTTCGGTTCTTAACTAGTGCATTCTTTTGCTTTTTGTTTTCCAAACATGAAAACGTGTAATGGGAAAGGGAAAATGCCTAAAACTCACTAAAGAATAAATTTTAGTCGAATTCTTACTCCAAATTGCCCAATCAAAAAGCTCTCTCGTGACTTTTTAGAACTTTCATTTCATCTAAATAATGGGAAACTTGAAACTTCTTTGAATATCTTCTGTTGACCACTAATTTCGGTGCTAATTTCGCCTTTTTCCATTTGTTCACGTTGCCCTGTGTATTCTATTTGTTCTTGTTTCTAAATACCTTTGAAGAAGTCAATCAGTGTTTCCCATTTCCTCAGCCCTTGAAGAATGACTTTTGGTGCGTTTTCGCCCCCTTCCCCCTCCCCTATGCATCTGATTGCGAAAGTTATGGCAGCTGTGGACAGTCGCCAAGGGCCCCTGCCCTTTATTCTCGGTCGATCGATTGTGCGCTCTGTTACCACATGACAAGTACGGCATTAGGGAGATCTTGCTCATTTCTCTGGGATTACCCACTTGCAAACAAATAGCCTTGTTTCTTCCAAAAAGGTCTTTTCCACAGCTGGAATGTAAAGAATGACACAGCTGGATTGTAAAAAAAGCCGCCACAGCTGAGGGCTGTCTCTTGACGCGAAAACAATAACTAACAGATCCTCGGGGACGCGTTTTGATCATGATATCGGTGTTATTAATGAAAAATATGACAATTTGGTTCCAATATTCCAAAATAACGCTGTTGTAACAATAGTTAATAAAAAACCATATCTTTAGTTAAATCTGTATATTATTAGTAGTTTCCGCATTTTTTGAGCCCTAACAGTAATTACTGTTTGGGCTCAAAATAGGCGGAAAACGGGTTATTTTTTTTGACCGGTGTAACCAATTGTTTTTGACCCTTTTAGTCGTGTTTGACCAGATTTTAAAAGAAAAATTGAAATTTGAGAACAGGGCAAGCAAAAAAGTGACTTATTGTTTATTTATTCTGTAGTTTTTCGAAAGTTTTTAGAAAAACTCTCTTAACCGTTGTTTTTGGTTGTTACTAGACTCTTATTACGGAAACATTTAAATATCACATGATTTGTTATTTTTACAAGTTTGCGGAAAACTATTTTTTCTATTTTGCCAAACTATTTTTCATCGTATTTTTTTAGCTCTTTTATTATTTAAGTGGTATTCTCAAAATTGGTTTGTTTCTCATATCTTTCTATTTTGGTTTTTAATCTTTTTGAACAACTAAACTATAAACCATTTAAACATTTCAAGTACATTCAATGAAAGCAAAATATTTGATCTCGGGAGGGCTCGAACAGCCGACCTTCTGTGTGTTAGACAGATGTGATAACCACTACACCTTGAGAACAACGGTGGCAGGGAATGCCTGCTGCCATTTGAATAAGCGCGGCGGAGAAAACTAAAGCGACCGGACTTAACGATCCGCGACCTAAACGAACTTTTAAGCTTTCTAGGATTTTGTCATTTTCGGTACTGAAACTTCTTCTTTGAGGAAATCCAACAGATTTTACCTTTTGTTACTTTATTCTCGCACTGCCTTAAAGAAAGAAAAATATTAATACAATGATAACGTTTGAAATTACTCACTTCTTTGTTTTCAAAATTTTTCATATCTCCTATTTAGCGGAAGTGTTTTTTGGATTCATCTGTCTCAAAAACGCCAAAAGTTTACGATTTTGTTATTTTTTGAACTGGTAAACAAACTATAGCTCGAATCTTGAAAAGAATGTTTTCCAGAAAACAATGCAGATCGACTTCTCCGTCGATAGGTTCAACTACAATTGGAATGCCCGGTTCCTTTTGTTTCTGGGTATGCTCCTGTTGACATACCGGTAAATTGTTTTCTACACAAACACACACAGTCACTTACCCACACATACGCATGACACACGCACACACGCACAAAGCCACATATACATAGATAAACGCATACACATAAGGTACACGTGTATACATAGATACTCCCACAATCACATTGGTTCACATACTCACACACTCACTCACACTGCACTCAAATTCACCCTTACACTCACACTCATTCATACACATACCCATACTCACACGCATACACATACACATACACATACACACACGTACACGCACACACATACACACACGCGCATTTACACGCCGATACACAAACACATACACGCATCCACATACTTACACACATGCACTCACTGAGTACACCGTTGAAAGATCTTTAGCTTCACGATGAAGCCGCTGAACTGCTCGCTTCCGCCTGGCTTCCACGAGGAAAACCAGGACTTCGTCGAGAACCAGTGCCTCGCGACCGGCTCCTTCTTCTATGTGACCCGCTCCGACGAGTTCGAACACCTCCACACAAAGGTAAGTTATATAAAACAAGTTAACATATGTCTCAAACACTTTAAAGAGTTCGAATGTTTCTCGGTTATGAGTTAAAACGATACTCAACAAATCCATTTTCCCTAAAAATGGGACTACATGGGAACACTTTTTTTCTTTTAAAGGCAATGAAGTTTTTTTTTAAATTACACATATCAATGATTCTAAAATAAGTTTTCAAGTGAAATAAACAAAGGCTGAAAGACTAAATAATATGTGATAAATTCAGGACAACCGCATCGACTACAACGTTGCCCCCTTCTATTTCATGATGATGGCAGTAGCCTCTTACATGCCCTATCTTATTTGGACTTCCTGCCTGAAAGCATATGGTAAATATATGCGTCTATGCTTAATGTTTCAATGTTTCAGGAGACCACACCTTCGATTTCATCCAAAACGGTGTGGAGACCCGGGACGACATCGGATTCGACGAGAAAGCAACTGGACAGACCGTTGAAATCTTCGAGGAGCTGCTGAGCGAATTCAGGAACAGGATATTCTTTGGGTTGGTTTCGGGAAGAAGATGAAAAAAGATTATTTTTAGAGGAAATTTGGTAGCCAGAATCCATCTGATTGTGAAGGCGGCATATTTAGCTGTTAGCCTGGGACACATCTTCTTCCTCAACTACGTGTTTGACTTTAGCTGGAATGACTACATCGTAAGTCAAGTGTAATTATCAATCATTCATTCACTCTCACTTGTTCATTCACTCACTCACTCACTAGCTCACTCAATCACGTACTCACTCACTCACACGCTCATGTTAACTGCTTAGATGATCGGCACCACCGTGTACTCGCAGGGCCTTTGGGAGAAGGCCATAGTGCATTCCCTCTTCCCCGCCACGAGCACTTGTGTTGTCCGAGGCTACCATTCATTCGAGATGCCAATCAGCGCGATCTCCACTTGTTCGATGAACATCAATGTGTACTACAGAAACATCATGCCAATTCTGTGGTCAGTTATTGTGAATCATTATTCCAACCTTGTTTTTATAGGTTCACCAACAACGGAATGGTCATCTTGAACTTCTTCTCCTTTCTCTATACCGCGGTTTGGACTCTGAGCGGGTTCTTCCGCAAAAGGGCAGTTCGGTTCTCCCTCCGCCAGTTCTTGAACAAACCAAAGACGGAGAACAACGCCAACCGCTTCATCAATCAACATCTTCACGCTGGTAGGTTTACTGTGCTAAAAAATGTAGGAACTTGAGAACAAAGTAAACTAAAAAGAGTTTTATAAGGACGAGATGATAGTAAAACTAGTTCAGGTTGAGAAACTTGTTTTTTTAATGAATTTAATTCCAAAACGAAATTTACATTTTTTTTTAAATGTTACACTTTGATCATGAAAACATATGTGGCACAATATCGCCGCCGGGCTGAAGCAACCGAGCAAAATATTCGTCTTCCTACAGGGTTTTAATTGTTTTAAAAACGTGCCAAAATTACTCTGTTCAAAAAGGTACATTATGTTTTAACATTTTAAGACAAAAACCTAAATTTCAAACTAAACCAGTGTATGCCTCATGTAAAGTTTAAAAACGACGCTAAAATCAGCTGGAATACTTTCATTTGAATTTTGAGAAATGGCAGGAGAAATAATTTACTGAAAATTATGTTTTTTGCGAAGATTTCCCCATTTTTTAAACATTGAAGAGTGCATAAAGACGTTTTCTTTAGACCAAACGAAATATTTAATAATTTTTTGCAGTGGTCTTTAAATTTTTTTTTGAAGTTTTTTTTATAAAAAAAAACACTAGTTTACCGTTTTCAGATGGCCTCCTCGTTCTCGAACTCCTGAGAGCTTCTGCCGGACCAATTGTGTTCAAGGCCGTCTGCACCGAGGCCTTCAAAAGATTCCACCGTAACCACCCAAATTCAACGGAGAAGTATGAAGTGTGAACCACCCTCCTTTCACTGAATCTTTCTTGCTAGCTTCTGCTTCTATCTCAAATGTAACTTTGTAATGTGTCCAATTAATCTCCACCTCTCTTTTAAAAAGAAGTGTTTCCGACATTAATTTGTTGCCTATTCTATTGGTTGGTACATGTAATAGTAAACCATTATATGTTACAAGTTGTATAAACAAAATCAAGGTAACGTAAAACATTTTCAAACGAGAAAGCTCGGGTTCACAAAAGTTAAATTTTAACAAAGAGAAAAGGATGCGTGTTACTTTTTGTTAATTGACTTTTCTTTGAAATTTTTTCTCTTATTTTCTCACCCAATTGCTTCATTTTCTATACAAAATTCTCAAAAGCAAAGTGGCAAACTTGACTGGGGAGACTCATTCATAAAATTTCGTTAACATTATGAGAAGAACACTTTTCAACGTTTTAACAAAACGGAAAAAAAACATAAGTGACTTTAATGTTCCAATTTTAGTCTTGTTGCGCGCTCTCGGCGGGCTTTTCAAAAATAATGTTTAGAGTCCATTCTGCCATCCTCTAAGAGGAGCCCGTTTCGCACCAGCGGGGAGGCGGACTGACTTGCAAAACATTGTTAAAGAAACGATTTAAAGAAGTAAGTGCAGATCGGCTTCCCCCTCTGACTACCCCTATCCGCGGCGCCGCTTTCATACGGGGGTCAATTGCAGAGTTTTGTGCCGGCCGGTTGACCTCAGGCAATTAGCCAGGCAGCGCCGCCGCCTCTCATTAGAGGGGTGATCGCGCAAAAGAAAGGTGATCAACTGGCGCAATGTCAAGTCGTTGGATTGCCAAGCTGAAGGTGACAGGTTCGGTTCTCAACTAGTGCATTATTTTGCTTTTTGTTTTTCAAACATGAAAACGTGTAATGGGAAAAGGAAAATGTCTAAAACTCACTAAAGAATAAATTTTATTCGAATTCTTACTTCAAATTTCCGTATCGAAAAAAAATGCATCTAAATGATGGAAAATTGGAAACTTCTTTTGAACCTCCTCCTTTTCTCCCTCCTCCTCCTCCTGTTCTAACTTTACCCATTTCCATGTGATCACGTTGCCCTGTCTATTCTTATTCTTCTTGTTTCTTAATGCCTTTGCAGAGGTTTTCGCTCATTGTTTCCCATTTCCTCAGTCCTTGAATACTTAGCTTTTGGTGCGCGTCCCCCCCCCCCATATGCATCTGATTGCGAAAGTTATGGCAGCTGGACAGTCGCCAAGAGCCCCTGCCCTTTGTTCTCGGTCGATCGATTCTGCGCTCTGTCCCCTGATGATCGCCACATGACAAGTACGGCATTAGAGGGATCTTGCTCATTTCTCTGAGATTACTCACTTCTAAACCATTTACCCTTTTGAATATGAAACCCTTTTGGTATCCAATATTACAAAACAAATAGTGTATTACTGGGTAACTATATACACAATACCCGGAATCGCTTGGAACTCTTAACAAAACATTTCGAGGCCACGGTAAAATTTTGAAAAAAACAAAAGAACTGCATAGTCAAGGGGTCGAACTCCAGACCTTCTGCATTACAAGCAGGAACCGCTGCACCATTCGAGCACGGCAGTCTGTTGTGCGCGCCACCTTTATATGCAGCTGTTGGCATTCACCAGGAGACAACAGACTGTGAGTGCGCACAACACAAGGAGGAGGCCGCCTCGGGATTCCACCATTTCCGTGTGAACACAAGTAGCCAACGTGGTCAAAATTACATTCATTTGAGAGAAGCGACTAGATTTTGTAAAATTAAAATTGTGAAATTCTATTGTAGAACAATAGCGCATGCAATTTTCCGTGGTTTAGCAATCGTTGGTTCCCTAAAATGATGTAATTAGTGTTTACTCCAAAAATGTCTTCTCCACAGCTGGATTGTAAAAAAGCCGCCACAGCTGGGGACTGTCTCGTGACGCGAAAACAATAACTGCCAGCTCCTCGGGGACGCATTAGTACACCTCATAAAATTGAAAATTTAAAAATTTTCAATAAATTCAATAAAAAGGGCCGTCTCTTTATTAATCAGCTAGTTCGGTCAGTCAGAATAGATTACTTCTTTTAATATAATAATTCTTTTTTTACATTAGAGATCAGTGTGCTTTTTTACAAAGCAGCTACAATTCTAGCTACAAACGGAAAACCAACGTATAAAAGTAGTTTTTTTTGTATTTCCACTAACTATTTATTTTTGTTCTTTCTTTTCTCTCTGTTTTCTCGTTGATTGTATTTCTCTCCATCGCCCTCTCTCTTTCCCCCCTCTCTCTCTCTATCTCTCTCTCTCTCTCTCTCTCATTCCATCCTTTCTATCACTTCCTCTCTATTTCTCTCTTTCGCAATCTTTCTATCCTCGAGCGCGAGGTACACTGTCTGCGTCTCTTCCTGTCTAGATCTCCAGACATCTTCGCCCATCCGTCCTTCCTGCGCCCTTCAACAGTCGGTCACTTTTCTCTAATTATCTATCTCACTGTTTCTCTGACTCTATACCTATCTGTCTATCTACCTCTATGTGTCTGTGTCTTTCTGTCTTTTTGTCTCTCTATCTCTCTGTCCCTCTATCTCTCTGTTTCTCTGTTTCTCTGTTTTTGTCTTTCTATATCTCTGTCAATCTCTCTTTTTCTGTCTCTCTCTCTCTCTCTAGGAATTTGGGAAATCCGCTGACTTGCTGGATGCCGTCAACGTGGGAGAACATTACCAATTATTTGGTAAACATGTGGTCTTTCATTGGCTATTTCTGCCCCGCTGAACCATCGGATACTTTCCCTTGCCAGCTTCACAGGGTTTGATTAGCGCACATCCCAAAACGTTCTTGTTTTTAGATCGCTGGTACTGTCATCAACGGGGATCCTCACTATATTCTCATGACGGTCATGCTCGTTTGCCTTCATTACATGTTTTGTCTCCTGTTCCTGAGGAAAATTGGTAAATTCCATTTTGATATCTTAATTTTTGAAATTAAGAAGGAAAAGTTCTCAATTTCCTGGAACATCAGTGGAACAACATCGTGATCAACAATGACAGTGTTTACTACTCTCTTCGCAAGTTAAACGAGATTGTCAACAAAAGACATGGAAGGTTCGTTTCAAAGCATGATTTAAAAACAGCTGTTGTTTCAGAAGAACCATCCACCTTTCAATGAAGTGGACTTATCTGTGCGTTTTCTTCTTCATGCTAATCGCTGTGGCTTCTCCACAAATGGATGTATTATCAGCGACATGCTCCGTAAACTTCACAAAGATCTTAATCATGTGCTACTTGACTGTCTGGTTAGTTTCAGAATTTAAAATTTTTAATTATCTTTTTCAGCTTAATGAGCGTCTCCTTAACCGTGGTTAACGTCTTCACCCTCTTTTTATCCGAGTTGTGGCATATGTCCAAGACCTATAAGGAGAAACACGTCAGGCGCTCTCTGCGCACCCACCCAAAGAGAGGAGACAACTTGGAGGTGGAGGAGGAGTTCATCAGAGTTTACCTACGAAATAGTTAGTCATCCTGATTTCTGAGCTTTAACAAAGCGATTTTTAGACGATATCTGCCATGGGGTCCCCTCTGGATGGTTTGGTCTCCCTTGCCTCTTGTGAATTCGACGAAGACGACAATACCCCTGAAGAGACCTAAGAAGTGTAGATTTCTCCCTATCATGGGTTGATATCTCTCTCCATTTCTACTCACTCTTAGACTAGATTGAGGACCCTTAAAGGAATTCTGGAAGTTTTCACTCCAATCAATAATAGCTTATCCTGGTTACCATGCTACTAGAGTAGTCTACCCTGAATAAATCCGTCTGTAGTTTTTTATTTGTATCTTGCATCAGGGAGTGACATAAACACAAACATTTTTCGGGACTGCACTTTTTCTTAACAGCTAAAAAGCCCAACATTCTAAGACAGCCAAAAGGGTTAAGTTGTAAAACTCCGATCGCATTCGGATCGACATGGGATGTTTAATATTAAAATTTCCTTATCAGAGCCTAAAAATGGAAACAAAGTTTAAACTAAACTGTTTACCAGGATACCAACGCAGAAGGTCGCAAGCAGATGCGCCTCTCCATAGGCTTTCACTAAAATAACTTCATATCTAAAACCCTAGAGTCAGGCCTTTGGTTAAGCCACCTATATGCAACAGGAACGCAAAACTGACATGTAGTCGCACCTTCGTAATAGGAAAACTAAGGAAAACATGGGTTATGTAGTTGCTTTCTATCAGATACGGCTGTGTAACAGCAAAACTCCACACTTCACTCAGCCGACGATGGTGCTGACGCCACCAAGATAAGGATCTCATCTGCCAGTTATAACTGGTTCTTTATATTCTATCTTGAATTCAGGTCTAAACTAAACCCGACACTAGGGTGCCGCTTATTGGATGAGATCGATCTGGAACGTCATCGACGAATAGTTACACATTACATTTCATTCAATAAATACAAGGCACAGAAGTACGAGAATGGAATCCTCTCATTTCATTTCATCCGCCATCTTCTTCCTCATTTCCGCGAGCTCCTCCATGAATTCCTCATACTCCTCCTGCAATAATCGAAAATGAAAAGAAAACCAAAAAAAAAACCAACCTTGGACAATCCACCAACCACCCTCGACAGCAACAGGGCGGGCACATTCACTGAAGACGTTCGTGGCGGGAGTCGGCTGGTCATCCTTTCCGTTCTCAAAATCCTGGGCGAGTTCCCTCTATAAATTCCCTCATGAATTTATCCCCAGTTTCCTGAAATTAGCAAATTAATTTAAATATAAACTTATAAAAATATATAAATTTTTAAAGAATGTTATACGATACGCATGCAATATTATGAATTCCAACTAGCTGAAATACAGAACATTAAGGGGTTCCAACAAAAAACCGTCAAAAATCATGATTCATTGGAAAAATTCTGCCAAAATATGTGACGCCCGGATAGACAATTTTCCCAATTATTGAAAAATCGACAAAGAAACAATGAAAAACTAAAACATCAAACATTGTAAACAAACCTGAAACAAGTCGTGAGAAGACCTATTCCGACAGCTCCTTGACAACTGCTACCAATTCCTTCGCAATTCTTCGAAATCGTCCTGAAATTGGAAAATAAATTGGAGTATATAGAGAACGTACGGCTCCATAAACGTTTTTGAGATGATTCGCAGTCAAAAAAACTGAATTGAGGCTACAAAAGTTTTTTTAAATCTAAAGAATTACCAGTAAAGGTCTTAATTTTTGTTCAAATGAGACATGCTTAGCAAACGGTTACAGAACAGACCGATATTTACCAACCATCAACGAAACACATCGCTGGTTCGGCATTTTCACCGAACAAGACCCTAGGTTCCCGTGGAAGGAAGTCCCCCTTGGAGATCAGTTGGGAATAGAGATCTCAAGCCATCTTCTGCGGCTTCTGCTTGCCTAAGGCGGCTTTCTGCCTTTTCTAACTTCCGGCCGCTTTCTGCTTTTTCGGACCTCAGCCAGCTTTCTGCTTTTTCGGACCTCAGGCAGCTTTCTGCTTTATCGGACCTCAGGCCGCTTTTTGCGGATTAGCGACTGATTTGCAGGGGTGATCAAATCAATCAAGATTTCAATAAAATTTAGGGTTTTCTGAACATTGCAGAGCTTGTGGCATTGTAAAAATAATAGAATTGAGGAAAAGCGACATCAGAATAGCTCAAAACTGAACATTTCAACTATGTGGTGAAATCTCCAGAACGAGCCGGTCTCGGTCAAATATTCACGAAAAAAAGCTGGATTAGAACGTTTTAACTATTTATGAAACTAATTTGATACTTTGCGCCACACATTTGATGCACAAGATATAAGAAATAGTAAACGACCACCAGGATTTGACTGCACCGGCAAATGCCGAAATTACTCAATTCTTCCCTCAATTTCCCCGTTTTTTTTATGACAAACCTGAAGCATGTCGTGTTTGACCAGTTTGGCCAACTCATGGTTGTGATCGCACACGTTTGGGGAGCAAATTCCCTCCGGAGGTAGTTGGGAGTGATCGGAGCATCCGATACAAAATTATCTTCAAATCCCGAAGAGGTAGGGTTGAGGATCATCAAGTGGAACAACTAAAAATTGAAATATAAACGGAAAATGGAGAAAAACACCTACTTGATGGTCTTGAACGACGCCATATCACTCGAAAATTAATTTCCCGTTAATCATTCGGGAATTCTTCAAAATCGTCCTGAAATTGGAAAATAAATGGGAGGAGTTCGAAAAATTACGGCTCCAATAACTTTTTTGGGAGGATTCGCAGTCAAAAATTTGAATTAAAGATACCAAATTTTTTTTAAATCTAAAGAAATACCAGTGTATTACTTCATATTTAAAATAGGTTATGCTTAGCAACCCGTTACAGAACAGACCAATTTTGACGGACCATCGACCAAACACATCGCTGGTTCGGCATTTTCACCGAACATTCATGATAGATACCCAAGGATCTCGTGGAAGGAAGTCCCCCTTGGAGATCAGTTGGGAATTGAGATATCAGGCCTTTTCCTGCGGTTTCTGCTGACCGAAGGCCGCGTTCTGCCTTTCCCGACCTCAGGCAGCTTTCTGTTTTTTCGGACCTCAGGCCACTTTTTGCGGATTTGCGAGTCTGATTTCCAAGGGTGACCGAATCAATCAAGTCTGATTTCCAAGGGTGACCGAATCAATCAAAATATCAATAAATTTTAGGTTTTTCTGAACATTCCAGAGCTTGTGGCATCGTAATAATCTTTTTATTGAGAAAAAAAATATACATCAGAATGGCTCAAAACTGAACATTTCCCATTATGTGGTGTAACCTCCAAAAGGAGCCGTTCTCAATCAGAAATTCACGAAAATAAGCTGGATTAGAAAGTTTTAGCTATATTTTAAACAACTTTGATACTTTGCGCCACAAATTCGATGTGCAAGAAATAAGAAATAGTAAACGACCACCAGGATTTGACTGCACCTGCAAATGTCGAAATTATTTCATCCTTCAATTTTCCCGGTTTTTTAATGTTCAGAAAAAGTATAAACAGATAAATAAAACCTTAAATTAAAAAAAACATTGATTGCAAACCTGAAGCATGTTATGTTTGATCAGTTTGGCCAACTCCTGCTTGCTGATCGCACACTTCTTCCTCTGGAGGTAGTTGGGAGGGATCGGAGCGTCCGACACAAAATCTTCCTAAAATCCCGAGGAGGTAGGGTTAAGGGTCATCAATTGGAACAACTGAAAGTATAAATAAAAACCAAAAATGGAGAAAAACACCTACTTGATGGTCTTGAACGACGCCATGTCACTCAAACATTTCTTCAACGTCAATTGTCGGGATTCTGGCGATTTTTCAGTTTAGTTTCTGAAAATCGATCATTAACTCAGCAAAAAATTAAGAATAAAAACGAGAATTAAAAATAAAACCCACGTAACTGCGCCAAATAGTAGGTTCTATCCACTCCCCGTTCATTTAGACTCATTTCAATATAGATAATACTCTGAAAATATAAATATTTAAGTGTTACAAAAGTGAAAACTAAGAAAAAATAAAGGAAAATGCCAAAAATAACGGCTGACGGGAGAACGCAGTAAAGCAGAGGCCAATTGCCGCATGGAAATCACTTGTGGGTGAAGAAATCGCGGCGGGACCGGTACCCAGTGGACGAACGCGTGAAACACATTCGGCATAATTAATTTTAACATAAAACAATTTTTACTTTAAAAATAGATAAAAAAGAAACCAAAATTTCGAACTCACCTGAAAGGATAATTCACAAAACCAAGAAAAATTATAATTTGAAGGGATAAAAATACGAAACAAGGGGAAAGACGTTTATTTGGTTCGCTATACCGGCAACGTGATCGGACATTGACTGAATGACCGAGGAAAAAGCAGACTGAGATCGTCAATTGAATTTTCAGAGGGATATCTACGAAAATGGATGTGATTTCAAATAAATCGAGATGTTCTTCACCACCGGTTGTTCATGTCGCTCTGAAAAATACAAAACTGTTGAAATTTTCGTTTGAAAAATAGATTTAATCAAGTTTTCAGTAAAACAGTTTGTTTTATTTTTCTTTTATCAAATTTCCGCAATCCTGATACAACTTTGAGCTTGATCTCGTGTTCCTGTAAACAGGTACGTCAGATCAATGTTTTAAACTGTAGTTTCATCAAGAATCTTCCTTTTTTGATTTCCTCGTCACATGCCGGCTCTTAGAAGTCGAAGAAAGTGATATCACCGCCGAATCTGCGGAATCCACGTTTGTGTTAGTCTTCAGAGATAGTCGTACATGTTCGTTTCTGAAATTCCAATTAACAAATCTTGAAATTGTTAACTTCTGTCTGTGTTCTCGATAAGGCGGCCTACGGTACTCATTTTAAATATACAATGGTGACCCTTAACTTTTGTACGATATGAATTGCAATGGAAATTCAAAGACTACAACGTTTAGATAATTTTTTTAAATGCTATTCACAAACACACTCTTATAAAAGAATTGCTTTTTCATATCTCCCCAATCCATAGCTAGAATGATGCAACAGCTGCTGCGCTGCTTACAGTCTCCTGACCCTAAAAGTTGCCGACCAGCCCTGCCAGCTGCTCGGAGACTCACAAGGTCGTCTGGTGCTCGCTTATTCTATCCATTTACCATGCCGTTGGCGGATGATTGCTACGATTTCAAGTTTCACTCAACAAGTTCACTCAAGACGTCGTTTTCTTTTATTTTGAGTATGTTTCCATCTATTCGTTAAAAGTTCTACCAGTTTTGCATTTGACACTCCCATTTAGAAAATGGGATTCCGAAAATTAAGGTTGAATGTCGAACCACAAGATAGATGAAGACCTTGAACCTCAACATTGCCACTTCCATTACGAATGCTTAAGGATCTCCCGAATGTAGACGAAAACAACTTCTCAGGCAATCGTTCGGTAGTTTTCTGTTATGGAAATCCTTTCCTACCATTCGTTAAATATGTGACATCGCAGACACTGTGGTTGAGAAACACCAAAAAAGAATGACAGGTGTTCGCACTCTGAGAACACCACGCCGCAGAAGGCGATGAGGGCGTTATTTTGTCCCTTCTCTCGCAAGGGACAGTTGGCGATCCGTCATTCGGACTCTCTCTCTCTCCCTCTCTCTCTTTCTTTCGCTCTCTCTCTCTTTTTTGCGCGCTTTCTCTTTCTCTTTCTCTCTCTCTCTCTCTCTCTCTCTCTCTCTTTCTCTTTCTCTTTCTCTTTCTCTCTCTCTCTTTCAATCTCTCTCTATCTCTCTCTCTCTCACTGTTTCCAATGTTGGATTAAGGTTGTCTGCTGTTTTAACCATCTGTCCAGTTTGTTACAACGAGCATATGGTTTCCAAGATCATATGTAGAAATTTTCATTGAGTTGCATGACTGTTTCGTATCCCCAAAAGTCACTGCCATATCTTTGCGCTAAAAGGAATTGCTTTATTCTGTCCCTAGGCTAGCTGGATGCCAAGCAAGCTGCTGCGCAACAGACCCCCTAAACATCCTGGCCCTAAAAGTTGCCGACCAGCCGCCTGCCAGCTGCTCTGGGACTCACAAGGTCGTCTGGGGCTGGCTTTATCTATTCATTTGCCCTGCCGTTGACGGATGATCGCTGCAATTTCTCTTTCTCTTTCTTTTTCTGTCTTTCTCTCTCTCTATCTGTCTCTCTCTTTTTCTTTCTCTATATTTGTCTCTTTTTCACGCTGTCTGCATTTCGTGGTTCATTCCCAACAGTTTTGTTACCGGTCGAGAGTGTCCCTAGAGATGATGACTGTCCTCTGATTCAAATACTTGAGACGACTATCCGCTCCCATTCGCTGGGTTCAAATGAATGAATTTACATGGCGTCTGCCGATAGTACATCTATCCAAAAAAGTCAAAGAAACTTTTGAAATTGTAAATCCGAAAAGTCTCAATATAGTTATGTGAAAATCATTTTGCCATAATTCTAATTTTACTTCTTGAAATACCCTTGAGCTGCCCTTTTTGCCCCTTTTGCCTTTTTGCGTTGCCCTTTGCGCTCGCACATCGATTTTTCGCTCAGATGGATCCCCGGAATAGGTGAAACAAATTGACGTTGTTCAGTTTTTATGCCGATTTGCCAATCAGTTCAGTTTCTGAGGCTAAAAAGTCTTGAATTTGTTTGTTTTGAAAACTTCCTCTGGGTGGCAGTTTAGCAGTTTTTTTTGTTTGTTTTTTTTCGTGAAATTTCTGTTTTCGCTCGTTTCATTTCAATTGTAAATCCCTTTTTGCGACGGGCAGTGAGTTTTTCAATTTAAATAGAGAAATATATTTTAAAGAATTCCTGAAACATTTTTATTTATATTAATTTTAAGTTCACGTATGTTTCCACATTTTCATTGTTTATCGCTCCCATAATAATTACTTTGACTTGGGACTTCAATGTAATTTCGTTTTAAGCATCGCATTTGCCAGTCTGCTACAACCACAAAATGGCTAAAAAGAAAAACATAGAGGCGGTAAGTAAGAAATTTCGTGTGATTTTTGTGATCCTTAAAACTAGCGAGACATATTTTTCAGAATGATATGGAGCCAATGTCCGTCGGAGTGACAGACCTCTCTGACTTGCAAGACATTATAAGACAGTTGCTGAAGGAACGCCAGCAGAAGGAAATCAAGAATAAGGGAGAGAAAGATCTCAAGAAGGTAACGAATCAGACAATGACGAAGTTGAGTGAATTTTCATGTGTGTGTGTCTATGTATGTTCACAGTCAAAATTTAAGACAATTTTTCAGGAGTCCCTGGCTTCAACACAAAAACCTTGCCTGCAGAAACTGGGCGAAAACGCAAAATGTTGGGTTGGGGATCAGAACGGAGTTTCACAAGAGCGAAAATGTGAGTATTTTGAAGAAAACAAAGGTGGCGTTTAATGCAAAAATTTAAAATTTTCGATGGTTTAATTTTTTCGTGTGTCGTTCTGTGCTAATGATACCAATCACTTCTCGGCCTCAAAGCAGATAATAACGAAATACAAAGGGCACTTTAAAAAATGAAAAATTTAGGGAAGCCAGCAGAAGGAAAGAAAGGGAGAGCAGGACTTCAAGACAAAGAGAAACATTGAGACGGTAAGTAAATCATTTCGTGTGATTTTCGTGAACCTTAAAACTTGCGAGACACATTTTTCAGAATGATATTGAGCCAATTCCCACCGCACACACAGACACCTCTGACTTTCAAGACGTTGGAAGACAGTTGCCGAAGGGACGCCAGCAGAAGGATATCAAGAATAAAGGAGAGAAGGATCTCAAGAAGGTAACGAATCAGACCAAAACGAAGTTGAGTGAATTTTCATGTGTGTGTGTGTTCTTGTGTGTATATGAGGATGTTTGTGCGTGTGAGTGAGTGTGTCTATGTGTTTTCACAATCACATCTTAAAACAATTATTTCAGGAACGTCTTGCCCAGCTTCAACAAAGAAACCTTGCCTGCAGAAACTGGGCGAAAACTCAAAACTTTGGGTCGAGGATCAGAACGGAGCTTCACAAGAGCGAAAATGTGAGTATTTCGAATAAAAAAAGGTTGCGTTTAATGCAAAATTTTGAATTTTTCAATGGTTTAATATTTTCGTGTGTTTTTGTAATACCTAACCGACTGAGAAAAAGCAGAGCTAAGTTAAAGAGATTTCAGTTGAGAATGAGAATTTTTAAAAAGCGTGTCGTGTACATTGGTTTTCGAGGAGATTACTAATTTTTGAAGAGTCAGAGGGGTTTTCCCTACTTTTGCGGGGTGCTGCAGTCAATAGGAACATTAATACATTTTATATCTTTAATCCGTTTGTTTAAAGCTTTGTCAGTCAGCACCAAATGAAACACAACAAGCGTTTCGTTTCGGATGTGCTTACAAAAAATAAAATGTTTTAGGGACCCAAAGCCGACCGTCAAAACAGTGAAACCAAGGGCAGGCTGCACATTCTATTTCATTTGCGTCCGAAGAGCGCCGTCCGCCAGATCGAAGAACCCGTGAGTACGTGATTTTGGCATACCAATTCAGTGTTTTCAGAAGCCACATAAGAAGGTCTAGGAGACTGAATAAACCACAACATTCTTCGGCAACTGCAGTTTTAAAGTGAAATATACCGAATCGGCATAATTACTGTGTATTTGTATTTTAACCAATAAAAGTTTATTTTGAACTACCATGAAAAAATTTGTGTAAATGTGACATGCAACTTACAAAGGCATGTGTAACAACGGGCATTTAAACGAATTAGAACCAAAAAAATCCAGCTATCTTTGGTATTGTTCTCTGGAGTGAATCGTTCGCTACCATTCGTTAGAAATTCCTGCAATTTTCACATTTGCCACCCCATTTATAAAAGGATTGCCGCTTCCATTGCGAATGCTTAAGGATCTTCCTTGACATGACATGATGAACAAATTTTAGAGAACTTAAGAATAACGTTAATAACTTTTCAAGCATTTATTCTGCTATCGTAATCATTTCCACTTTCCCCATCCGTTATTTGAAACCGCAGACACTGTGGCTGAGTAATACCAAAAAAGAATGCCAGGTGTTTGCATTCTGAGGACACCACGCCGCAGAAGGCGACGGGGGCGTTATTTTATCCTGTCTCTCGCAATGGGCAGTTCGCAATTCTAGATTCCGACCCATTATCTCTCTCTCTCTCTCTTTCTCTCTCTCTCTCGCCCTTTCTCTTTCTCTCTCTCTCTCTTGCCCTCTCTCTTTCTCTCGGTCAGTTGTGTTTAACCGCATGATCGTGATTGCCTTTTGAAAAAATACACATTGTTCAATTTAGTTAAGTTTGCGTTTCTCACATATTTACAAAGGGATTGCTCCTGTCATTGTTCTACAGTCCCTAGCTGGAATTATGCAACAGCTGCTGCGCAACAGACAGTCTCCTGGCCATAAAAGTTGCCGATCAGCCGCCTGCAAGCTGCTCGGGGACTCACAAGGTCGTCTGCAGCTCATTCCATTCATGTGCCCAGCCGTTGGCGGGTGACAACCACGATTTCAAGTTTCACTCAACAAGTTCGCTCAAAAATTCATTTTCTTTTTCCTCTTATCAGTTCCTTTTAGCAATGAGAAGAGATATTCAAAAAGCAAAGAACCTTTTTCGAAATATACTTTCTGGATTGTTGAATTCTGTGGTTTGCGTCACATAAGCTGTCTTACTGTCTTCTTTTACTACATCTCTCTCTCCCTTTCGCTCTGTTTTTCTTAAAAATTATAGACATGTATCCCCTTGCCCGAAACACGTGGTTGCGTAGACTGTCGAGCAGCCAGAGACAATGGTTACGTGTTTCCACTGTCTTTCACATGCGATTTTAGATTTTAGCATGATTCTATCGTTGGTTGACATGGTTCTCTGGCGTTTATCTTTTACTCCCATTCGTTGAAAATTCTATTCATTTTCGCATTTGACACCCCCATTTAGAAAATAGGATTTTGAAAATGTAGGTTGAATGTCGAAACGAATTGCCACTTCCATTACTAATGCTTAGGGATCTTATTTGACGAGACAACTTTTAAGGAATTTAATAATTAAAACGGACATAACTTTTCACGCGTTCGTTCGGTTGTCTTCTGTTACGGAAATCCTTCCCTCTCTCCCCGCCATCCGTTGATGACGTGACACCGCAGACACTGTGGTTGAGAGACACCAAAAAAAGAATGACAGGTGTTCGCACTTTGAGAACACCACGCCTCAGAAGGCGACGGGGACGTTATTTTATCCATTCGCTCGCAAGGGACAGTTGGCGATCCGTCCTTCGGACTCTCTCTCTCTCCCTATCTCTCTTTCTCTCTCTTTCTCTCTCTCTCTCTCTCTCTCTCTCTCGCACGCTCTCTCTTTTTCTCGGACAGCTGTCCTCTATTTATTTTTGAAAGACATTTTTTTAAAAATTAATTTTTTTATTTTTGAAAACTTAGTTAAGTTCGCTTTTCTCACATATTTTCAAAGTGTTTGCTCCTGTCATTGTTCTCCAGTCCCTAGCTGGAATGATGCAACAGCTGCTGCGCTGCTTACAGTCTCCTGGCCCTAAAAGTTGCCGACCAGCCGCCTGCCAGCTGCTCGGGGACTCTCACAAGGTCGTCTGGAACTGTCTTATTCCATTCATTTGCCCTGTCGATGGCGGAGGATAGCTGATATTTCTCTTTTTGTCTCTTTTTCTCTCTCTGTTTTCTCTCTCTCTATTAAGGTTCCCGCCGTATTGCATAAATGCCGACAGTCCCCGTCCGCCCGCCGTTGTGAGATCCAAGTAGCCGCAGACCTGCGTCAGACGGTCGAGAGCGGTCAGAGACACAGGGTAAAACAAAAAAGGGCGCGAAGACAAGCGACGGTGAAATAAGTTGAGAATTTTCATCGAGTGAAATTTTTTTATTGTTGTTGTAAGGCATGGCATACTTTCCCTTTTTCAAAAGCGGATTCCCAAATTAATTTATGGCCTGGTTTTTAAAAAAAAATATGTTCATCAATTTATTCACAAACGAAACTTTTGAGCTACCTTCGGGATATTTACTAATTTTCTCTCAAATTTGTTCAAAAATCCAGTTTGTGTTTCTTGAGAGCCCAGAAAATATTAGTTCGAAAATTTATATATTCTTTATATATTGTTTTAAATTTCACTTGAATTCCGTTACAATTTATTCCAATTTAGTTTCTGGCACCCAAGGATAATCCCTTCAGTCAGACAAGCGCCTTGAACCGCACATTTTTCTCATTTTGTACTTATCCACCCTTTTCAAGACTGTTCGAATTTTACGGACAACCGAATGAATTAACCCGGTTGTTACTTTTCACACATTCGTAGGGTTTTCATCTTTTACTGAAATATTTCATTTCCACACCATCTGTTGCTTACTAAAAACGCAGACTGTGGTTGAAAAACACCGAAAAATGAACCCCGGGTGTTTGCACTCTGAGAACAAGACGTTATTCATCCTCTCTTTCGCAAGGACGGCAGTTAAAGTTAGACTTTCTCCACTTTTCTCCTTTTCTCTGTACACACACACAAACACACACACATACATACACACACCCACACTTTTTTGTTGCTTTTTTGTTAAACATAGTTGTTATGAAACTTATAGTTTATTTTTTAGGTTATGATTGGAATATTAGCCATGTTTCATTTCGCCGATGTGAAGATGGACTTTGCCGGCGACCGGCTCAATCACAAGTATTTTTCTTAAAAAGCAAAACAAAAACTACAATATTCGCGAAAATTCCCTAAAAATTAGTTTTCTCTCAACAAATTTTGGCTTTTCAGACGGTTGCTTTGCTGTGACTCTTATGAAGGAATCTGCCGGTGGATACGGGTGCGAAGAAGTCTGCAGGAATGCCTTTATGGAATTCGTCGCTCAGCGTGAGAAGGAGACAGACGCAGGAATCGTGGTGTAGATTTTCCTGATTCTCCCCCGACTTCTTCTTCCGGCTTGTTGTTTTGTTCTTCCCCCATTCCAATACGTCAATGTTGTATGTTCAGTTCTTGCAGTTTTTCAAACTGTTTTTTTTTCACTTTGACGTCACCTTTTTTTCTTTTTTCACGTCACTTTGATGTAACACGTATATCTACCAATGAATAAACATGTAACATTCTCGTTTGTTCATTTGAACGCTGCGATTTTCCATGCAGCTCACTAGTTTTAGACAATCTTTGAATTGATAACCCTTGAATTTATAATTACATTGGTCTTCTTAGTCTTAATTATAAGGCTATGAGTCTCATTATAATGATAACGACGGCTCTCTGCCATGGTTTTCTCGGGTCAGCAAGATGAGTCAGGATTCCGTCTGCCCAGAGTGCATCATCCAAACCGTAAACAAGTGTTTTTCGACTGCTGAATGACACCAGCTGTCCGCCAGGATTTGTTTGAGCATGTCACACACACACACACGCACACACACACACACACTCTCTCTCTCTTCTCTCGCTTTCTCTTTTTTTCGTTTGTTCCCTTTTTCTTCTCTTTCACTCTTCTTTCTATATCGTTTTTCTCTCTCTCTCGCCCCTTTCTGTTTTCTATCTATTTTTTTTGCTGAAAACAAAAACATCATCTGCTCATAAAAACCGTTTAAATGCGAGGAGCGTTTATCGGTCACCTAACCTTTATGAAAACATTATTTATGATAAATCAACTGTCTATTCACAAGCATTTTAGTTTAACTTATAAAATAAATATTTTTAAGATGATTTGGGTGAAGGAATATTCACCCAAATCACAATTCCCAAAATTATCCGAAAAACCAAAAGGTTGTGAATCTGGGGGACGTCCCCACCCCTTCGTCAATCAAAATCGGTATGAGATGAAGCCAGCCGAACCCCAAACAGCACACGATTCACACAGGAGGCGCTCTACCAACGACGTGCCCCGGATATACGCTTACGGGTGACGCTAGTAGTTCCAACTGCTTCATTCAGGCTGGGGAAACGACGCCGCTTATATAACCCCGTGCTGTGGCGGCGCCGATCCCTTACGGGTGCGGGCCACATCACAGCCGCGTTTCCGCCGCTCTTGCACACAAAGAAGAATTCAGGGGCAGCCCTTTGTTTTCTGAGAGGCTCGAGCTGGACATCAACAAAGTTTTTACAGGATAAACTCGATGATGTGATGGCTCTAGACGCAAAATAAACTAAAACACCTCTATTTTTGTTTCTGAAATTTTCAAAAGTACTTAAAAATATGCTTGAGATAGCTCGGAAAATGCATAATTGTCTCCTTCTTACGTCAAGCACATATAAATTATGGAAAAGATTGGGATGATATGTGTACGTCACAGCAGTTTCAAAATTCGAGGTGTTTTCTCATATGTATTTTTCCAATCTTGTTCAAAATTACAACTGATGAATTTTATGACTCAAATGCCGATATCGACTGTCCGCTGCCGTTTGTTCGGGTCACTTGGATGAATCAACATGCCGTCTGCCCATAGTACATCTGAAAAGACCATTCCCAGTTTTTCTTTCTCTGTCTCGCTTACTCCCTCGTTATATCTTACTTCGTTTTCATTCTCTCTCTATGTCTCTATCTCACTCTCTCTCTTTCTCTGTCTCTCTCAATCTCTCTCTCTCTCTCTTTCTCAACTAACCCATTCAGACGGGAGATTTTATCAAAAATCTCACTGTCTTGGTTTAAAAACTCTAGAAAACTGTTATCCTCGTCTTTCCAGTGTTTCTTTTAGTTATCATTCCCTTATAACTGAAGAATGGTCCCCAATAGGCGAACCCAACCGTGTTTTACTAAAAGCAACTGTCTGTCGGCCATTTTGCCTTTATGAAAACATTAAACTGCAG
The DNA here is from genome assembly GCA_022343465.1 of Oscheius sp. G VE-2021. Lineage (NCBI taxonomy): Eukaryota > Metazoa > Nematoda > Chromadorea > Rhabditida > Rhabditidae > Oscheius > Oscheius sp. G VE-2021. The sequence goes on from JAJQXH010000050.1 coordinate 1,162,702, forward strand.
CCGCTGCGCAAGCATAATCGACGAAAAATGCCTGATAAAACAGAACTTGGTTTTGTTTTTACTTTTTCATCATTTATATAATTCAATTTGCATTTTAAACGGATTCCCCCTAAAGAGTTGAAGGAAAATTTTCTCTCAACTTAAAAATGTGTATTCCATTTTGATTTTTCTTTTGAAGCGATTTATTCAATATTTATTTTGGTACAAACCATTAATTACTATTGACTTCAATTCACTTTTTTGTTTTTTGTTTTTGGCGAGAAATCTATGTTTTTCAGCTTATTTACCTCATATTTTCCTCTAATTCTCACAAATTCAAGTTTTACTTTAAAGAATTATAAGCTTATTTCTTTTATAAAAGATTGTTTTTGCTATAAAACAACTTAAACGTTAAAGTTTAAGTAATTTCAATGAAAGCAAAACTTTTGATCTCGGGCGGGCTCGAACCGCCGGCCTTCCCGGCCAAACTTTCTATTTTGTTATTTTTGAAACTGGAAAATTGTTGAGCTACTTACAACAAAAACGTCTTCAATAACATTATAGAAGCTAACATTTTCAAAGCCGGTCTTAGATTTACCGCATTTTTTTAGAACCGTTGCTTTAGAACCGAAACAAAAAAAGGTCTCCATGTTTTCCACTCGTCATAACTTGGACTTTAGACCCAAGAATCTGAGTACGTGACAGGCGTATGAAACCATCGTGAAAATCGCAAAAATTCAGTTTCCAACGCGTTCTGCCATACGTTTTTTTCCTTTTTTTAGCCCTTTTTAACTGAAAAGGTTTCACTTTTTCAAATTATCGAAGACATACAAACTTCAAATTTTCTCTCTTTTTCTTTCTTTCTTTTTTTTGTTTTTCTTCTCTTTTGATCTCCTCTCTCTCCCTCTTTCTTTCTTTATCTTTATCTCTCTTTGACTCTTTCGTATTTTCTCTGTTTTCGCCTGTCGGTTGAAACAGTTATGCATTTTCAGAATGATCGGAATCCCACCATTCGTCGAACGCCTTGTCATGAGAAATATGAGGAGGCAAATGGTGAGTTAATAAAAGAGAGAGAGAGAGAGAGAGAGAGAGAGAGAAAGACAAAAAATTACTCTTCAGGTTGCTGACTCAATCGCCCATCTCAACTACTGCGTCACCACCTGCCTTCTCTTCTTCTTCGCCGTTGCCATTGCTGGGAAGCAGTACATTGGAAGCCCCATTCGGTGCTGGGTTCCCGGCGAGTTCAAAAGTGAGTGCACGAGTTCAATTTCTAGAATTCCAATAGAAAGTAAAAAACTGAAAACGTATTTTTTTCAGGAGAGTGGGAAATCTACACCCAAGGTTATTGCTTCATCCGGAACATGTACTATGTTCCATTTGAGAGCACAGTCTTCCCATTTGGAAAGGAACGCGTAGATGACATCCGTTATTACGAATTGGTATATATCTTTCTCATCATTCAGGTGTGTCAAATTTCCTATCGATTTATGACTGATTGCCATATTGAATAACCTCATTTCCTTGTTCGAGGCCCATTTTCAACTTGCCTGACTGCTTTTTGCAGAGCATCTGCTTCTTTTTGCCCAACGTATTCTGGATCTCCGTCCAAAAGAAGATGACAATCGACCCCCGTCCCTTCCTGACTGAAGCCAAAAAGATTTCCAGAATGACTGGAAGCAAGAAGGAAGAGGAGCTCACGAAACTGGCCAATTTCTTTTTGGACAATATATCCCTCTTCGGCTACCGCTGCAACGTAAAAAATACTTTAGTATCACTTAACGTTTAGTTATTTTAGTTCTGTGATTTCTCCCGCAGCGGAAAGAACGCCTTGCTTCTGTATCTTTTGACGAAGGCCTTCTACGTCTTCAACGTCTACTGCCAGGGTGTCGTTCTGTATTTCTTCTTGGGAGAACGCTATCTTCATTGGGGATATGAGGTAATCACTCACTCATTCACTCACTCGAGATATTTGAGAAACGGCGGTACGGATTTGATGCACAAAAACCTGCAATGAAGAGATCTCAGCCTGACATTAGCAAAACAAAATTTCAGAGGACGCAAAGAACCTGAATTTTTGAAAAAAAAAATCGAAAAATCAATGCTTTCGGGATAAGATACGAATTTCGCAATTACATACATACATTTGTTTTTGAAATCTTTTGGCTATCGATTGCTTTTTTCAGATTTAAATTTGCTTGAGTTTGAAGCGAGATATAGATTTTGGGTTACAACAGAATAACAATGGCACGTAAAAATATTTGACCCAAACCAACGTTACAAATCGAAGTTATAGGTCTAGGACAACGTTAGAGCAAAATCGAAAGCGAAATTGTTTTCCTGGGACCGCCCCAGGGCGAAAGGCTCGAATTAGAGAACCCGTGTCTTGACTCTCACTCACTCACTCACTCACTCACTCACTCACTCACTCACTCACTCACTCACTCACTCACTCACTCAACCACTCTTTCTCTCTCTCCCTTTTCCATCTCTCTATCATTTCATACCATTCCCAACAATGTAGGCTGCCTGGAACCTTGTTCAAGGAAACGTGTGGGAAGAATCGGCCATCTTCCCTCGGGTGACCATGTGTGACTTCAAAGTCTGGAAGCTGGGAAACGTCCACAAGAACACTGTGCAGTGTCTCCTCATGCTAAACGTGTTGAACGAAAAGATCTACTTTTTCCTGTACTTCTGGTTTATCATCTTGGCCATATTGAACACATGAACTTCTTTTCCTACTCCGCCATGCTCATTCCCAGCTGGAGAAAAAGATGGCTGACGGTTAAGGCTGCGAAAGGAGAGGTTAGTTAACTAAAAAAACGGTATACATATAAAATAAGACAGACATATGAAGGAAACCGAACCAATGTTTTTTTTCAGGAAGCTGCTTTGGACAATTTCATCAAGGATTGCCTCCACGCCGACGGAGTTCTCCTGCTCCACTTCGTCCACCAGCACTCTGGAAGACGCTTTTCTTCCCAGTTGATTGCCAAGCTCCAGGCCATGTACGCTGACCTAGAGGTTAGAATTGTTGCGTACGCAATGGGTTTTTGCGTGCGTAATGCTGCCTATTGTAATCTCGCGCTAAGATCAGAACTCTGAGTGCAGCGGACGACGCAAGACGCTTTCTTAAAGCGGCACTTTTTTCTCCGATTTTGTGTTTCAAAGCTTAGTTTTCCCAAAAAAATACAACAGAATTTCCAGAACTTCATTGAAGACTACGACTCCAACTGTCCTATACCTGCCGAAGATGAGAAGCAAGAACTAGAGGAGGTTAGTAGTTTTGGGGAAAACGCTGAAAAAAACTAATTCAAATTGAATTTCGTGGGCGCACAAAACCTAAGGCCAAAACAATAAAGCGGCTTAGATACGCTTCTGTTTTTCAAAGTTCCGTTTTTGAAAACAAACCACACATTTTCAGAACTATTGCGATGACTCCAGCATTGCCGACGACTCCAGCTTCTTCGATGACAACTCCGAGTACTCCCAGGACAGCATAGAACAGGACCAAAACCAGGAAAGATGTTTTGCGCCCTTACACACACAGGGACAACTAATTTAAATTGAAATAAGTAAAACAAAGAGAACTCCCAGCGTAAAACAAAATCTTTGAAAAGCGGTTTTTACACTTTCTATTAAAGCTCAGTTTTCTCTAACTAACATCATAAATTTCAGGAGTTCATCGAAGAATTCATCGGCGACTGCAATGCTACCGAGCCTGCCTCCGATCCTCATTTTCCGAAGGGCAGGACCAACACAAGGTTAGCTTCTTCAAATACATACGGGTGGCAAAACATTGGGAAAAGATTCAATTTGAAGTTAGTAAACCCAGGGCACCGAAAACGTAAAAAAGAAACTTTTAAGAGGCTTGTCCACTAAAATTAACCGCACTCTTTCAGAACTTATCCGTCAACTCTAGCTGCAAGGACGACAACTTCAAATAGTTCTTCTTTTTCATCATCCGAGGATACCCCTCACTAGGTCTGAATTCGTTCCAGCTCAAATTTGCTTCATTTACAACAATGTCTGTGGTTTTAGTTTCTAATGAATCTGTTAGTTCCTGAGTGTGTGTAGTTAGGAGACTTTTTTCGTGGGACTAACGCTTACGTCACTGATCTCTTTGCGACAGTCGCAAAAGAAGCCGATTGAACTTGGAAGCTCAATATGAAGTTTTAACTTATTAAGTTTAACTTTGAAAGAATGTTCGCAACTGTTCTTTATTTAAATACATGTTTTGTTTTTTTTTTCGATCCCAATATGTGGTTTTTCTATCTGGTCGAGAAGCCCGTCCCTATTAGACGACCCCTATTTCCATCTGACTCAAATGCCAAAGGCCTGTCCGCTGACATTTGCTCGGGTAAATGGATGTATCCAAATGATGTCTGCCTATAGTACATTCCAACTATCGACAATTTCTTGAATAAATAGACAGAAACCAGTTTTTGCACCACATCTAGACATATTAATCTTTTATTATATCACAAAATATTCAAATTTTCAATTTTCTAATTTGAGATTTTTATTGGAAAATCGCTAATTTTTATTTAAAAACGATCTTTTCTGAAATCCAATTGTTAGCCATTCTTTTCAACATATTCTTTTCTCTCTTTCTCAGAGGTTCTGTCGGCTATAGGCAAGCCAGACCGTTTTTCTTACTGAAAGCAAATGTCTGTCGGCCCAATTGCCTTTATCAAAACATTACAATGAAATCGTTGCGCGGCTTCGAGGTGAAATGACTGATAAAACGGAACATTAAAGTTTTATTTATTTTTTTTAATGAATTATCTAATTTACGTTTGAATTTTATATAACAGACTTGCCTCAATCGTTGAAGCAGTGTTTACTCTCAACATAGAAATGTGTTTTCCATGTTTATTCTCTCTTTTGATTCAATTTTTCTATGAATATCATTATTATTTTTTCGTTATTTTGGAAAACAGAGTCTTAGCAGTGAAATATAGTTTATTTTTTAATTACACAATTTAAAATGTTTTAAAAATTTTCCTATCTTTTATTTTATATTTATAAAATATATTTTAATTTTTCTTTCTTTAGATTTTTTAAACAAAAAAAGTCATATCACAATGCCTGGTTAGTTCAAGACTCTTATTACCGAAACATTGTTTATGTTTAAATTACACATTTTTACCTATTTAAATTTTTTTCTGGAAATCTATGTGTACCAAATCTATATTTTCCCTATCCCTCAACATCTCTTTACAACACAACTTGAATTTTCTTCTTAAAAAATTATTGTTTTATTAACAAAGACACTGCAAAACAACTCACACCTTAATTTCAATGAAAGCAAAACATTTGATCTCGGGCGGGCTCGAACCGCCGGCCTTCTGTGTGTTAGACAGATGTGATAACCACTACACCACGAGATCCACGACGGCATTGCTCGCCGATGGCAATAAGAATCAGCGCACGGCCGAGAACAATTCGCAGCTGGATTCATTCAACGTTTACTAAACAACGTTTTCTTAAATTTAAAACTTTTTCACAATACCCTGCGTTAGTAAAAATTCTATTTATACATTTCTAATGATTTAGGTCTTACGCTTTCGGTTATCAACTTGATCTTATGCTGTTTCTCAAACAGTCCTTCTAAAAAAGATTTTTTTAATTATCACCATTTTCATTTTCATATTTGAATTTTGATTACACACTTCCCACATTTGAATGTATTTGAATGTACGTCGTAATTATAAAAATCAATTTTTATAGAAAAACCTCAGAACCTTTTCTTTTAACAATAATTTTCAAGTTATTTGTCACTCTCAGATAGCTATGGCTTTCTCTCTCTCTTTCTTTCTCTCTCTCTCTCTCTCTCTCTCTGTCGCCCTCTCTCTTTCCCACTTCTTATCTCTCTCTCTCTCTCTCTCTCTCTCTCTCTCTCTCTTTCTTTCTCTCTCTCTCACTCTCTCACTCTCTCTCTTTCTCTCCCTCTCTCTCTATCTCTCTATCTCTATGTCTCTCTCCCTTTCTCTCACTCTTTTACTCTCCCTTTCTCTATCTATCTTTCCCACTTCTTATCTCTCTCTCTCTCTCTCTCTCTCTCTCTCTCTCTCTATCTCTCCCTCTCCCTCTCTCTCTCTCTCTCTCTCTCTCTCTCTTTCTCTCTACTCTCTCTCACTCTCTTACTCTCTCTTTCCCTCTCTATCTTTCCCACTTCTTATCTCTTTCTTCCTCTCTCCCTTTCTCTCTCTCTCTCTCTCTCTCACTTTCTCTCTATCTCTCTGTGTCTGCCTATCTGTATGTCTCTCTCTTTCTCTCTCCCTCTGTCTCTTCCTCTCTCCCTTTCTCCCTCTCTGATGCTAGAACATTTTGTTTTTGTTGAGAATTTCTGACATATTTCATTAGCATTTGACATTATAATTTTCAGATTTTGTTCTTTTTCAGAAGAAACATGGAATTTAAGAAGCGCGGAAACAAGAAGATCCGCAAAACTGGTGGAAGGGTTAGTAAAAAAACAGTTTTTTACTTTGTGTTAACTATTCAAAGTTCTGCTAAGCATGCGTTTACGTTTTCATCAAGAGAGAGAAAGAGAGAGAGAGAGAGACCGATTGCGCATCGCGTTTTCACATAATATGAAAAAATTTTAGCATCCATTTTATGGATGTTTCTAAGTCTATCCTCTAAAGAACTTGTTGTTTCAGTCTGATCTTCCCCAAATGGATATTCGCCAGGAATATAAAGCACGACAGATCCAAGCGAAGGGCCAAAGAGAACGGGATGACGAACAACAGCGACAAGAGGTAACTAAACATTTTTGAAGCAAACATCTCATTTTTACCTTGCCATGAACATATTTTGTTCTTTTTAATTTGGCTTAAAATTGGTTTCTGAAGTACCGAAAGGGTCCAACACATGGAATTTTTTTTCGAATTTCTGTTCTTATTTTTGAGTTTACGTCATCTAGTATAACCTCGTGAATTACACAAATCCTGTTTTAAATACAATTTCAGCGAGAGCGACAGCAAGATCTGGAACGACTCGAGTCCGAGCGCCTCAAGAAAGAAGAAGAGGAAGAACGGCTTGAGCGCCTCAAGGAAGAGGAGGAGAAGAATCGCCTCAAGGAAGAGCTGGAGAAGCGCCTCATGGAAGATCTGGAAATGTTCCTTAAGGAAGAAGAGGAAAAGGAACACCTCGATCGGCGCAAGAGGGGAGAGGAGGAAAACGAACGGATTGCCGCGGAAATCAGCAAGAGAGAAAAAGAAGACCGTGCCAGGAAAGAAGCTGAATATCGAAAAACAAGGGATGTCAGAGAAGCTGAAATTCGTCTTGAGCAGGCCACACAAACGGAACTTCGTGTGAAATACGAAACTTGGAGGACTCCTTATGTGCACCCCGAAAGGAAGGACTACCAGAGGCGGAGCAGATCTCCGAGCAGGGAAAGGAAGAACAAGGGCACAAGGGAGGCCGAGGAAGACTGGAGAGGACATAACAACAAGGACCCACGGTATGGAAGAACAAGACTACGGTGCTCATACAACATTTTAGTTATTACGAGGACAGACGACGTACCCCTTCGCCATACAAGAACAACTTCCGCCGCCTTGACCTGGATGAACCCTGCTGCTCCTACAGCCCAAGGTCTAGGGCTAGTTCGCCGGAGCCGTTGAAATCGTATGAGGTTTGTTTACCTCTGTCATTTGTTTTTTCTATATGTTTCTACCTCTCTGTCTCTCTAACTCTCTGCCTCTCTATCTCACTGTCTCTCTGTCTCTCATCTCTGGCATTATTTGAATCAACGAAAAACGTTTTAGATCGGTGGAGACTACATCAAGAACTTCAGAGGACGAAGAACCCAGATGGCGGCCAGGAGGAAGGAAAAGCTTGACAGTCAAGTCTCGGCAAGGTCCAAGCAATTTGAGAAAGAGATGAAGGCCTGCATTGCTAAAGCCAAGGTATGTAAACACTGCTAATTAGATTAACTTCAAATTTAAACAAAATTAATAAATTATGATTTGTTCAGATTCCTCCTTTGCTACAACCCCACATGGTGAATTTCACCAACAACTTCTTGGCAGAAAGCGCCCGGCGGGAGATCGAAGAACATTTAAAAATGGAAAATGAAAAGAGGAAGACCCAGGGAGAGTTTTCCAAAATTTGGGTAAGATGTATCCTTCAAACTATAATATTTTAAAGTTCCAGCAGAAAAAGGACCTGTAAAAAAGATATTGAGCAATTTTATACTCAGATAATATTTTAAACATTTTAAAATTGCAGGCGAAAATCCAAACTACCCTCGGAGGCCAAGATGAGATGATGAAATTGTTGAAGGAAGACTTCCGTCGAGCACTCGATGCCGCGCTCCACAAAATGGAGGAAGCCACCGCCGGGACAGAGGTCATCTACCGGCGTAAGTTTTTTTTTTTAATTTTATACTTTGTTAAACCAAAACAATTTCTATTTTGAAAAACTTTTCTGTTTTTGTAACTTTTTTTAGCAACGGAGAGGGAAACTGTCCGCCTTCCGCCAAGGAAGACTGTTGTTCTTCCACCAACCGAGAATGAAGGAGGTTTGTAAAATACAGTTAATTTACAATTTTCTGTTTCTGAAACGTCCGCCAACTCGACGAACAACGGAAGTCAAGAGGAGGGAGGAAAAAAGCTGAGCGGTAAGCTATTCTTCTTTATTTTCTTTTACTTTATTTTCTTAAAAGAAAACTAAAAAGAATTTTTAGGGGCCCGGACAAAAACGGCAGCCCAAAACAATGGAACGAAAAATGGAGTGAGGACCGCACGTAAGACTCCAAAATTACCTTTAAACCTTCAAAAATTGTTGTAAAAAACTTTTGCTCTTTACTAAGTTAAATTTTGCTCTTTACTAACAATAAGTTAACACGCAATTTCTCTAAGTATCTAACATAACATAAGACGACTTAAACTTTAAAGAAAGTAAACATTCACGGTTTTTTGAAATTAATTCCTAGTGTTTTTTTTCATGTCGAGGTCAGACTTCTGACACTGAAAATGAAAACAAAATTTTAGAAGATTTTCAAAATTATTAAGTTTAAATTTAATATTGTTTTAAAAGTAAGCAGCTTTTTTTCTTCATTTTGTTAATTGTTACAACTACAACCACTTTCATGTTCTATGTACAAATAATTTAAACTATTACTATCTATTTCACATGCTTCAAAATTAAACGGAAAAAATAGGAAAAATAGGAAAAAATAGGAAAATAAAAATAAAAAAAGTCAATAAAAATAAATTATTACGAACTTTAGTTTTTCATTAAATGTGTTACAATTGAGTTGCTAAATTAAGTATTCTCTCTGAAATTTATTTTTTCCTTTTTTTTATTTTTTCTATTTTTAAAACTTTTTTTCGCTCACACTCAATTAGCCACCCTGGAAAAATGGAGAAAACCTTCATTTGAATTCAGACTGAATGAAGCGTCGACTATATTGTTTTTTGAACACTTGTTTTTAAAAAAATTTCAAAATGATGTTTTTTTAAAAAGTTTTCCCCCAAATCAGTGTGTGAATTTTGTTGTTAAACGCGCTTAATAATCCATTTTATTTACAACAACTTTAGCAAAAAGTCAATTCAAACTGACTAAAAACAAATATTTTCAGCCAAGCAAAATGGAGAACAGGGCAGTGAGAGAGCCAACGGAAATCGGAGGAGAAGCGACCCCAAGAAGGACCACAACGATAATGGTGATGGAACCGTCTTACAAATTCAATGACAATTTTAGAAACTCCCAATCTTGGTTTGCCAAACGAGGCGGCTAACTGTGCGATCATTACCAGTCTTAACCTCATCTTGCAGGCGGAAGCGATTGTTGAGGCGCAAAAGAAAAGTGCTTCACGTGAGTCTAAATTCAAACTTTTTTTGTTTTGGGATCAGACATAAAAATACAGAGGCAGACATATTCCTCCAAAATCAAAACATCTGTTTCTATCTTAAGAAGCCACTATCACCAAGTTCCTCACTGGCAAAGACAAGGATGTCAGCGCCCTGAGGAGAAAATTGCAGTTTGAGGAAGACAAACAAGAAAAAAAAGAAAAAGACAAGGATGCCGTAGAACTTTGTGCTTTTGTCGCCATGGAGGCTATTCTAAAGAAAATGTCTCAAAGGTGAGCGAATGTTTTTGTTTATCTGTAGAAAGTTTTTAGTGCTAAAAAGCCATTGACGTTTACCCGAACGACGACAGTGACCTGTGGGTGTCCCGGAAAGAGTGAAGAGATCACCACAGATGAGAACATTCTGGAAGTCTGCCCCCAGAAAAACAATACCTTCGAGGAGAGCTTCAGCAGATCCACCTACATCTTCCCGCAAAGTATTTGCAAGGACTGCAAAGAAAAACGAGTGAGACAGGACGAGAAGGTCACGATTCCTGAAGGTTAGTATTTTTTAAAGTCTCTCTCCCTCTCTATATCTCTGTCTCCGTCTTAGCAGACACATTCTCATAGAGCTAAATCATGTTTGACTATTTACTCAAGTTCTGTTCCCCGAAAAACAATAGACTTATTTCAGAGCTGGAGTTTCTGATGATCTACCAGTGGGAGACCGCCCAGAAATACAAGATCACTGACCATAACAAGGAACTCGGAATTCTCGGCGGGAAAAAATTCTTTGGTTTGTTTCCTTCCCCTTTCAAATAATGACTTTTTACAGATTTTTTGAACGAGAGGTGGGCCCTTGAGGCAGCCATTGCCCATAAGGAAAGTCGAGTGACTGTTTTCCCCCGAGTGAACGAAGAGCAAGAAGAGGAACAAGACTCCTTAGATGACGCAGTCTCCTCCCACTACACGACGATGGTTGTGAAGAACGACGGCCGCGTTGAAGAAATTAACGACGAGAATTTGGTGAAGGAACCAGAGCAGCGCGATTTTTCAGACGGCCATCTTCTACTGTTCAAGAGGTTGAAATGTACGTTTAGTGCTTAGATTCATCAAAATGATTCGTTTTTAGCTTCCACGGCAACCACGGAACAGACAAGGGTCAAGTTCACCGAGGAGGACTTCATAAAAGCTTTTCCCGAAGAATGTAAGTCATTTATAACTTTATTCTTTTTAAATTTTAAATTTTAAAAACAAAACTCAAACTCACTTTTAGAAAGCATTCCCAGAAAAATGTTGTATTGAATTAATTTAGGGAATTAAATTTTAAGACCGTTTCTCAATCGCCGAGGGTTGTTTATGTAGGCTGACATATACTTTTTGAGCATGACATCGCTCATAGAAATAAGCTTGAGTCAATTTGAAGGAAATCGCAATTTTGATGCGGCGCGCCGCGCGGGTTACTGTAGCTTCGCGGAAACTCAATGTTCAATGGTTGTGTTATATATTTTTCGAATCTAAATTCCATATAGAGCAATTTATTTAGTAATTCAACATTGATTTATCAGTCAGGAAACAATATATATCTAGTTCTTTTCAATCGATGTTTCAAGTTTTCACTTAAAAATTGTTTCTATATTTTTTTCTAAATTTATATAATTTAAAACTTATATAAAAGTTATATACTTTTAAAATTGAAATCTTTTTAATGAGTCATTCACTTTACATTTCTGTTTTATAGTTTCACGCAATAAAACCTATAAAAAACAAAATTTGTTTTTAGGTGGTTAGCATACTTTCTAACCACCTAAAAAGGTTTTCTAAGAGACATTTACAACGTTTTTCTTTAATTAAAGTAACTAATTTGCAGTTGAAAAAGATGAGAGGGTTCCTCTGGCTCTCCGCAACCGCACCTACAGAAAGGATCCGCTGACTGGAGAGCGAGACATCATCCCCACCGATTGCTTCGTCATTGGGGCGCTCAACCTTCTGTACCAAGTTGATGCCGTTTGCAAGGCAATCACTGATGACGACAGCCCTGACAGTAAGTTCAAAATCAATCGGAAAATAAAAAAATTTCAGACCTTATCGAGGAGAGATCTTCAGAGGAGAAGTCAAGTCGGTCCGCAAGTTTCGCAAATCCCTCAATGAAACAGTGCAAAGTGGAATGGGGGAGGTCAGCAATGTCCTTGGACAAGTGATGGGCCAAATCATCGAGAAGTAAGTATTTCTTCTTCTATGTTTTTTTTTGTCGTGGCGCTTGCCGCCGGGTGAATCATCTAAACACCCTCGCTAAGTTGGAATCAATTCACATTTATTTTGTTTTGCCTAACTAAATGAAGCATTTTACAATAACAAACCAAAATTTGACATCTTACTTTTATGATTTTGAAATGCGTCTAAATATGAAACACGTAAGAAAAAACTCAAAATTCAGCCGCGTCACATAGCGAAATGAAATCGTTATTTTTGCCTAATGGAAAAACTTTGTTGGATTGGGGGAAAAGTTTGTGTTTTTTTTTAAATTCGAATCCGACTCGGGCTATTCTTCTGAGAAACGGAAAAATCATTTTGTTTATGAAAAATTTGTTTTTGTGATTCTTATTTAAAACAAAAAAAATGATTTTAATCCTTAAAAGTTGAACTTGAAAGTTGTTTTATTAGGTTACAATTTTAAACTAGTTGCCTGATCTAATAATTTTCTAATACAAATGTTCTTTTTGTAGAGAAAATAAATAACTTAATTTTTATGGCTGAAACAGGACCTTGTTAGCAAACCAAAGCACTGGTTGGTACATTTTTAGAACTTAATTTTAGAACTTATATTTAGAACTGCGGGTTCGTGACCAGGCAATTCATTTAAAAACAGTGTCGCACACAAACAGTGTCGCCGTAACGCCTTCGAGCGAAGTTGGATCTTGGCCGACGGGTGAATCATGTAAACACAGCGCACGTCTCGAACAACCGTCTCTATAGCAAAGAGGTAGCGCGTTCACTTGCAAATCTCGTGACCCAAGTTCGAATCCGTAGTGACTGATTTTGATTTGTTCGACCAATACAACATTTTTGTAATAAAAAAGCATTTGCTTTTCTTATTTGTGATTTTCTACAAGCATTTTTTCATCATTTTCAGCAGATTAGTACAGAAGCTTCAACTTTGCAACATTTGAGTAAACTAAAATTAACTTTCACTTTGTAAGAATCGAAATTAAAAAAAACATTTTGCACTTTTTAAATGAGTTTGTCTCAAAATAAATACTCCCCCTTTTTGGCTATTTCCAAAACGTTCAAATATAGGCACCTTACCCGTCAAATCACTTATCAACTGCACGTTTGCTAGCGTCATGGCAAAAACGCGAACTTGTAGCGTCCTTGCTTGCAAATCTCGGTACCCAAGTTCGACTCGGACTTAAGATATTTTTGGCCAATCGGAGGCAAGCCTTTTGTACTAAGAAAATGAGTCCTTACTTGTTTCTTGCACCCAGAGATAAATAAAATCGCCCCGCCAACAATGTCAGCGCGATGGCCGCCTGTGACTCATCCATATGTTTACGCATGGTCCTATCATGCGGCGTCCTAGCTGAATGGAAGAGTCCTCGCTTGCAAATCTCACGACCAAAGTTCGAATCCTAACTGAACCGTTTTGTTTTGTCTAACAAAAACAAACATTTTCTATTAAGAACATACACATTAATAAACAAAAATGTTACCTGATAAAAAAACTAATTTGAGTAACACTTTTGACAGCTTATTAAAGACGAAATTGTTTAAATTTTTGTTCAATTTGTTCAAATTGTAGGGTCCGCAACAACAAGATCATCACTGTGCAATGCCGCGGCTGCAAAGGAAAGTGGGATGGAGTGCGCTACGAAATCAACGACAACTCCAAGCTGCCATACATAACATCTTGCGATGTACCGCTCGAAAAGGCCATCAACGACGTCTTGAAGAAGAGCTGTGATAGCTGCATGGACGCCTTAAAAGCACCTCGTGGTAAGTCTGGAAAATTTACAAAAACCAGTATAATTTCAGATGATCAGGTCGTCCTCGTTCGGTTTGAGGCGCTCCAGGTGGAAGGTGGTGAAAACCTCGAGCTTCCCTTGAATCCGATTGGTGAGTAACCCTATTCTACGGCTAATTTTTTTTAAAAATTTTCAGACATCTGCGGAGGCAAATGGAAAGTGGCCGCTGCAACACAGTTCGACCGCTGCCACTACCTCTCCTGGGCCTTCCACAAAGAAAAAATAGTTGTGGCCGACGATCACAGGCTAATTGAAAAAGAGAGATCCACCCGTCTTCAGGATTATACGCACATCCTGTTGAAGCCAGCAGGTTGGTGAATTGCTGAAGGAAAACTAAAAGATTTTGCAAATTTAAAGCTATTGCTGCAAAAACCAACACTTATAAGATTTTTATGAATTGGTCATTTCAGGGAAGGAGGAACCTGTTCCAGAAGCTCCTGCTGCAGTTTCTGCAGCTGACTGTGGGTATTTTTATGTGATGTAATATTAAAAATTCGGAATGTAAACTTTAACGAACGCACTCACTGACTCACACACTCACACACTCACACACACACTCACTCACTCACTCACCCACTCACTCACTCACTCTAATTTTTCAGGCCTTTCCAATGCCATGGAAGATCTTAGAGTCCCGGACTTGGAGGAGCAAGTTCAGGAGCTGGCTAACGCTGGAAATGGTTGGTTTACCAGCTTTGTCTCACTGTCTCACTCACCCATTTTATGACTTTCTTCTATGTTGTGCAATAAAAAATAACAGTCACAATTTAGCTTTGGCAGAGACCTTGGAGAGAATGCGGGAAATGTCAATGGAGCAGGATGAAGAGCCCCAACTTCCTGTAAGGAGGTTAGATCATGCCTCTATTTTGTTTGAAATGGGAAATTCAGGCGCAGCACTCGCCTTCAGAAGGCCAAGGTTGCAAAAAAAGGTGATCTTCGTTTGTCCTCTTGTAAGTGCCAACTTTGTTTGACTTTTCCGGTTGTCTTCCCAAAAAAACCTTTTCTTTTAGCTCGATTCCGTCACATGGACGACTTAACTCAGGAGTCGCTATTCTCTGAGCACCTCCGTCAGCTGAGACAAAAAGGTTGGTGCTGTTATATAGGAACTGCGCATCGGCAACTTGCCGAAAATTTAAGAATAAGTTTCACCTCAATTCGAATTTGCAGTACAAGCCGCTTTGTAATGCGAATAAGAACCTATTTCTGCGTTTTTTTGTTGCAAAAAAGGCAATTACCTTTTTTCCTAAGAAAATCAGTTTTATCTGATCATAAAGAAGTGTTTTAGAAGCTCCTCTTTCTGAACCTGGACGGCCTCTTGTCCTCCGTCCTTATCTTCTGGAAGACAAAGAACACCCTCGAGTTCGGCCGCTTCATCCTCGAAAGGCTCAACTTCCCCCTCAACAACAAGGTAATGTTTTGTAAAATGCAGCTGCGACTGATGAAAGCAGAAGACATGGCTACAGAATGGGACATGGCTACAGATTTTGGTTGACCTTTGAGTGTTTACCTTCCGTCTCATAACATATGACTAAGGACAGGCCTAAAAGATTTGTTTCAGCCCAGTCGTCTACATCCCAAAAACAAGTACTAGAACAGCCAGTTCTTCCTCAAGTACCACAAGAACAGCCAGTCCTTCAACAGCTAGAACAGCTACAAGAAGAAGAGCGGGAGGCCGCAATGCCGTCTCCATTTGAACGCAGAAGTTCCAAGAGGTGAGAACTTTTAGAAAAAATACTAGAAACATTTAATTAGGACAATGACACTTATCCAAACTTTTTGTTTTTGTTTGTCTGAAAAGTCAATTATCAAAAATTGGAACAAAAACATATTTTAAAGTTTTTTTTTTTCAGTAATAACGCAGTTTGTGGTCGAAAAAATTTCAGTAATAACGCAATTGGTTGTAAAATGCATAATTTGTCAGCGTAGAAAGAGCCCTCGAATGCGTTTGTAAAAATTGGAATTTTGTTGCGTTTGATGAAAATTGTACAGTAACCCGGGGTCAGCTACCGTAACCCGGGACCGAAATTTGGTATTTACCCACCCTACGTTTGGGGACAATTTTGTGGGTAATTACCAAATTGATGGCGTTTGACAACTTTTCTGCCAAATGAAAGAGTAAAAATAGTATGTCACTGGCCTGCTCAACTTTTACTGGCATCGTCTGTGAACTCAATTCAAAGCTATATTTTTAATAAATGTCTTCAGAGGAAGCGTCCGCAAGCGTGGGAAGACGCCAACGGATTGTCCCGCTAAGCGAGTTCTTATTACTCCTGATTTCGGTTGGTATCATTTTACGACTTGAGCTCATTTCTTTCAATCAAGCAGTCAATTACCACATCCCTTTTTCAGTAACGCAACCAGACGAAGAACCCTCTCGTCTCGTTCTTCAACATGAGGGAGAAGAACTTCAACCCGAAGTGCAACCAATCGTGCAGCGTCTGTTAGACCAGGGAATGGGTGAGTGGTTTTTGCTCTGAAAGCGTTGTAATAGCATGTAACATTATTTTAATTACAACTTTTGTAGTTCTTCCGCCGAAACAACCACGACATCGAAGCACAGGGCGACCAGGAGAGGTACAAGGTAATTAATTTTATTCTTAAGTTAATGGAACCTGAGCACGCAGACAAAAACAATGTTAAATAATTTTTGACTGTGTTTTTTCTCTTTTTTGCTGAATTTTCTATTTCAGATCTCTCTATTACGATGGACGAACTGGCTGTGCCGGACAGGGACCAGCCAATGGAGGTGGACGAGGAAGGAGGTTGGTTGAACTTTTTTGTTCTCTCTCGCTCTCTCACACACACAAACACACGAACACCATACACACAAACACACACAAGCACACGGACGGACGGACACACATACACACATTTACGTTTGCGCCCACATACACATACACACACGCACACTCACACACGCTCGAGCACTCACTTCCAATCTTCCACTTTGCAAAATTCACACAATGTTTACTTTTCAGATTTGGGCTTGGCCACAACCACGATGAGCGCAATGAGAGTGACAAATGAACCTCAATCAACGATTTCTGCCTTAAGGCTTTCAAAAGATTTTAAAGCAACATTTTAGGCGCAGCACCCGGGCCCGGAAATCCAAGCACGGCGAACTTCGTACTGCTCCTGGTAAGTACGAATTTTAGTTAATAGATAGAAATTTGTTGACATGTAAATAAACAAACTTTTTAGATCGCTTCTCTTTCTCCGGCGACTTGTCGAGGACGGCGTTCGATCATCTACGCCGTGAGCAAGCAGAGAGAGGTTGGTTCACAATTCCAGCAGAAATCCGAAACATTCATGCCCATAATGCCAATTTTTTGAAACATTCCTTCGTAAAAACGGGGAGAACTCGAGGAAGTAGAAGTTCCTCAGGGACAGTAATTTCATCCGAAAACCCGAGGTTTACAAAGAAGTAAAATGAACGGTCTTATAAAACAATCGCTTAAAGATACTGTTCTGGCCAGTCTTTGTTTGATGCCGCATTTCTGAAGCAGGTAGCAACCTAAGGCCGCTTTAAGAAAGCAGATGAAAACCTAAGGCCGCTTTTCTGAAGCAGATTGAAACCCAAGGCTGTTTTTTCAAAGCTGATTGAAACCTAAGGCCGGATTTCGAAAAAAGTTAGAAACCTAGGGCCGCTTTTTTAGTGCAGATGGAAACCTAAGGCCGCTTTTCGAAACTTTTTATTGACACTTATTGACCTTTGTCTCTCAATGTTTTA
Organism: Oscheius sp. G VE-2021; assembly: GCA_022343465.1. Classification (NCBI taxonomy): domain Eukaryota; kingdom Metazoa; phylum Nematoda; class Chromadorea; order Rhabditida; family Rhabditidae; genus Oscheius; species Oscheius sp. G VE-2021. The sequence continues at coordinate 1,180,232 of JAJQXH010000050.1, forward strand.
TCAATGGCAAAACCGCATGATGCATATTTTTTTTAGCACCGCCATCCACTGACAAGGAGCTACAAGAAGAAGAACAGCCTTTTCATCAGCCACAGGAAGCAGACAACAACGAAGCTCAACCTCTTCCTGTCCAAACCACTTCCAAGAGGTAAAAGCAACTTAACAACTTAAAAAGGCATTTTTCTCTCAGCACCACGTTATTTTTTCTCCAAACTTTTTTGCCTTTAAGTATTTTTCGGCAATTTCATAATTGCAAAAATATTTTTTAAATGTGATTTTCCAACTTTTCTCACTGCATTTTCAAACATTTTGCGATTTTAAATAGTTGTTTAAATTGCCCAATCAACATATTTGTGATTATGGTTACTTTTCATGTTAAAACCACTTTTAAACAAACATTTTAAAACATCCACGTGGTCATTGTTAAAAATAAACTCTGAATGCACAATGAAAGTTTTAAATGCAAAATTAGGTACGTAGTTTCAATGTTTCTATTATCTTTTTTTTTTTCAGAAAAACTACTTATTGTTATGACTATCAAAGTTACAAACATTGTTAAACTATTTTCAGAGCAAGTGGCCGTTGCCCTGGACCGGAGCTGGATAACTCAGCGAAACGAGGGAATGCATTGGTGGAGGATCAGGAAGTAGTAGTGCAGAAAGTAGTAATAGTGGTAGATGAAGAAAGAGAAGAGAAGGAGTTGGACGAATGCTGCCTCAGTGCCGTGCTGAACCAAATGAAGCATGCGCTCACTTTCAGAGACAGAGCAAGGTGCACTTAGTTTGTGTAATAACACAATGATTATCATTTCAGGGCTGAAGGTGAAGCTCCGGAAGTTGTCACCCTGGAGAAGATTCTAGAAAGGCTGAATGTGGATGATGTGCCAGAACTCCGGGAGCAGCTCAGAAGGGAAGAACAACCCGAGGATGAGAGCGCCATTGACTTCTTCTTCAACAAGCTCATCGAAGCCCTTGGCGAGGAGGCCCTCAAGCCATGCGAGCTTGCTGTGACAACAGCAGCTCCCGAGTGCACCTCGGATTGCCCCACACCACCGTCTCGTCCTCCAGTTCACGACATCGATCTGCGAGGAGCAACCAAGGCTACCCTTAAAGAGGCAATGGAGGAAAAGTGTGCACACGAAGCTGACTGTGGACATCGACAACGGACTGTCTTTTCCCACGAAGGTGATTTGGGAAAATTCTAAAAAATAGAATAGTTTAGGCAGCGAGTTCGTCTTCATCAAGAAAGACCAGGGTCGCTAGCTCACCGACATCGACAAATACTTTAAAAGCCTTGTCCATAACAGGCGAGGTGTCGGTGAGTAATCCTGGAAAATATGTGTTTATCTGTCTTTCATTTTTGTGTTCTGTCTGTCTCCCTGTCTCTGTGCCACTTTCTCTATGACTGCATTGTTGCATTTCATCTCTATGCTTTTTATTTTCTGTATATTTATTCATTTATGTGTTTTCGTTTTCCTTGTCTGTGACAATTAGTATTCCTGAGAAATGGTTGGTATGTCCCTCTCATATTTTAATATTAATATTAAAATTAATATTTCTCTGTCTCATGGTGTCGCCTTGTTTATATCTATTTGCATATTCTCTTTTTGCTTCCAAGTTTCTATGTTCCTCTGTCTTTGTTCCTGTCTCTCTCTCTCTCTTTTTTCTCTCTCTTTTTCCCTCTCAAAAATACATTTATACAACTGAATGAATAACTTTTTAACAATATCGCTTTCCAGATATGAACGGCTCCAAATATGATTTTGTAAGCGGAACCGCTGTCTTCGACCGTAGTTCTGGGACTGTTGCCAAGAAGGCGGATGGGACATGGACGCTACTTGTCAACAAGCAGGAGAAAGAACTTAAGCGGGAGAGACTGCAGTCGCGTTTCTACCAACTTCTGCTGTTGAAGAAAAGGGGAGAGACAAAGGAGAGAGAGAAAGAGGCGCAGGAAGAGATGGAGGACGTAATTGAGCTCAGCAGCGACAGCGAGATGGAGGACGTCGTTGAGTTGATCAGCGATGACGACGCCATGTAGATTGACTAAGATTTGTAGATTTGATAATATATTTTGACTTATTTAATCCACAAGAATGTTTTGATGCATTATTCATACCATGTTGTATATATCGTGTTCAATTTGTAATACATAGGTTTTTACAGTTTTGCTTCTTTATATTATGAATAAAACATATATTTTCTTTTTCCCCAAGAAACTAAGCACAAATAGTGCGCAGGGAACAATATTTAAAAAAATCCTTTAGTTGAAATATTTGTAGTTTATTCATCTTAGTCCACAAGTTGCGATTTTGTTATTTTTTCATGAATATTCATTTGTTCAACTGATGTTGGTGAGGAAGAAGGCGAGGCAAAGGTTTTCAAAGACCAGAATAAGGTAATAAGGTAGAGTTGAGAATCGTTATTGATAAATATGAGGTCATAGTTGTTGGTTGAGCATCTCACTGTTTCATTTTGATTACCTATTACATCACTTCTTCACGGATCAAAATTACATTGCTCCTTTTGTTTTATTTATTTGCTTAGGTATCTGCCACTTGGTTTTATGAATTATTTAGGTTTACCTTATGTTCAAACCCAAACTATGTTATTAAAAAGGATTTGATACTCAGAGCAGGATTTCGTAATTGTGAACCGTCCCTGGGTTTCAGATTGTGAAACTCAAAGTGCAACCGGCCAGCGCCAAGTGGCCGAGATATTAGTTAGAGACACTGAGTAAGGATAGGGATGACAGGGCGACTGCGAGACAAGATGAATAATCAGAGCGGCGGGACTTCCCATTTTCTACCTAGAAAATACAATTCCTTTATTAATTTCTAGTTTTTGTTCTACATTCATAAGAAATCGCTAAGATAAGTCAGAAAAGGAAAGATACTGAGAGAGAAAGAGAGAGAGAGAGAGAGAGAGAGAGAGAGAGAAAGAGAGAAAGGGAGAGAGAGAGAAAACAGATGTCGATTCTATTGTTTCCTATTTTCTTTCCCGAATCGTTTGTTTGTCGTTGGTCTGTCCTCATGAAGAAAAACGCCGACATGTGAATCACAGGTGTTGGTGCGAAAGGAAGAACAACACACTCGAAAAGGCGGATCGCTTTTTGTCTCAGAGAAAACAGAGAGAGAAAGAGAGAGAGAGTCTCTTTTTGTAATTTTGTTTTGTATAATACGACTTTTTTTTGAAGGCGGTAACGTTAAGTCACAACCGATTGTTTGTTTCGTTTTTCTACAGTCCTTAGCTGGAATGATACAACAGCTGCTGCGCTACGGACAGTCTCCTGGCCCTAAAAGTTGTCGGCCAGTCGCCTGCCAGCTTCTCGGGGACTCTCAAGGTCGTCTGAGGCTCATTCCATGCGTCGAGCCGTCGGCAATTGTTGCTACAATTCTTTGGCTTAGCTAAGAAAGTTTATAAGACATTCTACCAAATTTTTGGTTTTTGTTCCTGAACATTGACCGTGTTTTCTGTTTTGAAATCTCTCTAAATACCATTTCAGTCTTTATCTCTCTATGTCTCTCACTTTGCAATATTCAGATTTTTACCATTTTGATTCTTCATATTACTAATAAAACATATATTTTCCCCAAGAAATTAAGCAATATTTAAAAAAAACCTTTGTTGAAGTCTTAGCTGAAATTTTTGTAGTTTGTTCATCTTAGTCCACACGTTGCTATTTTGTTCTTTTTCTTTTATGAATATTCATTTGTTCAAAAACAACTTGCTTTTTTTCTATTTTTCTCTCACTTTCTCTTTTCATCTCTCCCTCTCCCTCTCTCTCACTAATATGTTTCTCTCTTTGATTATATCAACTTGGCAAGCACCCTTAACAATGCTTGGGTTTTTTTTTACCAAAAAAGCTTGAACCCATTACTGACTGGTACCATCCAATTGATGTTGGTAAGGAAGAAGGAGAGGCAAATGTTTGCAAAGACCAGAAAAAGGTAACAGAGTTGAGAATCATTATTGATGAATATGAGGTCATGGTGCTTTGTTGAGCATCTTACAGTTTTAGTTTGATTACCTTTTACCTCTCCTCTTCACAGACCAATATTACAATGCTCTATTTGTTTTATTTATTTGCTTAAATATCTGCCACTTTGTTTAATGAATGACAGGGGATGACAGGGCGACTGCGAGACAAGATGAATATTCAGAGCGGCGGGACTTCCCTTTTTCTACCTAGAAAAATACAATTCCTTTTTTAATTTCTAGTTTTTGTTCTACATTCATAAGAAATCGCTAGGGTATTTGTCAGGAAAAGAAAGATACAGAAAGAGAAAGAGAGAGAGAGAGAGAGAGAGAGAAAGAGAGAAAGGGAGAGAGAGAGAGAAAACAGATGTTGATTCTATTGTTTCCTATGTTCTTTCCCGAATCGTTTGTTTGTCGTTGGCCTGATGCGCTACGGACAGTCTCCTAGCCCTAAAAGTTGTCGGCCAGTCGCCAGCCAGCTGCTCGCGGACTCTCAAGGTCGTCTGACGATCATTCCATGCTTGCGTCGAGCCGTCGGCAAGTGGTTGCTACAATTTTTTGCAAGTTTACTTTTTATTAGGCATTCTGCCAAGATTCTGGTTTTGGTTCAAGAACATTGACCATTTTTTTCTGTTTTAATGTGTACAAGGAGAAACATTGAAAATCTCGCTAAATACCAGTACATTCTTTATCTTTTTCTGTTTCTCTTTCTTTATCCCTTCTCTTTCTCCTTCTATCTTCCTCTCTCTTCCTCCCTCTTTCTCTCTTTCTCTCTCTCTCTCTCTCTCTCTCTCTCTCTCTCTCTCTCTGAAAACGTGATTGTCGTTTATCCCTGTTCGGGAATTATTGGGTGTTAATGAAATTTATAAAATAAAATAAAACATTTTTTTCAAATACGTGGATCCTGCTTGATTAGTATGCCAAGTAAACAAATCTCCAACAACATTAAATGGTAAATCTAGTTTCATTTATATATTTGAAACAGGAAATTCGGAAGAAGTCGTTTCCAAAAAAAACTGTTTACGCAGGCGGACACCGGCGGCGTACAAGAATGGCCTCCATTTTTTGAAAATGAGCTAAAACGCGTGCCGAAATTTCTTCCCTTCTCTGAGGGAATTCAAAAATTGTCCTAACCATGTTACAAATGCGGCCTCGAAGTTAGCCTACGGGAGCACTATAATTTTGAGCGAATTTCGAAACCCACCGCTTGTTTTTTCCCTCCTGGTGCCCTCCGATTTTCTACGGGTGCAGGTGGCGGACTAAAGTGCCAAAGGGTTTCGAAACTGCAAGGCGCCCCGGGGCTAGGTAAAACCATCCAAACAATGTGAAAGCAGGGCGCCGGTAGCTCAGTGGTTAGTGCAGCCGACTGCAGTTGTGGAGGTCGCGGGTTCGATTCCTGTCTGGTGCATTGTGTTCTTTTATGACCAATCGCGTTAAGGTCAACGTGATTGGTTGAGATAACTTTGCGAGGGCGTGTTTTTTAAGGGAAACTCAAGATCGCTGCACGAAAGTACATGAAAAAAAAATTTCCTTCCATTTTAGCACTTGTTCATCATATTTTGTTCAATTCTCTCTCTCTCTCTCTCTCTTTTTCTCTATCTTTCTCTTTCACTCTCTCTCTCTTTTTTTCTCTTGATTTGAAAACCATTGTTCAACCAAGCTTGTTTTTGGGATTGCTTTGTGCGATATGACTTGTTATTTTCAAGACCGTAACATTAAGATGCTTCCCTTTCCTTAATTCATTATCCCATTACTACAAAAAGACTGCTCTTTTGAAAATCTCCGGTCCCTAGCTGGAATGATGCAACAGCTGTTGCGCTACGGACTGTCGCCTGACCCTAAAAGTTGTCGGCCAGTCGCCTGCCAGCTGCTCGGGGACTCACAAGGTCGTCTGCAGCTTATTCCATATGCGTAGCCAGCCTTTAAAGTTACAGTGAACAACTTCATGGTTTCTAGAAACAGTCTGACAGATTTCTGATTTAGTTTCATGCCCAACGCTCGTCAAATCTTAGCGTTAAGACACAGCGTTAAGAAAGAGTAGGATGGAGACAGACAGATTTCATAATTCTCCCTTAATTTCTCATTTGAATCCCCGGTTTCTGAATAACCGCTGAACTAAGGACACCACATCGCGGAAGGCGACGAGAGTTTTATCCTGTCCTTTCTGGAGCGACAGTTATTTTTAGATTGGAACTTCCCCAAAATCACCAAAATAATAGATAAACCGGTCAAAAAGAGCAGTTTTTTTATATTAAAACGACTAAAACCGCCGAAGGCGTTGGAAACACATTGTTTCTAGGGTTTTTTGCTTTTGAAACATGCAAATATGAAAAAAGTTTCATTCAGATGTAAATATAGCCCATTTCATCGTTCTCTGCGCCAACAGCGAGAGTATAAAATACAAACATCAAAATTTTAAAATTGTGCAAACTTCGATTTTAAAAAATCCTGGTTGTTTAGATGTAGTAAAATCAGTTGCAAATGTTGCAAAATATAGTTGCAAAATATAGATAGCATTTTGAGTTGGATTTAAGGGCAGATAACGATAAAAACGGCTGTTTTCAAATAGTTGACTTAGATTTAGAGTAAAGCGAACTACTTCTACCGTATTTTCATAATTTCTTCCTTATTTTCCGCCCGAAGACTGGAAAAATCGATAAAACTACGCGCGCGCCCGTTAAAAACCAAAACTCCTTATACGCGCTGGCTACCCATCCAGTGCACGCGTCTGCGGTGTGTCCTTTATAGTTGTTTGTCTTTCAAATATTTTCTTGTTTTGGAAGAGTTTTGTATGAACCCGGGACAGTTGTTTTTTGGTGGAAAATTTCATTTGCTCAACAAAATCTATGATATTCTCTTTTTAATTTCACTAAATTTAGAACTTATTTTTGTTGCAATCTCTTTGTTTTCAGGTTAAAAACTCAGAAGCTAAAAGCTTAAAGCTCATTTGTAAGAATGATGGAACCACTCCGCGCAAAACCAAGGGTGAGTACATGTGTGTTGTCGTGTGTGAACGTGAACGTGTGATTGTCAAATTGTGTTTTACACAAATACACTTTCAGAGGTCTACTTGCACGGCCGCGGCTCGTGCACCTCCGGCACTGGCGCCAGCTGCTGTCCTTCCTGCAGTGCCGCAGCCTGTGGCAACTCCTACAGTTGCCCCTTTCCCAGAGGTTGGTGAATTTATGTTAGCGTCTGCTTGTGAAAAAGACTGTTTGTAAATTTCTCTTGAAAACTAGAAATATTGCTTTCGAAGAGAAACTTACAGAAAGTTCAAATTTTGTTGATAAAAAAGATAGAAATTATGATCATACAAATGTTTTACCAGAATTACGATTGCTAATTCTGAGGTTACGATATAGGTATCAAGTTTTACCAAACTGTCGCAAGTCAGGTCATCCAAAAATCTGTTAAAAATTAAATTTTTATTAAGAAAAAACTGAAGAAAATCTTTTGACAACGTCATTTCGGCCAAAATCTGGAAGCAAACCATTTTTGCTTTTTTTCAATATTATGTTTTCTTTTTTAAACATACATTTAGCATTAACTGTTTTTCAACAAGGAATTTTAAAACATTTTGCTTTCAAAAAAGCCTATGAAAGGTGCAGACTATAATTTGTTACCTGCAGACTGAACAGCAAAATCCTAGTTTGACCCCAAACGTTGAAGCAATTTTCTATACGAATATTTTTTTCAGCACAGAAGAGTAAACTAATTTTATAGGAATTTTTGATTCGAAGCCTAATTTTCCAACTTCAAATTTATTTAATAATGTATGTGATTGCTTCAATTGTAAAATTTAATTATTGTTTTTTTGGTGTTTTTTTGCAAACAGTATTGAATAAGTTTTAAAAACAAAATTTTTTTAAAGTTTAAACTGTGAAAAATAGTTTTTGATTTTCACGAGAATAGATTTTGTTTGATTAGTTAACAAAATAATCTACCGAAATCTTTTTGAAACATGAAAAGCTTACACAATTTGACTTCAAAAAACTGGCTCAACGGCAACCATAAAATCAATATTTGAAAGACACGTTAAAACAGTGTTTTTTCACAAAAACAAATTGTGATAAAAATCAGAACACATGTTTTGTTCTACTGGTCGTACGTAGAACCAAAAACACTGTTTAAAACACAATCTCTAGAAAAAAGTTTTAAAAGTTAAAAAAAAAGATTTATGAAAAACGTTTGTTTTTAAACATGCAAACTCCGATTGGGGTGTAGCGGATGTACCGTAATGATTTTGTGGCTTACTGTAACCTGGGTCAAAAATATTTCTGTCTCAAAACATGTGTTTTGCTAAGGGTGTAAGTAATTATGGTTTCTTATGACGCATTGAAACAATGTGTGTCTCCAATTATCCAAGTTTTTCAGGCCGCCCTTCGGAGGACGGTTGGAACAGAAGAAGTGGCTGCAATGGTGCAGTCAAACGCCGCTAGCCGCCAAAATGCGGCTGCGAGGTTCGCAGTTGGAGGAGTTCAAGCGGAGGCCACCCGCAACTTCGAGCCAAGTGCACCGCCAATGGAAGCAGCTGAAATGGCAGCACCTGGACCCCAAATGGCAGCAGCAGTTCAACCAGAACCAAGTGCACCCCCCATTTCGCTGATGGAAGGAGCTCAACCATCAGTGGCATCAGCTCAACCCCAAGTGGCCGCAGCTCAACCAGCTGTGGTTCAAGTGGGGCCTGCCCAGCACAGAGCTGAGCCGAGCATTGGAGCAGTGAGTTTTATCTCTAAGAAACTAAAACTGTTTACAACTCTAAAATTCTGGAACCAATAGCGCTAAATCAGTGCTCTTTCAAAAACAAATTTTCTTTTTTTTAAACATTAATAAAAAGACCATTTTCAGATGATTGGAGCTCAAATGAGCTTCGTGAACATGGAGCAGCCGGCCGTCTCTCAGGTGAGCTTACTAAAACCTTACAGGAGACAAAACTTTTTTTGACACAATTTGGACTCAAACAGTAAATTTAGCCGGGAAAAAGAAAAGCGGGCTTTTTTTATTGTTCGGAATGCATTATTGTCGCAAACTTGAGAATTTAGTTCAAAAGCTGTTACTTATAAAAAAAAGTCATTTTTAATCACAAAATAAATTTTTACATACAACTTTTTCTAAACTTGTAAAGTCAATTTTCGGAGTACCCACACCACAGTTGTCCATAAATTAGCCAATCGATGACTTTTCAAGTTCCAAAATTCACAAACGTTTCAACGCGTCAAATTACAATTCGTAATGTTTTTGGTGAAGAAAATGTTGTTTTCAGAAACTATATGAAGCATATGCCCGTTTTAAAACTCGATTCGATTAAGTAACTATTTTGTGATACGTTATTTTGAAAAGCCGAGTTAATTTAAATTAGCGCTGCCCGGTGATTTGGTTCCTCAGCAGTCACGTGCGCATTCAAAGCTACGCAAAATCATGCCTTATATGAGAAATTATCGTTTTTCGATCTCGGTGTCTTTTTTGTTTTTGCTTTTTAAATCAAAATGGAAGAGTCACTGATTTTTTATGTTTTGGCTTACATAGAACGGCATATATTTAAAAAAAGTTGAAAATAAAACTGTCCAGAAATTAACTCTTCGGGCGCAAAATAGGATGCATTTGTAATTCAAAACGGCCTTCGCCCTTATAAGACGGCGGCCTTAGGTCTCATAAAAAGCGGCCTTCGGCTGCAATATAAAGCCCTCATAAGAAGGCGGCCTGAGCAGCATTCGGTTGCAATTCAAATTGGTATGCGACCTCATTAGAAGTCAGTCAAACATTTAGAGTGGAGTGTAGTATTCAAAGAAAACTGATCAAAAGGGAACAAATATTGTGTGAAAAAGCGAATAGCGAAAGAATGGGTGGTTTGGTTCAGGGTTGGATAAAAAAAGATCAAAAAGATCGATCTCCAATATGATTACCCAAGTTCAATTGAAATTCGTCAAAATATTTAAAAAAATCTCTCATAAATTTATTTCTTTTTAACCTGCATCTATTTTGTCGGAAGCGAACAGAAAACTAAACCACCGCAGCCTTTTTCAAAAAAAATTTTTTTTATAAAATAATTAACGAAACCCAACTCACATTTAACCTTTAAAAGTTAATGTTCATGCAATTGCTGATTTTAGGAGAGATTTCTTTTTATCATTTTACGAATTTCAGTGGAAGTTGGGTAATCATATAGGAGTTGGATTATTTTGTTCTCGTTTTATCCAACCCTGAACCAAACCACCAATTCTTTCGCTAATCGATTTTTCACACAATAATTCATTATTCTAATTTGTATTATTTAGATTACAATATGTACAAATTGAAAAAACTGGAAATTGCAAATTTCACCTTAAAATAATTTTTCCAACAGCTTTTAGCTAACGGGCCTTTCGCAACTTCGGCCGCACGCTGTTTTCAAGATTATGCGACGAACAGCAAATTGGCGCGGTTCCTAAATTTTTTCTGTGCGGCAAACGGCAGCTCATATTTTTATAACTAGTAATCAACGAAATTTCCGCATTTTAAGTTGCATTTTAATTAGTTTGTCGATTTCTGTATTTTAACTTGCGCCAAATGAGAAAATGTTTTCTAATTGTTTTTTTAAAGTTTACGAGTTGTAAAAAGGAACCAGGCTTTCATGTGTTTTGCTCAAATGTGCCCGTGGCGACTTTCTGTCGTCGTCTACGTCGCACTACGAGAGAGCTATGCCCAGCCGCCGTATGACATAAGCGGCGGCGTCAGGGGAAGTCACCGGCTAGGCCACGCCCACCGTAATCCAGGGTAGTATGTCGTTGGAAATAAATATAGTGGATACTGGAAGATATAAAATTTCCTCACGGTCCCCTTGACTTTAGGGTATATTTTACAAAAAAAAAGTTAACTTTATAATTCATTTTCTGGTCTAACGTACGGCTTTTCAGGTGCAAGCTCCACAAATCCTTGAAGGATTTGTTTCAAGAGGAGCAGGAGATGCGGCGCTTCAAGCGCAACACCGGGAGGCTCAGAGGACAAGAAGAGCCGAGATGGTTTCTGAAGTGGCTGAGGGGCTTGGAGCGTGGGCGGCTAGGAACGAGGCGAAGGAGAAGAAGGAAAGGGAGGCGCAGAAGAGGTTGGAAGCGTCAAGAAAGCTGAAGGAGAGGCCGACCTACAACGTCAACTACAACGACGACCTCAAGAAAGCCAGCCGCGAGGGGAGGAAACCCCTGTGAGTTCATTGGACCGCGTTCAAAAACGAACGGGAAACTGTAAAATTACACTTTGAAGCTTAATCTCTTGAAAAAAATGTCCTTTCTGTGCGAAAAAGTTTCAACGGCTAAAGATAGGGCCAGGTGAAGGTCGCAAAAGACATAATCGCCCAGGTTTTGGAGAGCTCAATTACTGTTGATTTTCATTAGTTTGTCAATTAAGAACACAAATTAGGTTAAAATTTATACTGAAACATAATGACGGCGGTTTGGACATCTCCACATGCGTTTGTTTCAAATGACTGCTCATGGGTTTATTCAGGAACATTCAAATGTTAAAGTTTTATTTTTTCGATAAAGGGAAATTCAAATGCCAGTACTTTTTTTCGCATTTTGTATCCTGTTATGGTTAATATTTATAAAACCTAAATTTTTTAAAGCGAAAATAAAAGGAAAGTAAACAATTTTTTTACATTTTTGGAATCTACGTCACATTTTGCATTTTGAGCAACCTTTGTATCGCGATTTTTTAGTCACAAAACGTTGTTTACGCCTTCGGCGGCAGTGACGGCTGCCCATTTTTTTTGAAGAAAAAAGCGAGCAGGGTTCCTGAGGTCAAAATAAACACCATTCTTTCTTTGGGAAACTAGGCGAAAATCAAATGAAAACGATTGCACATAACATTGGAAGAGTTGATAGCTGTGAAACTTTCAATTTTTAAAACAATTAATTGACCAGAGGATGAAACTACAGAATATTGAAATTTGGAGTTATTTTCACTGTTTGGCGTTAATTTAGATCTCAAAATTGTGAATCGATTGATGTTTGGAGCACTAGGCATAGAAAATGCAAAATATTTTGTATTTCCTGAAACAAAGTGAAATTTTACATGTTGCGCAACGTTTTTACGGCGAATTGTGATGTGTTCGAGGTAAAACCGTCCCAGAAAAAAGTGTTTACGCCATAGGCAGCGGACAGGAATCCACTAAATCCCCATTTTGAAAGCATAAACGTGGAAGGTTGAAGTGTTTGAATGAGAACAGTAATCGACGCATTTGGAGGAACTGAGAGAACGATTATCATTACTACTAAAATTACAAAAAAGTCAAAACTGAATTCCGGACCAACCAAAACAATTGAAAAGTGTTTGCACACAGGCAGTTAGAAAACAAAATATAATATAGAAATATAGTGAAAAATAATTAGAAAACTGTTTTTCAGGATTCCGGAACTCTACCCCCAACCGGTTTCCGCTTTGGAAAATGCCCAGAGCAAAGAAAGCGTCAAATTGCGAGAGGAGCTGAGGAAACTCCACGAAAAGGTGAGAATCAGGTTTAAATGCGCTATTTATGCATTTTGTGGACTTTTTTAAGCATTTCAAAATTTAAGAACATTCAAGAACAAAACAGTTTGTGTAAAATCTGATTCCATTGTTAAATCAAACAAAATAATGATTTCAATTGGGTTTTGTTGAAAAAAAAAACTAAATAATTTTTTTTTTCAGATGAAGGGGCTCAAAGTCCCAATCGCAGACTTCACTGAATTGATCGTGAACGCAAAAGATGAGGAGCTGAAGGCGCTCGCGAAGGAAAAAATAGAGACGGGAGGAGAAGAGGCTCCAGAGAAGAAGAAGAAGACGGTATGGTTTGGTGTTTGCACTTAAGAAAATGCATCTTGAAAGACATTTTGAATTTTCTAAAGCATCGATTTAACGATCAGTAAATTCAGTTAAAATATTTTTTGGAATTTCAGTTTGATCTTTGTGAGTGAATCACACACAAAATGAAAAATTAGCTAAAAATGTGTAAAAAGACTGACGTAGAAAAAACAGATTTAATCACAAAGTATATATATAATAATGCTTACCCTTTCCGATTGTGGGAATGTCTGCGATATTCTTAATATAATTTTTCTAAATTACTAAAATTCACATAACTAAACGCCATATTTTGATAAATTGGTTTATTGTATAAGTACCCCATTGTAAGAACTATTAGTTTGAAATCAAACCTTGCTTCTTTCTATATCGGTCTTTTTTTATCATTTATTATAAAAGAATTCCCAGCTGCCGACGGCCGCTTTCTTCTATAACATAAAAAACCCGTGTTCTTCGTTCTTTTAAGGCACTTCTTTGGGCTAAAAACAGATGGCAAAAAGGTTTGACGGAGAGCGGGGACGAACCCCTGACCTCTCACATAAGAGCCCGCCACTCTAACCATTACTCCACAGATCGAGCGTGGTGGCCGTGATGAGACCGTCTTCTGAACGAAAAGTCATGACAGGCGCACCACTACGTTACTATTTAACAGAGATAACGCCTTATTTGACCAAAACGCGACCTAGAAACTTCGTGAACACCTACAAATTCAAGTCAGACAAGAAATAGACAGAAAAAAACAGAATTTGCGTTGAAATGCAAAACGAATATCACCTACAAAACGAAACATATTGAAAATTCACCCAGCGCTTCGGGTTGTGTGACAGTTCGTAAAATTTGAATAATGGAAATCAGTTGTGAAATTCAAGAAAACATTGGTTCTTATTGGCAAGTTTCCAGATGTCGGAAAAGATCAAGAATTTCGGGAAATCCAAGAAACCAAAAGACCACCGCATTAAAGAGATGCTGGACGACGTCAAGGAAAAGTTGGAATCGGGAGAGTGGATTTTTGAAAAAACTGGCCGGAAATGGGAGATGTAAGTTTCAAGAATTTTTTTGATTTGATGTTGTGAAACTTAGGAAGACCAAAGAAGTCGCTGCCCCCTCTGAACCCGTAGAAGTCAACAACCCAGTTGTTCTGGAAGAAGACGAAGAGATGGAGTCCGATCACACTGGAGACGTTTCAGGTGAATCACGAAATCACTCGTTCTCTAATAACATTTCTTTTTGATTCCTTGTTTGTCTGTCTAATAATTATGCAGATAAATGTTATTTTTTTAGTTGACGAGGACGTTCTGGAGGAGGTCGTCCAAGCACCACAAGCTGCGGAACGACGAAGAATAGCGAAAGGTGTTGGTTCGAGCAAGCGAGAAACATCGGAGACTGGGAAGGCCGTTGAGTAGGTTTTTGCATAATGTTTTTTAATGTTTGAGTTTTGTTCTTGCTTATGCTTGGAAAATGTGTAGATTAAAAACTCACGACAGGATAGATTGCATTTGCCTATTTTTAAATTATAAAAAAACGAGATATCTCTAAGGAGCGAGCTTTAGCGTTACCCATGCGATAAAAAAAATTTATTTGGCCAAAACTTTATTTTTAAAAATTTTATTTTACTCAAAAATACAATTCTTAATTTGTCATTTTCGCTTTTTTGCCGTAGGTTATTGCGCGCTCTTCGCCAAAACTCATCTAAACCCTTACCATATCTACTTTTTGTAAAGCTCTCGTTATTTTGAGCAAGTTTGCCATTCATTCGTTTTTTAGGGTTTTTTCTGTTTTCTTTTTACAATTATGGGTCAAATTGCGAGACTAGTCACCTACTGCATAGTTTATTTTACGGATAATTTGTCATAAGAAAATTGTATTCGTATATTCTAGTCGCGTTTAAGGCAAAAAGTCACAAAACAGTTTTGTTAGCTTTCTGTTTTTCAGTTTTTAGTTAAGAAAACGATTAAAAACAACAAAAACACTGAAAATAAAGCTCTATTAGTCTTTAACAAAAAATTTTTTTAAAATAAAAATATAATTTTTAACTTTTTAAAAAGCGAGAAAAATTGAATATATGAGTTCAACGGTTAAACATATGATGGTAAAACTTGTCAAATAATAGTGGATTTCCGAAAAAACGTGAATTTCAGGGGAGTCCCATCGGAGGGTACGCAACAAACCAGCCGAAGAAGTTCCTCAAAATCCTCCACTGCGACGGTCGCTTCGAAGTCGCCCGAACCAACCCCAAGGGAGAGAGATGGGACGGATGGAACCCCGTAGGTTTTTGCACAGTTTTTTTAAATGGTGCACAGTTCGAGCCTTCGTCTTGCTTCGGGTTGGAATATGTGAAGATTATAAACTCAAGAAAACGATTAGATCGATTGCCTTTGCCTATTTAAAGCGAGAAATCTTTAAGGAGCTAGCTGGAGCGATAGCCATGCGCCACAACAAACTCATCTATACCCTTAGCATACATTCTTTTTTGAAAGCTCACGTCATTTTGAGTGAGTTAAATAGAAGATTTTCTTGCCAACTACCGTTTTTGTAATTAAAAAAAAGTAACGGTAAAAAAACCCCGACAAGTTTTCATTTTTAAGGATTTTCTACACATATAAACAAATGAAGTCATAAAGAAAAATGCGGGTTTTACTGTATTCCATTGAGAGCACTTTTGTTATCGCTGTGCAAACGGAGGCAAAAAATTCTCTTAAAGACAGAGCCTAGTCTGCAAATCTAACAAAAAATACTTTTTTAGCTGTCTCGTCGGCTCCCGAGGCTTCCGTCAAGAAGCCACGTCAACGAGTTCGTACTCGTCCCCCTGAGGCTCCTGGCCCTCGTTTGCAGACAGCTTCAGTTCCTCCTCAAGCAGGTAATACTTGCGTTTCCAAAATTGGTTTGAGTATCGCGTGATTTCTAGATTTAAGATAACAATGTGCCCCATAGGTCGTAATCACGAAAACTGAAAAATAATTTTAAAAACCGATTTTTTCAACAATGTCGGTTAATGAATAACTTTTGGGTTCCAATGTTTTAATTTTTAAATTTTTAGATGTTTTCGATGTCAAGCAAAAATGTTAAATAAGTAAATGAATTCCAGCCGCTGGAATTCATTGGCACGTTTAGAAATTATACTTCCACTTAATTTCGCGAAAATTGTAGTGTGGTTTCCTTCTTTTTTTTTCTTTAAATGTGGCTTCAAAGCCAAATGAAAATAAACAAAACGAGCGCACACTACCTATTTCCAATAAAAATTGCAATAAAAATTGTTTGTTTAAAAAGTTTTAAAAAAATCTATTTATCTTTAAAACCACTTATCTATTTGTCTTTACAAACCATTTGTTTAAGGTGGTCCGTCTGATCCGCTAGAAGCTCCTCCAGCGCCTACGCAAGCTTCAGGATCTCCTAGACAAGCCGGAGATCGCCCTCCTCAGACTGGACCGTCTGGTCAGCAAGGGTCTTCTCGTGCGCAGCCTCCGTCGGTCCCTGTACAAGCTCCTCTTCCGGGGACATCGTCTTCAACTGCACCAACTCAACATCGTCCAGGAAAACGTCCCGCTCCAGCGGCACGAACCCGTCAACAAGAATATCATCAGAGTAAGTTTTAAAGTATCGTTTTTTTCTCCAGTTGTTGGAAATTCTCTAGAGGATTGCAAGATTTTTTCTAGGGTGCACCTTTTTTAGGGTTCCCCACATTGCAGCAAATTTCGATTCTATGTTAATATCAAAACTTTCGATCGATATCCTTCTTCAATCATTCTACAAATTTTTGCTCTTACTAAGCTTCTGGCGCGTGTTCGCTTCAGGACCCAAACATACCGAAACGCGTAGAATTACTATTATGGCAACCAATGATATATACATAATATTTATTTTTTATTAGCTTCTGGCGCGTTATTGCCTCGTGACCCCAACCAAAACAAATCAACTGATTACATTACAAATTTATTTATTTTCTCTCTTTTCAAGGTTTTCGCTCGTTTCGAGACCCAAAGAAACCAAACAGTTGCTGTTTTTACTGGATGACAACATATGATCTTTCGATCAACATTGTTGCTAGATAAAGATACAAAGTTGTCTTTTTCGGGATC
Source organism: Oscheius sp. G VE-2021 (assembly GCA_022343465.1). Taxonomy (NCBI): domain Eukaryota; kingdom Metazoa; phylum Nematoda; class Chromadorea; order Rhabditida; family Rhabditidae; genus Oscheius; species Oscheius sp. G VE-2021. The sequence continues at coordinate 1,197,096 of JAJQXH010000050.1, forward strand.
TTTGTTCTCTCGATACCCAAAGTAACCAAAACATATCGAACACATGATCTATCGATTGTTATTACGCTGTTAATAAATTTTATTTCAGATGAGGAAGTGTTACCTCTGCAGCTCATCAACTCCACCCTTGACGAAGAAGGCAGAAAAACTGATTGTTGGGTAAATACCGCTGTGAATCTTCTTCGCACCGCTAAACCAGTGCGGGAGTACTACCGTCACAACAGCGGAGACACACGTAAGCGAACTAAAAGAAAAGCAATCAGACGTATCGCGTTTAGCGCCTGAAAGAGAGTTGGCCAAGGTACTGAACGGCAAAACTAGAAGAGTTGGAGCCCTAAGAAGAACATTCGATCCTCAATATCACAGAGGCATGCATGGAGTTAACGATCTGTTGCGGAATCATCTGCCAACCGTATTGGAAAGGTTAGTTTACAATATTTGTTCGGAATCCATCTTGTGGTTTCAGAGTCCCCGGCACATTCATCACCGCTGGTTGTGAAGACTGCAGACGTGAAGGTGTTCAATACGACCAGCACTGTAACGAAGTTCCGTTCGGAATCCCTGAAGCCTCGTCTCTTGAGATCTTTATCGACAATATCTTCAGAAGCTGTTGCAATGAATGCAGCAACGCCCTTACCTCTCCCGAAGGTAGAAAACCTACGAAATATTTCAATCATCTTTTTGTTATAGACGGTCAGTACGTGCTGGTCAACGTCCAACCGATTGACATCGTCAAACCGATTCCCGTCCCTAGAGACTCGATTAGTAAGATTCAAAGTTTTTCATACATTTATTGGATTTCAGTGATCCATGGAAGAGAATGGGAGGTTGCGGCTGCCGTGGAGTTCAAAGACTTGACTCCCGATGAGATGCACGTCTACAAAAAGATTCATCACTTCCGCTCGTGTTATTTCCAACGAGACCACATCATCGTCGGTGACGACGACTTGCTACAACGAGTGGAAGAGCCTCTTCCGCTTCACAACTACAGCACCCTTCTTCTGAGGCCTGCTCCAGGTTTGAAAACTTTTTCATGTTTTTGCAAGTGCGGCCTAGAAGCGGCCTGAGGTTGCAAGCAATTGTAAACTGAATGACGTTCTAAGGCAAAGCGAAGCTTTCCAAACAATTACAATAATATCGAAATTTGAAGCGGCCTGAGGCTGTAAATTGTTGTAAGAAAGCGACATGGAGCTGCTAGAATTTGCCTTTAAGCGGCCGGAAACTTTAATTAAACTTTTCCGATTTTGAGAAAAGGGTACAATTAGAAACCAAAGGAATTGTATTCAACTTCCTTAAAAAGTAAACTTTTTTTTGGGTATTTTGGTTTTTGGGTTTTAGAATTTCTCCATATAAAAAACTCACAATTTAGACACCGCCAGGCCTTCTACAAGGCAATCGACATTTACTTCCGAGCCACGTCCGGCTATTCCAGGACCACTTCTTCAAGTTCCAGAAGTTTCTCCAGCTCCTCGCCCATCCACGCCAGTTCAGAGATCAGGTAAGGTTTCAGTGCTTTTGTCGTTTTCGCCAAGGAGTCATGATGGGCGAATTTAACTGCCAAATTACTTCCTTTTTTGAATAATGCTAAAATCTAAATTGGTATACCCGGCTTACGGTATTTATTGTTAGAAAGCGGCCTGAGGTTTGCCTTATTCGCTTAAAACTGGAAATTGTAAGCGGTCGTTTCAAGTTTTGAAAAGTCTGATGATACTGCTTATTGTTAGTGTTATACTGCGACCTGAGGCGGAGAGTTGCTTCAAAGCGGCCTGAGGTTGTGAGAATATCTCAAAGCGCCCTGAGTTCGTCAGTAATTCGCATGAAACTGAAGCGGCCTTAGGTTATCCATGGCTGTATGAAAGCGGCCGGCTCCGCGCAATTTTTTCTATGCGACAAACGCCAGTTCAAACTTCTGCAGTAACAATTATACTCTCCGAACAATTAAATTTTAATTGAAAACACTTTGTAAAATAAGAAAATTATCAGAAATTGAAATTTTAAAACTAGTTTATAGGTTCTGAATATGTCTTTTATACTTTACTAATAGATCAAATGTGCAAGTGGCGGGATTCTCTCGTTGCCTGCGTCTCCCCGCGAGAGAATTGCGCCCACCCGCCGTATGACATACGGGGGCCGGTGGTAGGGGGAGAATAGCTCCTGCTCTGCGTCATCTAGCTTAATTGTGCGTTAGAAGAAATACAGGGGTACTGTAACAGACCTTTAACAGGTCCCTAATGGTCCCTTCAAACTCCCTGGTTTGGTTTCTTTTGAATGCAAAGATGTTTGAGAACGCTGGGGCATCTCGTAGGAATATCCGTGAAAGTGCATGAAACTAGTGGTTTAATTAATGGTGAAAAGGTAGCTGATGAATTTATCACACAATTTCAGAGGTCCTGCGAAACGTTGACGAAGCCGAAGAAGTCCTTCCTCCAGTTCTGCCTAGCCTGGATACCCTTCGTCGCCCTCCTCTTCCGACACCTGCAATCCCTCAACCAGGTATTACCCGGTCTTCCACCAATGTTGCACAGATCGAAGATGACTAACTGAAACTTAGAGTATGAAACATTCGATTTAATACTCACTTTAACATTTCAAGGGCTCTGTGGGTTCGTGAAATTTTTCGAACCTGGTCTACATCTTTTTGAAGAAAAAATAATATACAAAAACAGATTTTGCAGCCACTGCTCCTGTTGTCGCTCCTGTTCCACTGCCTCCTGTTCCACTTCCTCCAGTTCCTCAAGTGGCGGAGAATCTTCAAGTCCCACAACAACGAAGCGGTAGGTTTTAAATTGCATTTTTTTGTTTTGTTTTTTAACTTATTGATTTCAAAACACTGTGATTTTCAGCTACGGAGAAAATCAGTAGCTCCACAAACCTCGAGAAATATTTCAAAGAGCACCCAAATGCTCTGCATGCTCTCATGGATCTGACCGTCTGCGAAGATGTGGAAGGCTACAAGAAATTCTTTTCGAACGTGACAGTTCGAAAGGGCGATGTGAGTTTGTTTTACACACTCACACTACCACACACGTGCATTGACACGCGTATACGCGCATAGATAAACACACGCATGCACACATTAACACATGTAGACACACACCCACACATTCATATATGTTAACACACTCACACACCAACAAACACACACACACATACAAACACGCACGCACTCACTCAGTCAGTCACTCAGTCACAAAAGCTTGTAAAAAATGTATAAACTCTATTAAATTTAATTTTCTTACAGTCGCGGTGCTTCGAGATGCCCGACATGGTGACGTACACCACGAACAAAACGATAATGAAAGGCGATCAGTTCGGAAAGAACGGAGACACAAGATACAGCCTATTACAAGGCTATATCTACGAATGGATCGAGCAGGAGGTTTCCAAAAAGTTCAAGAAACTTGTTAATGACAAGGACTTCCCTGGGAAGATTAACGGCTGGTGAGTTTGTCCCCCTTTAATTTTGACTTACTGAAAAAAATACTTTGTCACAAGCTTGGTTTAGGGGCATGGTGGCTTCCGACGAAGGAGTGATAACAATGTCGCATTCCGACCTTTGTGGAGGAGCCCCTACGATGGTAGTCTTCACGGTTAGTTTTATCATGAAAAATATGACTTTTCTATTTTAGGGAGAAAAGGTATGGTACCTCCAGGAGCCAACACCAGAGAACCTGAGGCGCATTGAAGGTGGACTCACCGACATCCGCAATGACCCTCAAACTGTGAGTTGGGCTTTCAAAACCCAAAGCACTTTTGCTTTTTTGCCTTTTTGGTATCGGGTTATTGCGCGCGAGACCGGATTGCAGTAGCCAAAAATATCAAGTCACGCCTAAATTTTTCAAGCCAAGCATGAGCAGTCAAAAATATTCAAATTATCCCAAAAGTTATTTCCTACATAAGCTATGTAGGAAATAACTTTTGGGATATATCGATTTTCTATCGCTCAATATCGATTTTCTATCGGGTTATTGCGCGCGAGTCTGGGTTACGGAATTTTTTGGCCATAAAATTCCAATTCAAGCTAAAATTTTTCAAGTCAAGCATGAGCCGTCAAAACATTCAAATGATGCCTAACGTTACTACCGAGACATGTCGCTCAATTTTTGCCGTATAGTTATTGCGTGCGAGTCCGGTTTCCTGTTATGTGGCCGAAGAATTTCAATATTTTACATTGAGTTGATTTTCTTTTTTCAGGTTGTTGTGAGGCAGCGAGCCGGGGAGACCATTTTTCTGAGACCTGGCACCATTCACTTAGTGGTGACGACGGAGAACACCCTGGGAGTGGCTTCCAGTGTCATTTATGAAGAAGAAGACCTAACCATGGAGCACGTCTCGAACGCCATTGCCCAGTTTGATCGGTAATTGATTACTTTGCGGTTTTAAATGATTTAATTTTTAGAGCTAGAGATCTTGCCAATAACGATGGAACCGGTCTCCAAGCCACGGTCAGTTCGGTTCTCTAAGTGAATCATCCCTGAGTAAATCAAAGCCTTAATATCAGTCAAAGGCTTACGGTTTTGCTTTTTTAAGTGATCCTAAGGTCCCAATTTTCGGTTTTGCGTAGTTTAAAGTTTCAAATTATTTAGTTTAAACCAAGAAATTTCAGTAAGAATAATTTCTGCGAGATTTTGATTTCTTAAAGATGTATCAAAATGGTTGTTCTAAGCTTTCAAAACAACCTACTCAACTCATTTGAGAATTATTCATTTGTCGAAAATATCCTTGTACATTCAAGAGTGTGAGTGCGAATGTGAGTGTATGTAAGTGTGTGTAAGTGTGTGTGTGTGTAAGTGTGAGTGTGAGTGTAAGTGTGTGTGAGATTGTGTGTTTATGAATGTCTTTGTGTGTCTGTGTATGTGTGTTTGTGTCTATGTGTAAATATGTGTTTTCGCGTGTGTATGTGTGTCTGTGTGAGTGGGGTGAGTGTATGCCCCTCTGTATGTCTAGATGTGTGTGGATGGGTTTATGTATGTGTGTGTGCGTGTGTGTGTGTGTGTTTGTGTGTGTTAGTATGTTAGTGTGTGTTAGTGTGTTAGTGTGTGTGTATGTTTGGCTCTAAGGTAGGATGGACTACTCTAGGCCTTCCGGTTTTACCGTAGCACCACTGAAAGTGGCAAAAATGCGGCGTTTTATACGATAATAGATTTGTTCTAAAAATATTTTACTTTTTTTAAAACCATACCTTTTTTTTGGAAATAATATAGTTATATATTATTTCCTTTTAAAACCATAACCCTTTTTTTTGGAAATAATATAGTTATCAACAAAACGTTGTGCCAGTCAGATAATAAACTGTGACTTAAAAACTTTAAAAAAACTTAAAAAGCTGATCTTTTTTTTTCTTGGAGGAAAATCCTTCTTAAATGTTGAAAACTAAACAATTACTTTAAGACCTTAACCGATCC